>RAHM01000175.1:24818-362269 GCA_003713295.1 Parotia lawesii | reverse complement strand
TTCCTTTCCTTTCCTTTCCTTTCCTTTCCTTTCCTTTCCTTTCCTTTCCTTTCCTTTCCTTTCCTTTCCTTTCCTTTCCTTTCCTTTTTTTTTTTAATTGCAGTGCTTATAGATTAGATTTGTATTTTACTTGAATAAAAAAATTACTTATCAGAAAATATTTTATCTAGTTTGCTGCAATTTACCTTTGATAGTATCTTGTGAAATTACATTACATTTTCCATTTAACTCCATATTCCTTCATTTGTGTTTTAAATGTGGTTCAATCTTGCATGTTGTTAAAAGCCTGGCCTCAGCAWGCAACATACTGTACTATTAGAAAATTAACAAACTGACTTAAAACACAAAAACCTTGTATTAGATTTGCATTTCTTTTAATATATATTTTTGGGATTAAAATAGATTTTTGGGGGGTGGGGTAGTTCATGTTTCACTTTTCCCATTGTGATGAAGTTCTTTATACCATTCCTGGGCATTTTTCCTTTCTATGTTCATTCAATATAATGTGTGAAAATTTCATTGAAAAAGTATGTAGCTAAATATAGACCTTTTTGTTTTCTTTAATCTCTCTCCTCATGGCAGAGTGGCCTCATTTCTTCTGTCCTCATCTGCCAGGTTTCCCATTCCCATTCATGTTCTCTGTCAATCAAATTATTCTTTTTTTTCCCCACTCTGTATTAGAATTTAAAATCTCCATTTCAATTTGACAGGGACTAGAAACATTTTTAAGTCTGTTATAATAGGGATAAGTTGCTTAGAAACTCRGAATTTTCAGTTTCCTTCTTTATAAGAGGCCTATCTTTGTTTCCTTTTTCCCCTGGAGTTTTTGTAAGGTGTTCATCTTTAGATTAGTGTTGCAGAGAACATGTTTTCAAATGATTATAAAAGGTCTGGGTAACTGCAGTTTCTATCTTCAATGAATATAAGTAGTCATGATTATCTGATGAAAAAGTTGCAGGCAGAAGAGCAGGGATGGAAAGTGTTCCCTGGATTAAGTATATAACATATAAATAAAGATTTGGGAAAAATTTACGTTATTTTTTTGGAATTGGGAATTCACTCCTGACCTATGGAGTTTGTGTGCCAAGAAGGGTTCCTCTATTACTCTCAATCAGTACGTAAGGCATTTGACCACTTAACCACAGGAGAAAGTGACACAAGGAATTAGATAATATACATGTTAGAACCCTTCAGAAAGCAGATACTAACAAAGATATATTTTATATTACTCCATAGCAGACTAGATAACCCATGCTAAATAATAGAAATCTATCTTCATTGAGGAAGGGAAGTTGATCKTTCAGAAGTGACAGAGGGAAAGAAAGTTGCAAAGAGGAAACTAGTCACCATTTTAAAATAAAAACAAATTTTACATCTTGAGTATTTTTACTATTTATTTTCTTTATAAAATTGAGTATTTTTTAAAGTTTTCAGACCTTCTCAGCTATRTAGTGTACTCTCTGCTCTATAGATGGACCTTTTAGCATTTACAGTGTGCCCTATTCTCATCAAGCTCCTGCTGCTATTGTATTTCTTATACTTCTTCAGTTACATTACAGGTCCACACCACACACTGAAGTCATTGAAGTAAATTTAAATATGCTAAGCGGCTCCTAATGCAGTTAATATGATCGACTTGCTATGCTTTTAAGATTTTTGCTGAATTATTTCATTTATGCTTTACCTATGTATGGCAGCTAGATTCATAATGGAACGTTTCACTAAAATCTTGTATATGTCTGTAGTATTTCTGCTCTGCATGGAAGTAATCCAAGGTTGTAATTTCATTTTTCATGTGCAAAAAGCCAAATCCCACTAAGTTTGCTTTAATCAAAAAATGATCACTGACTCTGACATACGGGCAAAAGATGACACATGAGTTGAAAAAAAGTGTCTGAACACCTGGCATAAATATTAAGGAGATAGATATAGATATAGATATATATACACACATATATATCTTTAAATATGTATTAGACATAAATAGTATTCCAGTGCCTGGATTCTCTAGTGTAAAGATGCAGGTTTACAGTCCTTCAGTCAGGTCAGAATGTAGCCAAAATCAATGACTGGTGCTATGAAGAAAGAAGAAAAAACTATTTTTGCCTGTAGAATTTCTGAGTTCAGACAGGATGGTTAAATTCAGCTGTGTGTGGGTAAAAAGAGCTGCTAACTGGCCACAGTAAACCAATAATTAAATACAGCAGAAATGACTTTTGTATCACTATGTAGTGCCAGAAAAAATCATAAGAGCGACCCATTATGTACAAGGTAGCATATGGTATCAAAGCTCTGCAAAACTAACCAAATTTTTATGTTGGTTTGGTTGTTTGTTTGTTTATTGTAGTTATTCATGTTAATTGAATAGCTGTTTGGGGGATTTTTGGTTACAATACTCTAGTATCCAGACTCTATGTGGTTGTTTTAGCAGATTTTACTTAGTTAACAGTAAAAATTATATACAGGCAGACATTCTTTATAAAAAGGGAAAAACATGAACTGAAGGTAGTCAAACCTAAAACATTATGATGTTGGACTACTATGGCAGTAACTATGTCATTTAAAAAGTAATATAACTTGTGTCTCCTAGCCTCAATTTTTCTTGTGCTCATTTGATTGTTCTTGATGGTGAGCTACGTGAAAGAGCTGTGATAAGTTAGAAAGAAATTTTGGTTCGGCATCATGGAATGAAACAGGGGTTTGATTAAAAAAAACAGAATTAACGAAAGTGCTTAGAGGAGTCTTTCAGTTTTGTGATAACATCTGCTTATTTTATTGCCTCGTTCAAAAAGTACAGACAGCTGTTGAGCCAGTTAACTTTACTCTTCCCTTGGTGTATTAAAAGCTATCAATAGACCACCGGGACACAAATTGTTGCTTTCACTCCGCTAGCTGTGCACAGGTAAAGGGAATGGTGAGTACGGGAGGAGCCTGTCCTTAGATACAGCTGGGACAGAGATCTGAGCAACCTGGTCTAGTGAAAGGAGTCCCTGTTCACGGCAGAGGGGYTGGAATTAGAGGGTGCTTAAGGCCCCTTCCAACCCGAACGATTCTATGATTCTACATAAAATTTGGAAAATATTTGTTGTATGACCTAGAGCTGTTCTTTGGGAGCATCCACAAAGGACAGTGTTTTATAACCATGTCTTCTAGAAGTAAGAGACAGGATTGGTATTTAACAAAAATTGTGGCTTCCTTGCACTTAAGTAGGCACTGATGATTCCCTCCTGCGTTATTTTATACAGTAAATCATTTACGTGAAAAGTGGGAATATATGAAAATCCCTAAAAATGAAAACTGCTGCTTTTCTTAGCTAGTTTGAATTAGTGAAACTGGCTATRCAAGAAGGATGTGATACAGGTTAAAGGCCAGTCTTGTGGCAGGGTGCCTTCAGGTTTTTCTCTGGAAGCATGGAACACTATGTTTGGTTTTCATTTTTTTTTCCTTCAGTGTTTACTGGAAAATGCACTTTGCATTGTTTCCTTTGTACAAAATGTTTGAGTAATCTCGTCATACTTCTCCATATGTTTCTGTCTCACTGTTGAATCTTCCTTCTTTGGTTCGTTTATACCCAAAAGTTTCTTCAGGATATTAGCTAAAGGTTGTATAACTTAGTGGGAAATGTTCTTTGCCACTGTATCTTCAAAGGATCAGTTTAATAAAATCCTGTATCCATTAAATTTCTTATACCTACCATGTCAGCATATTTTACCAGTAATTGAAAGCAGTAAGGCAAATATGAGGATTCACACCTTTAGGCCCTCTAATATAGATCTCTCTTGACACAACTAACAGAGCTGACAGTATCCATACTTATTATATGAATAAATATGAATTACAGTGGCTGGATTCCTACTTAATTGTTAGAAATGTATTTTATATATAYATATGTATATGTATACATATGTATATACATATGTAGAGATATTTTTAAAAATATAAATAAATTGAAGTATTTGATTTTGAACTTCTCCTGTGTGCCAGCTACTCTACATAATATACATTTTTTTTTCCAGGTTACGTATTTACTCAGTCTTCAGAGAGACTGAAATATAGGTAAACAAAGTAGAACGTGTTTTGAAAACTAAGTTATTTATGGCAGTGGAATAATTTACCAAGCCCTTGTAGTTCTAGCATAAAGTACGTACATTATCAGCTGTGACAACAGAGAATTTACAAGAAAATATGCAACATATATATATGTGTCTGTACATGCAATACACTTTGTTGAATGAGGGGTTAAATATCAGAAAATTTGTTCACTTGCAATTAAAAATGGGGAAAGTRCTATAAAAAGTAACGTATTCTTTCGTATATAGAGAAAATAGGCCGGGTTAAGCAAAAATTTAAACCCTGATTTTGAAATCATTAGGTGGTTTTTGAATGAACATTAACCCTCTGATTCAGTATGGAGTAACTCCTCATTAACACTGAAATCAATAAGATTACTCTCTGGCCCTTTGTCCTTGTCTTCTGACAGTGCTGCCTTCTGAAATAGTATTGGAACTGATACACAGCCTCAGAGCCAGCTCTGAGTAGGCATATTTGTCTTTGTATATGAAATACTTGCTGACATTGATACACATATTTAATGTCTTTCAGAATACAGAAATATTTACAATATATTTAAATCTATAGATTTATATTAGATTAACATAACCTAGTTTGTATTTTCTAGGGCATGTCATTTGCTTAAGTATTAATAGTTTTGAAATAAAAACCATTACTRTATCACAAAACCCACAAGAAAATAAATGCAAATCTTGATTGTCTATGCAAACACTAATCTCACATTCTGTTTTCACATTTGAATTGAGAAGAGTAGRTTTGTTTTTGAATTGAAATGCTATTGATGTCAGCATGTGCTTATCAGCTCAGGATAGAGAAGTTGCCTCTGCTCCCATGCTTTTACAATTTGCAAAGAGGTTTTTGTCTTAAATGTTGAGKTTTTTTCCTAGAAAAGTGACAGCTCATTAAAACTCATTACCCGTCAGCAGCTGCCACAGAGCATGGATTTCAAACTTGTGGCAATACATCTCTTCACAAAAAGCTTTCTCCAAAAAATGTGGACACAATTTATTTTGTCATTAACCTCAAATGACATTATATGGGGCTGCATTTACATGTTTTGCTCTGCTTAAGAACATTTCAAAATTCAGCAGTTTAAACTTGTGTTATGGCATTTATTCCTTTTAACATGTTATTTCTGCCATCAAAAACTGTAAACCAAAAAACGAAGTGAAAAGCAAAATATTTCATCACCACATTCTGTCAGTCACAAAAACAGGAGGAAAATATTTAATTTCATTCTCCTTACAGTCTTTTTTGCAAGAAAAGAGGGATTCCAGGGAATTCATTRCTTCAATCAATGGAGAAGTGAATTTAAGCTAGAGAAGGTTGACCAGAAAACTCCCATCTGTATCATCAGGCACTGTAAGGTTAGTGTGTTATACTGAGGAACAAAGATGTCTAGGGAATATTAGCAATGCAGCTTCACATTTCATAACATTAATTTCACATTTCTGAACAAGTGTAGTCCAAAGGTCCTACTTCTGAAAAGGATTTTACAGCCCTCACATTAAAATTAGAAAAAAAAGAGGATTGTTATTTGCAGACCTGGAAACAATATAAAATATTATTTGAACATTTCTTTCATCTCTTAAAAAATATAAAATGAAGGATTCTACACAGTGTTGCAGGTCTAAATGTTAAAAAAACACAGAAACTACCCATGCTGTCATATCAAATATTTTGCATCCTTAAGCAGAAACTTGAATTAGAGAGCAGCAACCAGCATTTTCCTGTTGACAGTGCATTTATTAAAATCTGAAGGCTCAAAGGTGCCTACAGCAGGCTATATGTCCAATAAGAAAACAAAAAGAATGTGCAGTTTCTCATGCAGTTTAAGTCAGATATTTTCTGAAAAAGAGGAGACAGAAATGGCCTGATTTATAACATCTTACGACACTGATGACACTTTTCTGAGTTTCTTTGATCCTTAACATCAGTCTTTCTTTGCTTTGGTGGGATTTTTGTTTGTTTACAAAGCATTTTACAGTGCTTTTTTCTGTTCCTGCTTGATATCAAGCAGATAGGTGTGCCAAATTATTGTCTTACAAAGGAGAAAGGTGATCTGTTCTTTTGTTGACTATTTTGACTTTTAAACAAATGTTTTCTCATTTTACCATCTGCCACTTGCAGAATATTTAAAGYGTGTAACTAAAGAATTCTATTAAATATTTTATACAAAGCAAAAATCCCAATAACTATTATGTGTGACTGCCAAAACTTAGGATAAAAGAAAATAGTATGAAACATTAAAGAARGGTGGGTTATTAAAGCACTTTTTAAGATCTGAATAAGCACATTTGGATATTTTAAGGACAAAGGAGTGTTACCTACATTGACAATTGAGACTTGCCCTTGGGTTAAAAACAAAACAAAACTCCCCCTGCAGTTTCTTTAATTTGCCTGAGCAGCTTATTTGGTAAACTAATCAAAAACATGACTCAAATAAAATATGTATGAAAGCAATCATAATAAGTTCCTAAAATTTGTGGTGCATGCCTGTCATATTAACCTAATCATAGCAACGGCAAGGATTATTTATGCTTAGGTAAGGTGACGTACAGGAATACCCACTTTTCGTCTCTTTTCCTCTATGATCCTGTACTTAGGACCCATGAGAGATCCTGTACCAGCCATGCACACCCAGAGGCTTTGGTATCAAGCCGATTTCCAGAGCAGATTTCCAGGGGGCTGGCACTCACAGGCCTTGCAGCTGGAATGAATTGCCGCCACCCGTGGAGATCCGCTGCCTTCCTGAGCTGCACCTGTAGAAGCCAAGCACCGCAGGGTGAAATCTGAAATGCGTGTGTTTTGCTCGGGGAATCAGCATGGTGGAATGCTTTGTACCAAGGTTTGAGTAACTTCTAATGGTTTTGTATTTACACTAGTTACTGTAGACTCTGTAGCCAAAGGAAAGAGCAAGACATCTCCAAAAGGTGATTCCGCTCCCTTGCAGATGACTCCCAATACACCAATAAATCTGGATAAGAAGACTCTTCTCCTGAACACCAGCATACTTAAAGTGAAGATAAGGCGCATGGGAATATGCGACAATTACCTTATTTTCTACATTTTCAAAGAAACTAATGAATCACGTTAGTTTATATGAAGATTTTGGTCCTGTGGTGGGTGYTAGGAATGTTCTGTGTACATTGGCCAGACAGAGGACTTAGGGAGACAGACATCTAGCTTTTGAATCCTTGCCAAACTATATAGGACAACTTGTAACCATGAATATTAAGTCTAAGCCATAAGCTGAGACAGGCAGAGTGTATTGACCTCTGCCCATATGCATTTATGTCATTTCTAGGAACTCTAAAAGTAAAAATAATGACATCTGCAGAGTACAAGTCCTTCCACAATGAAGTGGCCTTGAGATCACAACTTAGGCATGTTAAGTCCTTTCTTGATACCTCGATTTATGTCAAATGCCAAAGATCACAAAGGCAATCCATGTCAGAGAAAGGATTTGACCCAACGCCTCAACTCCTGAGCTAATATTTAAAATACTCTACAAATCAGTCTATCTTTTTGACAGTTCACTATGTGAGAAAGTAATTTCTTTCTAGGCAAAACATGTTCCAGATGTTTTGCATTTGTAACCATGCTTGAGGAAGAATTATGAAAGCACTTGTTTGGCTCCCATGTTAGAATTAACGATGAAATTCTCCCCATTTATGAGTGTCTGGACCTAGTATTTATATACAGTTTTCACCTTCTAGAGTCAGATTCATACCTATTTTTACCCCAGCTGCCCTTGATAGAAATCATGTTGCTTAGGCATTGATACAAAAGACTTTTTGCTCATAACAAAGATGTCTGAATCTTAATTTCTTTAAGGCCAAAACTTTGTTACTGCTGGTATACTAAGCAGTTTTCTGATGAATTTTTCRAAATGTGGGAATGTTTTCAAATTTTTGGGAATAATCTTAAACCATTGAATTAGAAATATGGGGGAACATAAACAAAGGGGAAAACAGATTYTAACATTTCCTTCCAAGTATATGGTGTATGCCTAACTAAAACAGTGCAGCTGGCCTCAGCAGAGGTTGGATAATGTTTGGGACATGAACTAGCAAATCATTCATTTCTTGTACCCTCTGCCATTAGTATTGTGTCTGTTACTGTTCCTTTTCTTATCTCATTGCTATTTTCAGTAACTTGCTCTTATCTCAGCCCGTAATGTTTACCTTTCGTGCTTCCAATTTTCCTCTCCAGCCCACGACAAGAAGAGGGAAGGGCAAGGGGGCAGGGAGAGGGGGAAGTGAGCAAGCAGCACATGGTTTAGAGTTTTTCAGTGGGAACACTGAATTGGGGAATGCCATTCCTAAACCATGACCATRTATAAGTGAATTCATTATGATTTAAAATTTAATATCAATATATAATTATAATCTAAAGGTGTGATTATACTTTTTGTGCTAATTCTGTCTTGGATTTAGTTTTAGTATTATTCAACAGTTTTACACAGTGTAAATAAAGGTTATCCTTCTCAGCTTTATCACAATTTATGATTTCTTTWTAGAGATTTTGCAGTTTGTGAATCTTTTTCCAAAAAAGCTAATCACAAATCTCTAATAGGACTTCTGATAGGATGAAAACAGTGGTCTTTACTTTGAAGTAGAGACAACTGGGAAGGGTAATGAAATCTTGGGTGGCAGGGAAATAAGAATACTCTTTTTTACAATATGCAAATCAATTTAGTCCTAGTGAAGGACAGAAAATTTCTGACTGATAAGGGAAAATAATGATTTTCTAAAAAAAAATTACCCAAAATTCATTGCAAGAAAATGTTATTCTCTGAATTTTCAAAAAATGTGAAACTTAAGTAAAATWTGCAGTATTGTATCAGAACAAAAAGCCAAAACCACCAGGAAGCAAAAATGAAACCCTATTTTTTACAAAAAAAAAAAATCTRTCTTTCATAAAATATATTTATAAAACAAAAGTTAAAATGGCTAATTATACTGATTCTGTTTTTCTTTAAAGCAGCTTTCTCTAAAAATCATTTGTTTTCTGACTCCTGTTCATACAGTGAGTAAATTGCTTCACAAAATACATAAATAAATAATATCCCTTATTACACGGACCTGGTTCTGATTGAAATCTCTGACTGCTTTGGCATGCTGCAGTAGTAACATCTCTGTCCTATCATTTATGATTTAAACTGTTAAAGAAGAGGCTGTATATTGCAAAGTTTTTCCACTRTCTGTCTGTGGAAGTAAATTTTAATCTTTAAATGTAGTGTAGTTGAAAGCTATATGACTAAACAAAGGAGTGCGTACAGCAGGTGATGCAGGAAATATGCCCTGTATGAGAAAAAAAGCAGAAAACACTTACAGAACAGTAAATTAAAGTAAATTAAAATAAATTCCTTAAAGTAAATTTCTTTGCAAATTATTAATAAAAATAAAGAAATTATGATTTATGCTAATAACATTACATGCTTGATTTATTTTTCAGGTGATTTCAAAAGAAAGCACTAGACACCAGTTTATCATGGTGTTCTTGATATAAAATTTCACTGCCTTGGATGGATTTTTGAAGTGCTGTTACAGGTAAGTATTTTCTTATTCTGTGCAATATGTTTACAATTAAAGATTGTAAACTACTCGTGTGCATTCTGACAGTTACTCATGCTTTGGAAAAATACCAGCTTGGCTATGAAATTGAGCTTATTTGACTATAGAACGTAGCAATATGCCTGCAATTTTCACACTGCTATTCATGTCTTTTTATATGGAGCTCCAGCTGTCTCAATGGGAAAAATAAGGGCTGTAATTCATTGTAAGGGAAAAAAACATCAGACACACTTCTAGTTATTGGGAAGTGTGTTTTGTAACATTTGGATCCTCTTCTGCTGCACCTTCTTCTTTCTCTTTGCAGGAACCTCATAAGCACGGGCGGATTTTTCAAATTTATTTAAATTTCTGCCAAATATTCCAGAGTCCATTGGACTCTTGAAGATATGTATGGCACATCCTTCAAGTGATAAGCTGAAATTTTTAATTATTTCTGACTTATGTGTTTTTTCTCTTAAATTAGGTTGACTAAAATTTGCTCATTTGTTTATTTCTTTTAGGTGAAACTTTTCATGCGATGGTCCCAGAAGCTGGCACATGGAAAAAAAAAAGTCGTATGGCATCAGATGAAAAGATAAATATTATAATTTTTTAAAGCAAATAATCACAACTACCTCTAACACCGTGCCACTCCCTCTCCACAAAAAAAAACCCCAAACCAACAAAAAACCACCACAACCTCTCAGAGAGARAACAGGGAATGGCTTAAGTAAGATTTTTTGAAAAATTCTGGTTTTGGGGACGAGCTGCAATTTATGTAGTGTTCTTTATCCGTAGATATCAACCTTTCTTGGAAATATCTATTTTATAACAAACGAACTCAGGCACAATAACGTGACCCTTATTGCCTAGGGTCAAAAGTCCTGTTCAGCAGGACATCAAAACTTAAGTCCTTTTTGAAGACAAATCATTGACTAAGACCTGCAGGATCCAGGATTAACCTGTGTGATCTTTTTGTTTGTGAGGCAGAAAATGTCAGTGGCTAGAATCWAGTATCAGTTTCAGCTTTCCTAGCTGTTGTTAAAGAAGAAAGAGAAAAATTGTTAACAATGTGTTTTTAAGAGTCTGATTGGTTAACTACATTCTGTACTTCTAAATAGTTCCTCCTGACAACTTGGACTGTTAGTTGTGAAACACTGCTCTTGAGGGACTTCACACACTAAAAATGGTATAAGTAAATTGAAGATATTCTTGTACYGTTATGGCATACAATATTCAGGTCCCAAGTCTTTACCTAGTCTTARTGTTGCACTTACAAGTCTCCAGTTTCTTAAAGACTGTTTCATGGGGGTTTTATTACTTTTTGCTGAAGTTAATCCTCTCTGTATGAGCAATAAGATGGTGAAGCTGCCTTCTAATCCAAACTCCAAATGGTGTAGGCAGCAATATTTTTTAAGCACTTCCCATGCTAGTTTGTAAGTTGGTGATGATTTTGTGATGTTAATGGTATAGTTCAAGATAGTTGCTTACTAGTCCCGTGTACATCCAATACTTTATTGTGAAATTCCTTACAAGGATTGGAGATTCTTTCTGGATCAAAACAAATTCTAATTTTATTTCTGAAAACAGAGAACTAAGGATAGAATTGATTTTCGTCCTCAGAAAATGGGATGTTGTGTCTCTGATTGAGTTTTTATCACCGACCTATTTAAATTGAGTGGTCAAGATACAGAAAGATTAAACCTCTTTATTTTAAAATATCTTTGTTTGTGTTCTGCAACTTTATACCCCTTCTCAAAACCTTCATTTTGCCACTTTCTACTTGATCTAGTTATTAGAAACTCAGATTTAACAAAAAGGGAACAATCAATAAATAAATTAATAGGATTAAAAAATATGACAAATATTATGTTGTTGCATAATAAAACCAGAGCCTTGAATAAGCATTGTAAAAAAAGAAAAAAAAAATGTGTTGTCTAGATTAAGTTTATGATTTCAATGGGTAGTTTTGTACATTATAGCTTGAGGACAAAGGAGTTCAAATAATAATTGAGGAAATTTGACAAGGTCGTACAGAATGTAGGAACCTACAAACCCAGCTGTTACCAGTGAAATGCCTGGCTATTCATTTTCTAGGCAAACTGATGGAATTAAGATGTAGATTAAAGTCATTTTAGCTCAATTGCTTTCAGTGGAATTGCACTGATCGTCACCACAGGGAACTTCACGTGACTGAAGACTGTGTATTCCCATTCTCTGCTCTTGATCCTCTTCAAGTTAGTGGATCTTTAACCTATGAAGCCCTTTGTTGCAAGATAAATATGTGATATTAATCAATGGGATTTGCATCAGAGAGGTGTATTACATGATTTGTTTATGCAAATAGCACAAGAAGTGAACACTCCAAGGGCAAACAGTAAGTGATGTTTGATTGGAGCTATTTAAACTGACGTGAAATGCTGTTTAATAAAATAATGCCATGTTACTCTTAGCACTAGATTAATCAAAAAGGTTAATATGTCATTTAAGCAGAAAGAAGGAACAAATAGCATTTCTATTTACYGTTTGTGGATAGGAATAATATTTCTGCTGTTATACTTCAAAACAAAATTGCAAATAATTGTCCATGATCTTTTGAAAATGGCCAGATACCTAATGAATATGTTCAGAGAATCATTCCATAATAGTAAGTTACTATTAGTAAAGGGCAGTGAAAATAAATGTATCCTCACATGAAGAATTAATTACTTCTGTAATTTCATACAGAAATGCTGATATGAGCAAAGTGAAAATTTAATAATTCACTGACTAATAAATATAATCCTGAGGGAAAAGCCTGATTTTCTTGAAATGTACCAGATAATTTTTCCTGTCTTTCTTAGCAAAGAGAGCATGGAAAGTTTATCTCTTCAGTTTCCTTCTCATTTCCTGTGAGGTCCTGTCTTCTACTAGAACCCTGAACAGACATTTCCTTTGTCATTTTTACACGTATCTTTGTACTCAGTCAGATGAAATTTAGACAGCCAGAATAATTTAAATCTTATTTAATTGTTATCATCAATAATAACTTACATAATACACAAGGCTTTTTCTTGAGGCTTTGAACAAGATAGAAGTTAGTATTACAATCAATGTATTAATTTTCTGTCCAGGAGCAGAAACACTGTCTTCTAGTTTAGGTGCCCAGACACACAGCACTGTAATTACAAGTAAAATTATCCTGGTATTTGTCRTGGCATACAGTGAGACATACAGTTATTTCATTCCAGAAGCTCAGAAAATTACCCATTCCCTGCTCCTCACTGATTCCATCTTGCACAGCTTTTGCAGCCATTCAGCTAGCAAACGTCAGGCATTCCTTTGCATCCCTACCTCAGACACAGTGATCAATAAGGTTAATGACTGTGTAAATAAGATAATTCTATCAATTTGTTTCATTTTCACACATAAAGGAAATACTTGCTATACAAAAGCTTCTTCCTCAGACTTGCCAAGTGTTTTGATTCCCAAGAAAAAACACRGCTATCCATTCCTCTGACCCTAAGTTCCTTACAATCAGTAGCATTCTGCTAATCGCTATTTGTAGGACTCTTCTACTGTAGAGTAGCAGCAATGGAGAAAATAGTAACTTGTGCCTATGSTCTTAGAAATTACTTGACCAAAATAAACTCTTAAGAAATAGCAGTGTTGAAAAATTCATTATTAACATAGCAACGTTTATTTCCTCAGTTTCAGTGATTCAGCCTTACTTCTTTACACTGCTTGATCATGCAAATCAGTTGTAGTTTAAATTAAGTCAGATAGTCACAGCCATTTTGCCTCAAGGGACTCTACAACAGAGAGAGCATTCTGTGAAAACTTATCCATTGTTCATAATGAATAAATATAGCTACTTAGTAACATAAGCTTTGCCATCTTGGAATAGATCCATATTTTGTCAAATTACTTGTCTCATAGTCAACAACAGCCTTTTTACAAGTGTGACAACTTAAAAATTGTCCTTGCACAGGTAGGAACTCATCCTGTTGAGAAGCTTTGATAGAATTGTTCCCAGATATCCACATCAGGTCCCACTGATGGAGAATTATCACCTCTATTGTACAGGCAGCATAGGATGGAAAGGGTGTTTGCACTCTAGGTGCTCTGAATTGGAACGGCTAAAGTAGGGACTGATACCTTCTTCCCTGGAAGATGCTACCTCAGAGCAAAATTGAATGTTGTGCTATGTGCTGCCATCAGTTACTGAAGAAACATCCTTCATATCCCTAAACTTGTATTGCAAGGGAACAAACACTCTCAGGTGGCTTAAATTTCTGATTTGTCTACCCTGGGTTTTGCAGTGCACTGCTGCAAGGCACTGAGACTGGTGTTCTTTATGATCACAGTGAAAGATCACTTGGATTCAGTAAGATACTGCTTAAAATACCATTCATTGGAGCTAACACTACAGGGAAAAAGAGAATAATATAGATAATCTTACATGCCTTCAGATGTAGGGAACAGTTGTATATCATTAGAAAGACCTCTAGYCAGGGAACAGCACATAATGCAGATCCCATCTGTTTGATGGCATTTTGGTCTTTAGAGCTCTTATAGGATATTCTTAGAAAAGAACAATACTATTAATCATTTCTAGTGTCAAAAAAAGGATGTTCACATGAGAACAGACTGCTTCACTCTAAGATAAATACAAGCACACACAGGTGGTGTTATTGCTGATGCAAATGGCAGCTGCCTACAGGCTCCTTCATTATCAGTACCAGCTACGTGTACCCTGCAGCCAAGGGATGTGCACAGCTCAACACCACGCTGAAGGAAAGCATCGTAATCCAACTTTGCACAGCAAAAGCACCTTCTCAGGCAAACTCTTATTAATGTGGAGCATTAATTAATGTGGAGCATTAATTCTTCAGTGGATGATGGTCTTCCTGATACAATCACTACTGGGTTACCTAAAACACTTTTATCATTAGCTGCTGTGCTTGCCATTCATGACATCAACATTTCAAATGCTCAGATGGCAGATAATACTTTGTGCCTGCACCTCAGTCTCCTCAACCAATTTTTCAGCATAATCCAGCTGTATTTCACCATGAACCTAACATCCTCCACCAATGAGAGTATATTGAAACAAACTGAGCTGAAAACTAAAACATGGGCAGACTTCACCCATCCTTTCTGCCTACTGGTGTAAAATTCCTACAGGCAGATAATAGTCCTGTCTGCCATACACACATGAATAAAACTTGTCTCTTCCYTTGCCTTCATTAGTCTCAACTCTAATAACTGCCCAATACCCTGCAGCTCAAAGCCTCATAACTGCTCCATATTCTCTATGGTAGCCAGGTAAGTGTTTGAGCACAATTCTTTGGCAGCAATCTAATTTTAATTACATATTGTGATAAAATTTGCACTTCTCATTGTATCAGACAGTCTGTATTTCTTATCATCATGGTATGTGATTGGGATGACAGCAGTTTTAAATCTAATTCCTGTAGAACATTTACAGTTGAACATAGTTATTTCAAGCCCTTTCTGTCTTGGCTCTTCCCTTCCCATCTTTAGAATAGTTTAGTATTCTCCTTGTTCTAACAAACTTCTAGTTTATCTCTATGAAAAGAGATACCAGTACACTACATTGTGATACATTTCATCCTGGATGTCTGTACACGACACTCCAAGATTTGTTGCATAATTCTCCAGTCTTATTGCTTATGCAACCTTGCATCTTTGCTCTTTAGAACCCACTTATGTACTGAATGAGTTTGCGTTGAGGTCTCTGAAGACAGTAAATTTGAAAAAACCTCAGGATCTCAAACTTGACAGTTTCTGTTCAGTAAAGACCTGAAGCAGCAATTTTAAATAGTTTAATTTGCATTTCATGACATCTTATTAGTAATAAACACATTTCAGATATATATAGCTAATATATGTTTAGGGGTTTTTTTCACATATATATTTTGTGAAGCTTAATACATTGTGAATTTATTTTTTCATCTTTCTTTTGTGTTGTTTTAATTTCATTAATTATTCCTGTCATTCTTCACAATCGGACATATGAAACTCTTGATGGCCTGAAGACTTAATAAAATTAGAGAATCATAGAATGGTTTAGATTGGGAGTGACCTTTAAAAATAATTTATTCTAAGATAGTGCCATGGGCAGGAGCACCTTCCACTAGGCCAGGTTTCTGCAAGCTCCAGCTACACCGACTTTAAATATTTCCAGGAATGGAACATCCACAACTTCTTTGGGCAACCTGCTCCAGTGCCTCACTACTCTCATAATCAATAATTTTTTCCATCTATTTACTTTTCTTTTTTATTTAGTTTAATTTTATGTTATTTTAGAAGTGTTGCACTTTAACCTGTTACTGCAGGCCCTGGTAAAAAAAAAAAAAAAAAAAAAAAAAAGGATCTTTCCAGCTTTCTTATAAGCCTTTTTTAATATATTGAAGGGATGTCATAAGGTGTCCCCAGATTCTCTTCTCCAGGCTGAACAACCCCAGCTGCCTCAACCTGTCTTCATAGGAGAGGTTCTTTAGTCCTCTGCTCATCTTCATGGCCCTGCTTGGTAATCCTTCTATCTTTCTTTACGGTAATCCCATATCTTTCTTTTCTGGGGACCCCAGAGCAGGATGCAGCCCTCCATGTGGGATTTCATGAGAGCAGAGTAGAGGGGCAGAATCCCCTCCCTCGTCCTGCTGGCCACACTCGTTTTGATGCAGCCCAGGATACAACTGGCTTTCTGGGCTGCAAGGGCAGATAGCCTGGTCATAGTTAATTTTTTATTTACCAATATTCCCAAGTACTGCTTTCAATCTATTCAACCCYGTCCTGTACTATTACTTGTACAGACTGTAAAGAACTATAAAGAACTTTCTGTTTTCTCCTGCTTTATTTGGAACTGTTGCATACCTCTTGTTGATGTAAAGCTCAATGAATTGCCTACTAAGTTTGATGAAAATGCCAGTGTAAGTTCAAAAAAGAGTTCAACTTTTGTTTTGGTAAACAGCCATATGAAAAATTACTTCATGTGTTTGAGGAGAAGATGTTCATTCTGATAAGAGTTTCAGATATAAAATAAACATACTTCCAAAACCAGAAAGAATAATAGATTAATAATGCCTTAAGTGGACAGATTATTCTCTCTTTAATAAATGTGTCCAGAAAATAACTCTAGCAAAATTACAATGGCAGCTGACCCCAAACCTTAGAGATCCTACTGAACTGCAGGTTATTTCTTATTTCTGGCATGTGTTTTACTTAAAGCAGAGTGAATTAGAAGGTATTCATCTGACCATGAYAATAATTGAGCATTCTAGGGAAGCAGAATCTACTTTTTTTGATATTATTTCTTTCAGAATGAGAGTGAAAAGAATAACCTTACATGTCCCTACATGAAACTGAACTTTCCAGATGGACAGGATTTGAATGTTATTGTCTCAGGAAAAYGAACACTGGAGTTAAAACTTAGGAGTTTTTTAGCTGACTACCAAAAGGACTAAATCATTGTGATAACTAAAGTTGCTCACGAGAATTGTTTTCACATTTTCAAATTATTTTTTTCCCCATGCAGCTCATGTAATATGCTCTGTATGTTTCTTATTTGCAAGTATTTTAGAGAAATGTAAATCAGAACTAGCTATAATTAATTTTTCTCAGATTTTACATTTGCTTCTACTAAAATGTCTTCAACTGAAGCAAAAATCTAAAATATTGGAAATACTGCAATTGCATATTTTAAGTTTCTTTGTTGATTCATTATCACTTGTAGCGGGTTGAATTTGAGAAACCGGGCGGAAACACCAATTTAGTGTAGTGGTTTCAATTTGAAAATATGGATTACTTACTGATTTCTTTTGTGTGAGATAAAAATTAGGAGAAAACAAAGCAGGCACAAAACTTACAGAATATAAAGAAGTTTATTAACAGACTTGAAAGAAAAGAGAAAAAAAAGAAAAAAAACTGCTGTGGTTTAAACATCTCTTCCATGAAAACTCACAGTTTTGTTACACTGCAAGACATGGACCATTACATGGGGTTATTAATCTTTTTAAGGATGAATTATTTTGGCTTGAACGCAAAGGTTTTTTTCGCCTCCAGTCTTTAAAAAAAAACCCCTCTTTTTCTCGGCTTTTAAAAACTGGCACAGGCACTTTTCTCAACTTTTGCAAGCCACACGTGAACTGTCTATCCCCTCATGTACTTTAAATGGATTAAAGAGACAGTTGTGATATTACAGTTTTTACCACGGCATTGCAAGAAATATTATAAGCTGCGCACGGGAAGCGCGGCACCACCCTCCRTCTTCTTCCAAAGCCATCTTTAGAGGCTCTGGAGCTTCGTCCCACGTGACCAACTTTTTCTCTCTGCCTCTGGAGTTGCTGTTACCGTTCAGAGTCCACGGTGAGGAGAGCCCCCTGCTCTCCCTGCGCCGCAAACTGCACGGTATTYGCTTCAGTTCAGCGTGAAGTATGCTGGCTGYTGGCTGGAAGCTCCCGCCGGCTTCCTAAGAAAACTGCATCGGACGGCTTCATAGTCCCCCCTCCCAGGGACCCAGGGTCTGTGCTGTGGCGTTGGGAGTGGGGGAGGGCAGGAGGGGCAGGGGCCCCTGGCCCAGCCCAGTGGGGCCCTGGGCTCTGAGGCCCACCCCCCCATCCCGTCCTAGCACTGAGCTAGAACGGAAAAAACTCCCAAATCCCGCCTTTCCACGAGGTTTAAATATGTGAAATTGAGAGAAGCGTAATTGGTTTAACAGGCTGTCCTTCAATTTAGGCCCACCCACTACATCACTGAAGATTATGGTGCAGAGATTCCTAGTCTTCTTAACTATAATGGCTACCTCTCTGTTTTTAATTGTTAAATGAAGAAGCTCCACTCATTAAATCCAAAATTCTGGGATTCTTAGATGAGGAAGGCAGGAAGGCAAGAAGGCAGGAAGGCAGGAAGGAAGGAGGGAAGGATGGGTCTTAGTTTTTCTCCAGAATAGGGTGCAGRTTTTTTAATAGAAACAACTTTTATTTATGTTATATTGGGCTAATGATTTTTCTCCATTCTGAGAAATAATAAAATATATCAGATATTATCTTCATGGGGACTGTAACTCAAATCACAGACACCCTAATTTTATTAGTCGCAATTTGTCTAACCACAATAAATCCTGACTGACCTGGATTTACCTTTCTAACTAATGAACCTCTTTATGTACTTGCCAAAACTGTGGCAGAAACCTATAACAATTATTTTTAATTATGTATGCAGTGAGCAAGAATTATCCTTATTTCTTTTCCACTGTAAGGAAGCATTCCCTTTTTTTTCTAAGAGCAGTTTAAATAAGCCGATTGAAATAGAGCCTGTAAAATTAGAAACCAACCCATCTGAATGTATTTTGTTTCTTCAAGGTAATAACCACCATCGCCTTTATGATCGGATTTGTGAGGACATAGATGTGTTCTCTTTCTAACTAAATGAAAGTAGAACCTTATGACCAACTAAAGCATTTTCCTGAAAGTGTTAGCTGAGGTATGTGTTGCTTTAAAAATTGTTTCCAAACATTTGATACTTCTAAGTTAGCAATTTACTGTTCTTACTAATGGRATTGTTATGTAGTCCATTTTTCATATGTTTTCTCCCAAAGGCTTTTCCCAACTTTTGCATTTTTAGTAATGTTACTATTTTAATTGTAATCTATACTTTTTTATATTWAGTTCTTTTTCTTTTGCTTTAACAACTAAAGGAGATTAATTTTATTATTTCTCTATAAAGCCTTTTATCTAAGTTTTTGATTTTATTTTTGTTCAGATAGTATTCTTCCTTGATTTTAAGTATTGGAGCAATTATAGTACCACCTCTTGTTTTTCAAATGATTGTTAGCTGTGACAGCTTAAACAATTTAACATATCCAGTGCTGATTTTAAAACTCTCTTTGCAATCCTTCTTTTTTAAAATTCTTAAAATATCTAGTCAGACAAAACAAGCTATTTTTTAATAATGCTAAAACAGGCCTTATATGATCTCACTGTTCTTAGTTCCTATTTAGATTTGGCAGAAAATAGCTACCTTCTTCACTTAGTCTTTGCTACTATGGTTTTAAAATAGTGGGRTTTTTTCATTATATGAATGCATAGACATACAGAAAGTATGTGTCTAGCTATTAAAATTGCTACCTTTTCTATATCCTTTAACCAACTGATTGCAATCATTATTTCATTATTGTTATTATTTTCTTCCAGGTCCTAATTTTTTTTTTTTTTAAGATGAGTAGTTGAACTGAAAAATCAATTATTCATAGAGGCTGAGTCCAGATAGATTAGATGTATTTCATTACCCTTGTCTAAAAAATCACTTATCAAAAAAGATGTCAAGTTAATCAGGCATAAACTACCTTTGTTAGACGTGTGTTGTATTTCATCCTATTTTCCACGTTCTTCCATTTATTTGATTATATTTTCCTATAAAAGTCTGTCCACAGCTCTCAGTACCATTGATTCATATGACAATGAGTTTACACTTATTTAGATTGCAATTTTCTTTCCTTTTAAAAGCAGAGACTGTATTTTCCCGTGTCTTATATGTTAACATCTTCACTGGCTTCCTTATGATGAGTAGGCAATTTCACATACAACATGTTCCAGCATAATGGTATAGAGAATGGTAGCTCCTTTGGCTGAGATATGTTGTAGGATTTTTACCACTTAAGGTTTTTTTTAATCATTCGTATTTTTTTAACACAAGCTTTCTTTCTGATGTTTCAATTACCTTCTTCCCTACTAACCACGTTGTTTTTCTCTCATCCTTAATATCTTCTCCATGGTTAAAAACAAGTAGAATATTCATTTATTTTTAATGCTGTCATAAATTAATTTTTATCTCAGTCCTTTCTTGCTCCATCACTATATTAGACGTCACTAAACAGAATTTACGGGTCTGTAAGGAATACCTTACATAATTTAATTAATAATTATGGCCAAAAAATAGGAGTAGTCTAATAAAATATTTTGGTAGATTGAATATAGGAGATGTGATCAATATTAAAAAATAATCCAGAACATATCATGCCAAAAGGACAAATGGGCATGGATTTATTTTTCAGAAAATTATGATAAATTTACTAACTTTCAAAGTGACATTCTGAAGCAATTTACTGTAAGAAATGTGAAAGCAAGCATCTAATCAAACTAGAGTTAAGTATCTGATGAAATGTAGGCTAATACCAATATTGATGTATGAGCAAATCATCCTGCACCACTTCTGCTGGAGGAGATACACATCCTAATATGCAATGTTGCTCATACCAAAGTAGGTCAACTAGGTCAGATGAAAGTGTATTTATTTCCTTTCATCAGCTATAATGGGAGAACAGAGTAACCAGCACCTCCCTATTTTAAGAAAATTGAAGTCTGTTCCAGGTGACTATACTCAGATCTTTATTTGCAAATCTCCTACGCATTTGTCATTTATTCATGATACATAGTATTTACTGGGAACTCCACTACAAGCTATTCTTATTTTTATACTAGTGTTATTAGGTAATATTCTAAATGGTTAAAAGGGAAGGTGATTGGCGCATATCAAAACAGGGTTTTTTTTAAATTTCTCCCTGTTTGCTTAGGTAAAACAAATGCAAGTTTTCCCATCTCTTTGTTTAATTTTTTCATTCTATGTCTAGACTCATGATATACATTTAATAGAGTCACTGGTGGAGATATGTGGATATTTACACTAAAGCTGTAACCTCCCAGAAAATTATTTTATAAAAAATTACTTTCAGAACTGCAGGTCAAACATAGAGAACTGAAGTAGGAGAAAAATAGGAACAGATTCAGAGTCATCACTAACTTATTAAACTTCAGTGAAAATTCTGTTTAGTCCATTCCCCATAGTCTTTGCTTACTACATCCAGAAAAGAAGTTAGAGTCTGTTTTTCTTGGTGCTAGATACTGTTCACAACCAAGTCACAGAAAAAAACTCAAACAGATTTAACTCCCAGTTGTTGCTGATTCTGTGAATAATTGGCCTAACTACTCTCTCTATTACTGTTACTTTCCCAGGTGAACTGTATTTATTTGCTGTCCTTTTACATGTGTAGCCAAGTTTTGGTTGGATACTTACACTGCTGTCCAGAATGAGGGCTCATTACTGGGTGTGCATTGACACACACTGAGGTGAGATATTTCTGCTTTTCATTCTAGTTTGAGCAAAGTAGGGAGCTTGCTAACCCACAAAAGGCTGGCTCACTTGGCATCAAAACYTTACACTATTTATATATTTTAATAAACAGATGTATCAGCATTCATGGGTTGCAGATTACATAATTTCTCTTTGAAGTTAGAGACCATATTTGCTAGTTATATCACTTGTTTCTCATCCTAATTAGCAYGCATGTGCAGTTCTTCCCTCCATTTGATTCTGGGATATGTTTTGAGTAGGTGGTCAGTTAGTCAGTAGTCACAATCCCCTACTGTCAAAATTATCTTTCCCCCAGTTACTGCTTGGTTCTGCTGATTTTACTCCTGTTAACTATAATCCAGACAGCCCATTCATCTTTGTATTGTCTTCCCTCTTCCTTAAAAAAAATGTTAGCCAAACATACAATGTTCACAGTGTAATTGCTTAATCATAACCATTCAGGTATAGCTACTGATTAAGAATTAGAAAAAACTGCAAAGTTTGATTCAAATCTTTAGAGGCTCAAATTTTGAGGGACTCGATATCAACATGATAACTTCTGTTGTTCTGTATCAACAAAGTTTATTAAAAGTATATGGGCAGGTGCACCGTCTGTCTTTAAACAGAATAGGGACTAAACCTTATTAAAAATGTTTAAGTTCAGGAGCTATTTTGTACCTTTCCTCAAATTATGTCATTATCTGGAAATATAGAATGCATTGAAAGATTTGGCCATGTGTATGTGATTTTACTTTAAGAGAATTTCCCACACATTAAAATCGAAGGCACAATTTGCATCATAACCCTTTCTGTTTCTTGGTACCCTTTRTTTACAAAAATGCTTATTGACTCCATTTTGGTGATGCACAGCAGTTCTGAACTGCAAGAGAATTGCCGTTCAATATGCTGAAAGTGATAGATGAAAAGAAGCTGGGATTTTAATGGTAAATTTCCATACAGAACCTATTGTTGCTTTTCCTCTAATTTTCAAGCTCCTTGTATTCACTAATATTTTTATCAGTGATTAAAAACTGAAATCAAGGATTTGTATAGTGTTTCACACAACACATGCTCTTAGGTGTTGTTTATTCTTGCCATTTAATTTTGGTTTTTGCTTTAATAAAATAAAATTTGTACTTATTTTTTATTTTTGACACTTTAATTTAGTAGAGTAAAACAACCTATCTCTTTTGAAGGTATTGATTGTACATTATGCTTAATTTACTAGAAAAATATGAAGTGTGTTGTTTCTGACTTAACTTACAGCTTTTTTTTTGTACATCTTGYACATGTTTTAACACTTTACTATACAGTTTATGACATGCAATTCATAGAATGACAGATTTTCAAAATAAAAGTACCATCAAATTAATGATCTAAAGGAAAAAACATGTATTTTTATCAGTATATTGAAGACAACTACTGCATTAATATGGATTATTTTTCATCTAGTAGCTAGTAGAAAATGTTGTCTTTGTGAAAAAAAAAAAGAACTTAAAATGATCTAATTGTACAAACAATTTTATCCATCCTTTAAGCCAGAGTCCTAAAATAGCAAATCAGTTTCTTAGTCCGGATTTAGCAATGGTCCATGTTAGGGGATGTACTGTGAAAATCAGGTTTGAAATTATATCATTTTGAACAAAAATCACTTTTAACAGTTGAGTCTTCCATGCCCTTATTTGCTGTTGAGATGATTCCTTGAAAGGATAAGTTCCTCTATTATTACTTTGTGGTTCATCAAGAAGTTTTATAAAACAGCAATGGCTAACAGCAGAAATTTAAAAATTCTGTAAAAGAAAAAAACCAAAACACCACTACACTGGTCAAAACTCCATATGAACTTCATACTCCTGAGTATGAAGGGCAGGTAGACATCTGTGTTTTCACTGGAGCTAAATGGGGAGCTGCCAAGAAAACTTCCAAAAACTGGATCTCACTGCCCAAGGAGGCTTTCTGTTAATGTTGGTCATTTACAACAGTTACAGAGTAGATAAAACCCTTACAGGCTAGATAATTCCTGACCTGCACGTACTTTGATAGGGCTTTAGTTATAATCTGAAAAATGAAAAACAAATTCATTCACCATACTCATTCTTTATCCACTTCAAATGATAACTTACAATAATGGTACAGATTTGTGCAACTCGCACCATTTACTGTCAGGATTGATTAATTAGTTAATGGAGATCATTTGAAAATATCATTGTGTATGTGGACATGCATTCAGTTCATTTAAATTTTGGCCTCCAGACCTAAGGTTCTGAAGGTAACTTTTGAAATATAGGATGGGAGAAAAGTTAATAGAAAATCTACATTTAGAAGTGTTCCTTCTCTGCTTAATTTTAGCTTAAGAAATAAACGCTGCATTTTCTAGTAGAAATTACTTACAAAGTTAAAGGGTTGTGCTCTTGATGCCACAGACAGGAAAACTGGTTAGAGGACCAGAAGGAAGCAGGAAGCCCTGCAGGAATTTAAACTACTGGAAGACTAGACTGGTGCATGCTGTGAAACATGGAGTCCATTAATCCTAGGGAGGTCCAAACAGAGGTGAAATAGGCAAAGAAGGCTTTCTTCAACACAACCTCAGTCTTGCATATTAATATCAGAAGGAGACAAATTAGTATATAGCAGTGATATTTATGTGATAGAGCACAAGGCTAAATGAATCAAAAAGTATGAGAAAAGACGGATAAGATGGGCAGAAAAAAGAGACATACAAGGGCAAAGGAAAAGGAAAGTATGTCCAGAAATCACAAAATTTGAGGGAATTATTTTGGAACATTTCCTTTGGAGTTCATTTGTTGCAAAACAAAAATGCATGTTATATCCATTCTCAAAAGTGAAACTACAAAGAACGTAGAAAAAGCAATAAAAAATAAATACATGCAAAGATATATAATTGGAAATGAGGAACTAAAGGAGTGAAGTCCGAGTGCAAGCATTTCATATAACTGGATTAATCCAAACTAGTGCAGTAAAACAATTGAAATCTGGCTCAAGTTAGATAAACTCTGAACAACATATTTACTGACAATAGAAATGGGATTGCTACAGTGGGAGAAATTCTGCTTCTGTCTTACAGATTTTAATAGCAAATACATGGCTATGAATGCTATGCAATGAAAGCCAGAAGGGAAAAAAAATAAAGAGAAAATAAGTCACTTCTGTGGGGTTTTGAAGTATTACAAGAGTTTCTGCAGCAGTTGTGACTATTGCACTAAGTGAACTATATAGTTTATAATCTGTAGCAGCTATGAACCATTCTACTGCAAAAGAGAAGAGAAATGAATTGTGGCAAACAGGGGAAGAGATCACAAATAACTGTTAGAAGGCCAGCCACAAGGCTAAACGCCTTTGCGAAGAGGTCAATGTTTGATATGTCTCTTGCTGCTGGGTGAAGTATTGTACTCTATAAAAATACTTTGATCTGGTGGGATTTAGCTTATTTGCTACTATCCTTCAGCTCTCAACAAGCATTAAAGCGTATAATTAAGAAAGAGCTTGCTTGCTTCAATCCAGGATAAAGGAAGAAATTCTTTGAAAACACGATCCAATTATGTCGGAGGGACCTGAGGGTTTGAGGTGCTGAAAGCTGCCAAACATATTTATTTTGAAACAAGAATGTATCCTCAGGAGTTAGTTTGCTTCAAAGAGATCAACACTTGCAGTGAAAATGCCCTGATAACACATCTTCATGGGCTTGTCTGTGCTTTCCCTTACTTTTGGTCATCACATGGTTGCTGGAAAGATTCATGTTAAACTCACCAAATGCTTTCAGGTCTAGGTCTCATCTAAATCCTTTAGAAGTGTCCCAAACCATTATTTTGCCTTAATTAAGCTCAGGTGCAAATATTTTGGTCTAATATTGAAGGTCTTCACCTTTAAGCTGTTTCTGAATAGATGTTAGCCAAAAAACCAGTACATTTGCAAAATAATGTGATGAGAAAGAATGTTCTAGGCATGTATGCTTATGTCCTGTAGGGGCTAGAGAAGAGCTGATTTCAAGAAGTGATTTAGTAGTCTGAAGTGTTTGAAAGAATCACCTCATCATTATAAAGTTCTAGACTTTAAGTAGCATGGCTGTGCATGCATGTTTTTCAGGCTAGATTCTAAAAGGACCATAAAAGCTTCTGATGAAATTACCTTTAAGGTGTTAATGAAATTCCACAAAGATCTACTTTCTCTCTGAATATCTGAGCCTCTGAACTGCCTAAGTCTCCACTGCCAGAGTTTGCCATGTGCCTAAATACTTGTAAATGGGAGTATTCACAACAGCCTCTGATGCTGCTGAGCAGGTGAGGCAGCTCTGTACAGCCTTGCCTCTTTCTAGCAGTTATATTGCAATAACTAACACTCTTGGGACTGCAAGTTAATAAAAAAACATTAGAGTTACATGGAAGAATCCTACAATGTTACGCTTAGACAATTGGGCACAAGAAGCCAAACACATGGGGGATGAATGCACCAACCAGAAAGAGAAAGGAGATGCAGGCAGATCCTATAACCATGACCTCTTATATTCATATCATCATTGCTATTTTATTTTATAAGGGTTATTATGAACCTGTGTAGAAAGTAAAACCTCTTCATTTCTAGCACACATTGTAAAATCCATTATATGAATTTCAGGTTATAATGACTTTCCTGCCATGATTTTTATTTGGATTGCCTGCATTACCACAGTTGACTTCTACATAGATAATAGCCTAAATTCAGCAGTGATTTCTCATTCACACACATTTGCTGAATTTACAGAAACTCAATTAGATGTGACTCAGCAAAAATATACACCAGTATGGGTAACAAAAATAGAATGTACATTGCCATTTATTGAGGCCATTTAAAAAATAATGGGGATTAAAATGGAAAATAATAATTAGTTTCAGAAGGTGTCTTAATCAAAGTGAAAGTAAAATTTGTACTTTTTAATAAGTTCAAATAATAAAAAGAATGATAAATATATAGTATATCACAACCGTGGCTTAGTAAAATTTTTTCTCACATTTGCAGCACATTTGATTATCTCATAGCCACTATCTTACAAGCAGAAATGTATAGACATATGTGTCCAGTCCAGAAAATGAGGACTCTGTACACAAATTCAGAGCTTGGAGGACTCCAGGCTTATGTCTAAGTCCTCCAATTTAATTATTTTTTCAATTCAGCTCATGTTTCCAAAGACATGCCCCCAGACTGAATACTAAAACAAGTTTTGACAGGGAGCGTAGAATAATGAAATACTCATCCATTATTTTATTACATTCCATTCATATGACAAGATTGCCTTAAATATACATGTCTGAATGAGGATTTTTGGTAAACATCTGGATTTTAATCTCTTACTGTTTTCAACCTATTCAGTATCTGCAGCAAACTACTTTGTTAAATTCCTTATATTCAACATATGTTATTCTCATTTAGTCCTCTTCTTTCTATGCTGGTCTTGGGGTTCTAAATTCAATGTTTAGGGCTTCATTGACTAAACATAAAGGCCTGAGGTTATCCTATGCAGTTTCCTCTGCCAGTCCAGAATGTCTCTGCCCATCCAGTGCATCATCAGTCAGCCTCTTTGTGGACTTCTCAGATGGCCTCAGCCTCTCAAATTTGTTTTATTATTTCTTACAGAACATAAGATTACTAAATGATTATCCCACGGCTACCAATTAAATTAAGATGACTGTTGTAGTTTAATCCCAGTAGGTAGCTCAGCCCCACACACCCACTTCCCAAAGTGGTATAGGGAAGAGGATCACCAGGACAAATGTGAACGCTCATGGATTGAGATAAAGTTTAATATGTAAAACAAAAGCTTYGTGTGCAAACAAAACAAAATAAACTTTATTCACTGCTTCCCATGGCCAGGCAGGTGTTCAACCATCCTCAGGAAACCAGGTCTCTATCACAGGTAACAGTGACTTGGGACGACAAATACTGTCACTCTGAAAGTACTGCTCAGCTTCCTCCTTCTTTCTCCCAGTTTTTTTTGCCCACCATGACATCATATGGCATAGGACATCCCTTTGGTAAGTTGTCTCACCTGTGTGTCCCCTGCCAACTTCCCAGGTATCACCAGTGTCCTCACTGGTGGGACAGTGTGAGGAGCAGTAAAAAAAGGGCCTCAGTGTTGTGTAAGTGCTGTTCTGCAATAAATAAAACATGGGTGTGATGATAACAACTCTTTGGTGACAAATTTAAAATGTAACACCATACCAGATCCTATGAAGATAATTAACCTTTTCCAGACCAAAACCACTGCAATGACTTTTGAGTCAAATACACCTGGGATATCCAACAACTCTCCGTGCACAACTTTTGTAAAAGTTGGCTGAGCTTATACTCCATGGCTTGTATAGACATGAAGTGAACTTGTTTAAGGTAGCAAGGAATACTGATTTTCTTACAATTTTATGTTTTAGTGCAGTAAATTGCTATAATAATTAAAAATAAATTTAATTTTGACTTGTCTTTCATTGTGGTGAATTGTATAGTATTGCAATGAATTGAGATATTCACATTGGGATGAATATGAATTTTTCTTATGTCAAATAAAATGGTAACATTTTGCAGATATTTTCAAATTGGAATTCACATTTGCTTGCACTGAAGTGTGCCTATTATCTGTATGCAGTATGAGAAAGGAAATATCCAGTTTTCCTTTGGCTATCTGTAGTATCAGAACCAGCACCGAAACTTTTTTATTCCCTACAGTGGTAGATTCTCTGATCTGGACTTTTTTTTGAGCCAATAACTATAAAACATTGTTAGGATTTACATCGTAATTAGAAATGATAAGTACAGGATTGGACTGTCAGTCCTCATTGCTTAATTAAGTTATGTCAGGGTCTTTTCAACACCACAATTATCTTAACTCATACTTCAAAAGAAATTGACACTGGGAAAGAGGAATGACTACATAAATGGTCCAGATAAGTGCTTCCCAATATTTTTTACTTCTATATTTTTAAGAGAAAATACATTATTCTGTAAAAGACAATGCTTCTGTAACATTGATATCCATGAGAATAGGACTGAGCTCAAAAATGACTAATGGCAAACAGTACATCAGTTATGTCACAAAGGTAATTTTATTGAGTTTTCATGGCAAGGTTTGGTATTGGGGTGGGCTGCAGGGGTGGCTTCTGTGAGAAACTGCTGGAAACTTCCCTTATGGAACCAATGCCGCCTGGTTCCTAGATGGACCCTCCCACTGGGCAAGGCTGATCCCATTAGAAACCTCCATTGAGAAGCAGATATCCACCATGGAGGGTCTCACTCTTGGGCAGGTGGATCCCCAAAGGAGGCTGCCCTTGTGTGGGATGCCTGGGCTGGAGCAGGCTCCTGGCAAGATCTGTGGACCCATGGAGAACGGACCCCACAATACAGCAAGTTTTGCTGGCAGGACTTGTGACTCATTTCTGAGAGACTGCACCCTGTAGAAGGGAACCACACTGGAACAGTTCATGTAGAACTACAGCCAGTGGGAAGGATTCATGCTGGAGAAGTTCATGGAGGACTGTCTCACATGGGAGGGACCTTTGCGGGAAGGTGAGGAGTCCTCTCCCTGAGGGTGAAGGTGCAGCAGAGACAACATGTAATGAACTGACCGCAGCCCCATTTCCTGTCTCCCTGTGCTGCTGGCAGGGATGAGGCAGAGAATTCAGGAGGAAAGTTAAGCCCAGGAAGAAGGGAGTGGTGGGGGTAAGGTGCTTTTAAGATTTGGACTTATTTCTCATTTCATTTGATTGGCAATAAATTAAACTAATTTCTTCAAGTCGATTCTGTTTTGTCCATGATGGTAATTGGTGAGTGATCTCTCCCTGTCCTTATTTTGTTCCACAAGCCTTTTGTTGTGGTTTCTCCCCCTTTTCTAGCTGAGGAGGGGAGTGATAGAGAGGCTATGGTGGGCACCTGGTGTCAAGCCAGGACCGACCCCCCACAGAAACTAAAGTGAGTTCTGTGTGAACGTGTGTCTTAATTTCAGAATCTCTATTCTAAAATTTTAAAAGTCCACAGGAAATTCAATTTGGAAGAACAATAAAGAAGGCTGCAAAATTCCTTTATCCAAGATAATAGCAGGAGATGAATTTTTGACTCCAATTGACAAAGAAGAGCTAAAGATGGAAACTACTACTGTTCCTAAACAGATTAAATAAAATTAGGAGTCATGTAAATTTTATTCTTAATACTTTTATTATTTTAAAGACTTAACTGTTATGTTTGAAAATAATCACATTTATTTGCATTTTATTTTTTAGTATCATAGTGCATGTTAAATTTTTGAAAGTTAGGTATCATATGTAAACTAGTTTTCATCTGGCATCTATCTTTAATTAAGTGCCTAGTTTTGTAATTCCAAAGGTGAGATCAATCTCATCCTGAAAGTACACACAGAACTGAAAACAGGAACATGATCCATAGCACCACAGCTATCATGCTCACACAGGAACTGCAGATTTTAGGCTGTGTTCCCAGAGTCAATCTTTTCATAATTTGATGCTTAGTTTTCTAAAACCTCATTTTACAGCTGTGCATTCCTAATCAAAGGGGGCTGTAACTGGCTTCTTCTCCATTAGTAAATAAACAGCCTGAGAAGAGTTGAATGGAACTGCAGAATCTGCGTCAGGGCACAAGCTCTTCTCAAGCTTTACAAAGCAGACAGTACACCACCACTCTGGCAGGATGCTTCTGAAAGCAGAAATGCAAAATTGTCTCCTGAGATACTGGGCAATGAAGATAGCTTGACGAAGTGAACAAGTATACCACCAACTTTGTTGGTTTTGATTTTTTTTCTTCCGAACACTAGTCATTAATGGTCAATTAATGGTCAAATTCTATCTCATGCTACATACAAATGTTGTGGAGCTCTTTATAGAGATTTATTAAATAAGTCTGTTGTTGGCTGGAGACTCTGGCCAAAATACATTAATAAAGGAAATGTTTAAGCTATCCATAGATCAAAGAGTAATTAGAGATTTCAGTTACATGGAGAGATTTTGTGGTAACAGTTCTCTCTTAAAGACATTCAGGCATCAGCAAACAAGGGTTGTTTATGTCCTCAGCATGAGAACAGCTGAAGCCCATAAATAGTTTTATAGGAGCTAGTTCAGGGTTTCAGTCTAGTGTGTAATTTGAAGTGATTAATTTTTTTTTTACTCTCACTCTTCATTTAATCCTGTTTGAGCCAGACTGTCATCTTTATTCAGAATGAACAGTATTTTACACTGSAAATCATTCCAGTGATATCACTAACACAAAGTAATGCATGTTCTGCAATAAAGCATTGCTCGGATGAAACGTGACCCTTAGACAAAGGAGTCTTGATGTACTGAATATGTACTTGATAATTTGATAAAGTTTATATATCTACTACATATCTTCTTTCTCTCTGTGAAGCATATGAGACAAGCTTTGCATTTTTTTTCATGTTTGTGTAGTATAACTGGTCTGGAAACAGCAACAAAGCCCTGGAGCTCCTCACAACACTGCACACAGTGGAGGTCTTCATCATCTTTTGTAGACAGTTGTCCTCATGGTCTGAACAGTTGTTCTGCAACACAAACTAAAGAGACGCTCTTGAGACTGCGGTTATATCACCTATTCAAAAGAAAAGGAACAATTTTTAAAGACATTAACAGTTAAAAATATCAGATTACATGGAGGACCATGCTGCCATTACAAATTGCCAGTAGTAGTTAAAAATAAAGTTTTATATTTTATTTTATTCTGTCTTTTTACTAATTTTATTGTTACAGGTGGCCAACTGGTAGTCATTTAAAGCTGTTGCAACTGGTTAGGCACTGTCCATGGTCCTGTTGGCAGGGCTAGTCAGGCTTTCTTTTAACCATGCCGTAGATGTGAAAAAGAAAACTTACTGAGTACCATGGAGTCAACCTTTACCTGGGATTGATTTAAAAAATGACTTAGGAAATTAGAATTCCATATTATTTTGTTCTCAAACAATTTTTTGACGTTTAATAAAATGTTATTATTTTATATAATTATTAATAACATTTTATTATTCTATATAACAAAATATTATCATTTTATTTCAATATACTACAATAGCAGGGAAATTTTGCAAGTTTTGACATGATTAGCACCAAAGTTGATTTTATAAGGAGAGAATAATCTAAAAACAAGGGTAAGAATCTTGTTTATAAGCCTACTCCATCAAATACAATTCCTTCATTAACAATATTTCTGCTTTTCCAAGTAAACCATGACAGATTTTCTATTTTTTTCTAGGATTCAAAAACTGAGTCACTATGACATCAGAGAAGTGTATCTTCTCTAGCGATCCAGACATTTGAACCTATTCTTCACTGGAGTGTTGAGAGGTCCACGGAATTCACTTTCTTTTCTTCCATTTGATGATGATTTTTTTTTTTCCCGAACCCTGTGGGGGGAAGGGTGGTTGTAGCCTGGTTTTCCCTTAGAGGATATATTGTTAGATTTTGGCCAAACCGGCACAATCTTGAAACAGGAAGAAAAAGACAGTGAGAGGAGAAGAAAGAGAGGTATTAAAAATGTACTGATATAACTACATCTACTGTTTAAAGCATCTGGAAGACAGATGCAGTTCTTATAATTCTGGGACTAAATTCCTCTCTATTAATAAGAGTTAAAATAACCAGTTAGTTTATTTTAACTTGTTTTTCTGCATGAAGGGAACTGAGAGATTGAATTTTTTATTCAATTCCTTATTAACTTGGAAGCATAAAATTGGGTGCATGGACAACTTGCAGGAAGAAAATTACAGTGCTAGAGGCTCTCTAGCAAAGCTCTGTAGTGAAGATCCGAAGTGTAGCATAAGTCAGCACTTGCTCACTTAAAAGCCGAAACTTTGAGGCAGGTATATCACTGTGACCATTTTGCCTGATTTACCTCCTGATTTATGAGTTAAATATTTTCAATCTTAAGGAAAAGTTTTTATACATATATAATCTGTATGTATGATGTATAAGACAAATTATTAAGTACACTAGACTGATTCAACCTGTAAAAGAGTAGTATAAGGGTTCTGATGGTTCAGGTCTTTAAAATCAAAATTGCCTCAGGTAATGGAAGTAAGGAACAATCATTCATTGTCTGATGACAGTGAATATCTAGTATGAATGGAAGAGGAACAAAATGAAACAAGAAAGTATCTGATTTAAAACAAGTAAAAAAGAAGGAAAGCATCTCCACAAGATATGGATATTTGTAGTTTACATGAGTACAAAAATCATAGACAAATGGATAGAAGAAAAAAGGCATTGCCGTTTTTAAGAGACCAAGGACTTYATCTCACAAATTCAGGGAGACTGCATGCACAGTCTTAAACAATTCTCAAGACCAAGTATAGACTGTGGTCTCAGTCAGAAGCTTTCAATGAAATCAATTTAGGTGAAAACAAGAATTTTGCTACTTTCAAGAAAAGCCCACAAAATGTTTTTATTCGGGTGAAAATTGTATCCTTAAAATATTCTCAAATATTTGCACTAAACGCTTCATGACAGTAGTTCAATACAGAGGTGGAAACAAGGCTGATAAATTGAAAGTGTCTGAGGTAAATGTCACAAGATAGTCTTCATTCATGTGATTATTTTCTCTTACCCCAAAGACAAGTTTCCAGCTATTGGAAATCATCTCTGAGACATACTAGTGCTTCAGCTGTGCCCAGTAAATGGTAGTGTTAGTTGTTCAAGGCCAAAACTGTGCCAAGGACTGCTCTAACTCTTTGGAAACAGAGAGAATAGCATTGTTCAATAGAAGTGTTCCAATCGCTAGGAACATTTTCTGTCTCTTCATAATTTATTATAAGATATGCAGCCAGGGAGCAAAGGCATGCAGAAGTATTGAAAGCCACAATGGATCTTTAGTGATATTAAACAAGAATTGTGCCCGTAAAGAGTTCCTCTTTGAACATGGGCTAATAGGCAGAATCTGAACCATATGCTCATGATTTTCAGAGATGACATTTGGAAGAGTCAAAACATCTGAAGTTTTGTGTGTGTTTTACTAAACAGATGCATTAAAGGAAAGCATTATTAACAGGATCACTATTAATAATTTTACTACTCTTAGCTTTTTACAATCATCAGTTTTGAAAAGAAAGGAAAAGGTAAGAATTTTTTGAAGTCCATAAAATAGTTTAATGAGAAATTGAATTTTAGTTTTTATTTCTTTCAAAAAACACTTCTACTTTTTAAACAACTAGTTCTAGAAACGAGAGTGCTGCTCTGATTCTCCGATTCTGGTTAATTTCAGAATAGCCCAAATGTCTAGCCTTTTTTTTGAAGATGTGACCACTGTTCAAGCCGGGCGTATATATCAGTAGTAATTTTTCAATACACTAAGGAGATATTTTACTTAGCAAAATTGTTGCATAAAAAAACCCCTGAACTTTCTAGTGAATAAACAGAGATGCTTTCATTTCTCTTCAGATAGCAAAATGTTAATTCACACTGTGACATCAGTGTTATAGATATTGTCCAGGACCTTCAGGAACTATAAACTGATAGAATTTCAAGGTTAATTAATTAGGTAACAGTATAGTACAGATGATTGCAAGTTCTAGAAAAGACTCTGCTTAACTTGAAGACAGGAAGGAAAGAACGACTCCTGTCAACTTTCTGGTAACAAGAAAAATATCCAGTGAATTCATCTGAAGTAATTTACATATTCCCACAGAAACTGAAAAGAAATACTAAAAAGAAAAATTAGCTTTCTCACATTTTAATGAGTACAAAGAAAAATCATTACCTTTTTTTTTGTATTATGTTTCAAAGTGAGAAACAGGAATTCTTAAGTTTTCCCATCTTTAGTAGAAGGGACAGGTCCTATAAATGTCATAGTTCCCTTGTTACATAATTTAGTTCCAGATTTTGGGAAAGACATTGTGATTTTTTGCACTTTGAAATACTTTAGCTGAGAAGTATATGATCCATTCAAATAACAGGAAATGCCTTCTCCTGATTTAGTGAATATTGTTTAGTATGGGGGGATGAAGAGTCTTCTTAATGATTACATCAGGAGTAAAAGTTGTTTTCAGTCCAGCAAAGATGGTTATAATTAGAAAATGAAGGCTGACACTGAAATTGATTCCTTTCACTTTGACTCACCCAGCTGTGATAACATCACTAGTAAAAGAAGGGAAATTCCACTCCCGCCAGTTGATTCTTCACTCCATCATCTGCTATTTGTTCTCTTGGGGCTCTTCTGACAATTTCATTTTGGTTTGGGGAACAGGAAACATGTCCTCCAGTGTTTCTCCTGCAACTGCTGTTTATCCTTCCAAATGCAAGCCTCTAGATGACAGACGAAAGACAGAGTTCCTGTTTCATAAAAACTTTAAAATATAAAATTGGAATGAAAAGTCAAAATATCTTTCATTCATTCAAAAGTGAGAAAAATGTGCAGCTCAACTGAGTGAATACAATTCTATTTGGTAGAAACAGAACCCTTCACAGGTATTTTGAAAGTTTTAAATGTTGCATACTGAGGTAACATTCAAAATGAAAAATCATGTTGAAGACAAAACCATTTTTATATATATATTGGCATCAGACATATGCATCATATGTTTTTATTGAATAATTTTTTAATCAATGAAATCCTCAAAAACACATCATTTAGAAAAGAAGTATTAACTACACTTTTTAAAAAATATGTCCTTTTTAATGCTTGAAGAAAGATTTGCAAATTTAGCTGTTCAATTTTCTATTGAATTTTAATCATAATAAGCTATGTTCAGTATTCCTGTACTTTCTCATACTTTCTTCTCTCCCACCCTTTGAGTATACTTTCTGGAAGTCAGAAAATAAAGGGAGAGAGAGAAATGATAGGAGAAACTATGAAAACTCATCTTATAACAAAACAGAAGTAGTGTAGGGGTGAAAACAACAGATCTTTTTCTCTCTGTATGTCTTTCCCTCCAGTCTCCATCAGTCATTAATGCTTTTGAAGGAGTCCAATTAGCTGTTCAGAGACCTTCAGCTAAAGAAACAGAAACAAAGGGCACTTCAAAAGTTTCATTACAAAAATCACAGCAGCTAGTTTATCTCACCAATCTACATTTGATCTGTATGTAACAAACTTGTGTTTGATTAAAGAAAAATTGTAGAAGTGGAATAAAAGTGTAACTCCTGGAAGAAAGCAAGAGTGAATGCTTTTAAGGACTACCGTGACTGTAGAAATAACTTTTGTTCAACAGAAGCATCCTGGAGGTATTCATAACTACAACTTTTCTATGACACCTTACTTTACCTGCGATTTTCCACCTCAAATGGAAAAACTATATATTTGGTTCCAGCAATATAGCCAGTAGGGACGTGACCTGGCGATGTGAGATTTTAGACATTGCAAGGTAGGTGCATGAAAGAGTTAAGTACTGGAAACCTAGCTGAATAATGTTGAGAAGCAATTTTGATAAATTCAGAGAGGAATGCCAAAACTAATAGATATTAATAACAGGTAGCTACAGAAGTATAGTACATCTATGGACATGCATACACATCTCCTCATCAATCATCATTTTTATGGAAGCATCTRTTAATAGCCCTAAAACTGAGCTGCATCTTTGACTATCTTGTACTAATAAAACATTACCTAGGCTTGACTTGAAGTCTGTGAAGTCAAATAATGGTTTATAACAGGCCTCCCTAAACAAGATGGTATCAGAAGCCTTGAAACTGCAAGCGCAGGATGATACCAGATGTYCTAGAGCTATAAACTCTACTCAGAAATGGTCAATTATTATTTACTAAAGGAATGCAGCCTTGGGAACAGAATAGAACTACTTTTTGCAAATAACAGAAAGAGCAATGACAACTATCTAGCATATATAAAACCTAGATGTAACATGAAATGCTGAGAAAAGCATGAAAAAAAATTGTGAGAAAGGGAAGTGGGATGTTAAAAATTGTACTGAATAACCTCAAGGACTCTTAATAACAAGGTGGAAAAAATCCCCACCAGGAAAATTAGTTTCAAAAAAGGTTGTGATGCTTATGACTTGCCAAACAACCTGCTGAAAATGTCAAGCATAACCTCAGAAAAGATGGTAGATATTAGAAACTTGTGTCTGTCTGCTTTAACTGTTAATTTGGGATAGTCTATAATTGAATATTTTGGACTGTAAGTGCTAGTATAATTCTAAACAGATTTATATTCACTCTTTGAGTAGCCTACTAAGAATTTAGTTAGATTTTCGTTAAATTCTTGTTTTCAAATATTAAGTGTGCTTCCCCAGCCCACAAACATGCATGAGGTCTTTCATATAATTCCTCACTGTTGCATATGATTAGAATTCAAATGTGTGAATAATTTAGGGGGGAAAAAATCATATCATTTCATATTGTTAAATATTTGATCTTATTTTATTCTTTGCATGATCTCAAAAATAGTATATACAAGTCTGGTTTTTATATCTCATGTCAAGAATCTGTTTCATGCTTTATGAATTGAAATTTATTTAAGATAACATTACAGAAACAAGTGTTTTCACTCAGTASTGTTCAGGGTTTTTAACTGTATATATTTTCCTTCAACTGCAGATTTTGGCTTACTGTCCTTGTTCTTCACATGAATAGTTTGTCAGACTTTACATTAAAACCCTGAAAGAAATAACTGAAGACGAGATACATAGGAAAAAGCTGTGTGAAATTTCACATGATCTTTATAAAGACTGGTGGTACTGAGCGCTGCCTTTGAGAAATTACTGTTTTTATACATCAAATAAAAGTTTTAGGACTAATCTGACTATCATTAAATAAAATTTTTCAAGTTCGGGAGTGGTACAAAAAAAGTTAAGCTTTTTTGAGTAGGAAAGCCCATTTTCTTTGAAAAACTAGATTATATCACAATACAGCTGTGTACTGAGTTGCCTAGGACTTAAGCCTCAGTGCTTTATAATTATTCTTAAAATTAGAAGAGGTTATTTTAAAATTTTTGAGAAATTTAAGTTTGAGAATATTGTTGGATTGAAAAAAGGCCTTCTATGGCTCTTCTCAATTATTAGATCAAATATTATTTAAGATAATATAAAATATAAAACATCATTTAAAAATAAAAGAGTAAGACCCAGATTTTAAAGCTAAACATGGATGACAACAGCACCAGTTCTCCAATAAGAAATGTTAATTATCTTTTGTCTTTAACTGGACGTAATATAGAGGAAATAAATGGCCATTAAACAAAGAGATCTGAAGAGATTCCCCCCCACATACACACATTTTGTTGATACAATGCCTCTGTCAGGATTTTTCATATAGTCTTCACCAAAAATGATTAAAATATCATTAGTGAGTTAAAAAAGTAAGCCTTGCTTTTTCTTTCTGAATAATGAAATATACGCTGGAAGTAGCTCCTTTTTAATACTTACTTTTCATTCAGAATCTTTTTAAAGCACAAAACTCTGCTGGTTTTTTTTTCCCCTCCCTAGAAAATACCAAATTTTGTTGGATGAACAAAATAAATCAATGAAACTTACAAAATTCTATTTCAGTTATTAAAGTTTATATCACGGGAATTAAACAAGGATTTGATATTTTCTTAACTTACAGCTTTTTATTAGAGCTGCTATCAATTTTAGCTGCCTTTGGAAATTTTAACTATAGATCTTCATTGCAAGAGGCAATAATCAGAATATTCAAAGATTCATTCATAAGCTAATAAGATTATGATATGCAACTTCCTCGCATTTTCATTCTGGTTTCGCAAACAGCTGGGATTCAGATGCATGACGTAATTAAATGCCATCATACTGCATTTGACTGTAATGACATCTGGAAAAATCCATGTATTTGAAAATAACTTATGCCTGCATTGTGCAAACTTTCTGGGAAACTGGGACCTGAACTCAGATATGCACAGTGTGATGTTCAAGTAGCACATTAAAAACCATAGATGATAAAACTATAGTATTGTACGACAGATGGATTTTCTGCCTCAGTCAACACTGAACATTTACAGATGATGGAAAATAAAATATACAGAGGAGAAATTAAAATTCATCTCTAATATTTTAGAACATTTGTCACCAATTGTTCATGCTGCTGAAGACACAATTACTATAAGCAGTAGGATAGGTCTCTACCCTTGTTACCTTTCATGCATAATAAATAAGATTTCAATATATAATTAATGTAAATAATGAAACTGAAAACTAGGCACCGTCCCCCAGCCAAAAGGTTGTTACGAAATACTATAATTATATAACATCTTGAATTTTGTATCTGAAGATCGTGTGACTTTTAAGTTTCCTTTTTTGTAAACACAGCCTTTTCTCAGAAATTTCCATCTACAACTCAGAACATCCTCAGTCTTATTTAGATCATAACACAACAGTTGTTTATTTGGGGCTTGACTGTCTGCCAGCAGAGCACTTAATATAGATTTTTTTTTGTTGTTTTGTTTATTAACTGATGAGAAAGATTGTTTACTATGTTAATCAGTGCATCCTTACTCCTGCCTTGAAGGCTATTTATACTGAGGCTGAATATTTCAGCTAATTGGAAGAAGAAGTCATGCTGGATCCATAAATCTTGCATATAAGGTTAATTTTACTGTTGTACTTACTCCTGCTATAACCATATATCAATGGTTTAACTATCCCTTCTGAATTTGTTTAGTCTTTGCAAAGATTCCTGAGAGGCATTCTGCAATATCTAAGACATACAAAATATAAGTAGCTGAATGAAAATTGCACAGTGATGTCAATCATTTAATGTCCACTATCCTTTTCCACCCTTGCAGAAGGCAGCCATGGAGTGCAGTACCCAGGCAATGCTGTTTTSAACACTTGCAGCTGGAGAAAACACAGGGAGCCTCAAAACTTTGAATATAGTACGAAAATATTATTATTAAAATACTAAAAAGTTTCCTTAAAAGAAAATAAAAGGGCTGGTAGTTTCAAGACAGTTGTTTACTTTTTTCAAGATCAAACAATTTACTCTATACACTAATGCTGACAGATGTTGATTTCCTATCTCCATTTTTGTTGAGATAGGCTAAGAAAATAAGACTTCCATAGCCAAAAAAGCAGTGAAAAAGCTTTCTGGAAACACTTTAAAAAACACCCCCAAACACTGGCAACTGCGTGTTTGGAAATGTGGCATTAATGATTCAGCACATGTAGTAAGAGATTAAAAATGAATATTGATTCTGCTAAGCACCCACCCACACGTGCAAGAATAGGCTGTCTCCCTTGGAATTCTTTGATGTTATCCTACATTATGTATTATATTCAGCAAAAAAAAAGGTAGTATGAAGAAATCATGTTTTCAAACGTTACGGGTACAGAAATGTGGAAAAAGCACACATCATGGGAAAAACCACCTGCTGTCTTATAGGGTCCTGTAGGTATTATATGATAGCAAGAACCYAGTAAGAGGTGTAGATAAATATGTGCACAACCTAAAACAAAGCAAAATCTGTAAAGGAAAAAATGCAGCAACTTAGCTCTTACTGAACTGTGATACCTGAGCTCAGTAGAGCATGGAGAGCAGGCAACTAATTAAAAAATTAAAAATTCTAATTTCTGTTAATATGACAGTTTTTGGAAAGGATAGCTTCAAAATATCTTTGACAAWTTTTTTAATGAAAATTGTCATGAACTGTCTTAAGAAAGGACCTAAACAAAGGACAAGATTTCTAACAGGAAAAAAGCTTTTTTCATAATTAAAAAAACCATGTTAATTTAAAAGGAGATTTTGCTATACCAGAAGAACAAAGACATAATTCATAAATTTAATCTAGTTTTGAATAGATCCATATTGAGAAATACTATGCAAACACAAAAAAATTATAAACTATATTAAGCATATAAAATGTCAATCATTGAAATAAAAAACCAACTTTTATACTACAAAATAGCTTTTAAAATTAATTGTGAGGTTGAAGGCCTAAAAGTCAGCAAACACTGGCAACATTCAGGTAGGTCTATGAGTTACTGAATTATTTTGTTTTCTTATGTCTAGAGAAATCAGCCTGTAGGCAGCCAGCAGTAGAGCAATAATGCTGTTCTCAAAGTATACTTTGAATTTGTGTTGATACTGTTGTTCTCCAGGTCTTTCTTTTAATTTCTTAGCTGTGTTTTGGCATGGTACTGAGTCGCAGAGTTTGCCTTCTGCTTCTCCTTTCCCTTCTCCAGTTTGTCCTTTGGCTCCCCTGTTGTTCTCTTGGCCATGATTTCAGTCCCTTGGTCTCTCTGATCCACTTTCTGAGCCTCTTCATATCTTTCTACATTGTTGGCTCTCTCTCTTTTTCTTTTTATATTTTTTTTAATCTCTCCCATTTATAATGTTGCACAGTTCCCACATGGCTTTGATTAACGCACTCTTCTCCTGCTTTTGCATAAGTAGGACTAAGCTAAAGAATTCCATGAACTGTTTTTAGAAGCAGCTTAAAATGTTTTACCTTCTCCAGGACTCTGTCATTTTTGTTGGGTTTGGTTTAAATATGTTGGTTCATAAAAGTGGATGGAAAAGATGAAGCAATCCCCCTGAACCCACTCACATGGATCCTGTGTCCTACTTAAATCACCAGAGGGATTTACTACAAGAAAATAGAATACAGTGAGTTATTTCTCTCCTTCTACACAATCTCCTCTGCTAATGCCATGGATGGAATCTGCTTTAGCCTGTGGTCTAGGCGCTAGCAGGCTTCTGCCATATGAGGACTACGGTATCTTGACCTGAGTAACTTCCCTGCCAGCGCAGGAGATGCGCTTCCCTTCTCATTGTGCTACCTAGTTTTTGGTTGTTACAAACTTACACTACCTCAGCCAAGGAGGAGCATTTGTCTTTAACATGATTTTACATCTATTTCTGCCTCCARGACTCTTTTYGATTTTATTACTCAATCTGCTAGTGCAGATTAGGTGAAATCAGCATTAACCTTCTAGGTCACTTCTTTTCTTTCCATGGAGGAAAGAAACAAGACAGGTATAAGGAAGTTGTCTGCGTGTGTGCTCTTCTTTCTGAAAGCAGCAATGTTATGTTACCTACCTGTAGTAAATTTATTTTTCAGGATCACAGTCAGTTAGAAAAGTGGGATTAGATTATGGCGTCTCCTCAGGACTGAATTTTCAGGCCTTTTTGAGAAGTAGAGAAGAGTCATGTAGGGGAAGASATCATAGGCAATAACTCAAAAATTCATCCTACCCAATTTGAGGCACCTAACTGAAATACTTGGGAGTGTAGTCAACCTTGTAAAGTCAAAAGTGAGAGCTACTTGAAGGAGTGACCTAGATACTCTCAGAGGAAAGTTCAGACCTTAGACTGAAAAGCCTTCTGGAGGTCTATGTCTCTCCCTTTGATCAAGGAAACTAGAAATGCTACAAAYCTACCCTAAGGGTCTTCGTCATTGTAAGGTTAAGTGGAATGAATACGGTTCAAAAAGCATATTCTAACATAATACGGGGCATGTGAAGTAGAGAATAGGTGCCTAATAGGAGGTTACGAAAAGCTAAGTGCTTAACTCCTAAAATGAATCTTTCATGGCTGTCAGGGCCCTGAGGGCACTCACAGCCTTGCCTGTCCCTGCCTACTCCTCAAGGGCTCCTTCCTCCTGTTCATGACCCAGGAACTCATTTCACATCCCTGGGCCATCAGCCCCTGCCCCAGCAAYGCTGTTTGACCCATCTCCACCTCCCCACAGCCCTGTCCTGCCTGTCTGTGGGTCTAGAACCAGACCTATGTCTTGGGCCAGCCTCATCTATCCCAGCCCCAGAGACGTGCCTTGCACCCAGGGCTGCGGCTGGATGTCCTGCTCCTGACTGGGATGGGGGGATGTGCTCTGTCTGCCAGACCTCACACTGATGGACATGAGGGACCCCTGCCACTCCCTCTGSGGAATTACTGCCCCTGCTGAGTCCTGGCAGTTTTTCTTTCCCACATCTTTTTTCCACTTCTCTTTGCTCCATTTCCCCTTTAGGCGCGTCTCTGCTTTCAGAGAATATTTTTGTCTTATATCTCTTAAAGCAGGATCCTTGGGAGCATTTAGGTGCCTAATGAAGCAGATTTGAACTAATGGTGTCTTTCACACTGCCTAGGCACTTCAATTCTATTGAAAACTCAGCACAAGAACATTCTTTCCTCTTCACTTTCATCTGCGTTGCCATTTGTATCCCCATTACCCCAACACTGGGCAGAAGGGTGGGTTGCAAATTCGARTCAAGATTCCAGATATCGCTGGGAATCTCAAGAAGAAGATGGGAAACAGACCACAGCAATGTATAACCAAGTGGAAAGAGAATAACAAATCAAGGTAACACGTAATGGTCAAATTCATTGTTCTGCAAAGCTCCCATTACTCAGGGGAGCAGAGCAAGCAGGCGCCGTCACACCTGTGATGGGTGTGCAATCAATTGGTGCACATGCAGTGGATTTGCCTGTTGCACACTCGTGAGCYATTCAGTCAGAAACTTGATAAATCCCTGTTAAAATAAAAAGAGCAATAGCTCACCATTGAAACCAATACGCCTAMCTCCACAACCACTAAAAGAAGCAATCTGATTCAGTGTTGGATGAAGAMGGAGAGGAGTGAATGTCTTATACATGAGAAAATGTTTACGCATATTGAGTAAGGCACATATGTAATTGTGGGATGGGGATCTAGGGTTTTTACAACAAGAGAGCATTAGAAATCCTTCAAGGTTTGCCATTTGTTTCTAGTATTGAAAGATAATTCAAAATTCAAGCATGTTGTGGACTAAATCTTCCCAAATCATCTTAAGATGTATGGGACACAATTCAAAAATTTGTCCAAGGTCTTTTGAAACCTGGCTGTTGCCCAGACTTTTGAGGTGTTTTACAGACAGTGATGTATATTGTCAGGCTCTTTATGTGGCTGTCTGGAGGTGATTGCTGTGCTGAGAATAGATAAGGTAATTGGCACCATGCTGAGGTAAGATTAGGAAAGGCAGACTTATAATTCCCTGGGTGATGTTCTGAGGGCAATAATTCTGAAAGAATTTTAAAAAAATTAAAATTCAATGTCACATAAACACAAGCTCTTTATCATTTAGGGTTGGGAGTTGGGAGGGAAAGTCAAGTGAAAACCTCCAAGGGAGCAAACATGTCACAGAAACATTGCAAATGTAGTGACAGGTGCTCCACGCAGCAAAAATGAAAGGCATCATTTTCTAACCACCAAATGACTGTTTCTTCTGAGAAGACAGTAAAACAGCTTCTTTATAAGCAAGATTTCCTCCTACAATAGTTTTTCCTCGCTAAGCTCTCAGAACAATTTATAATTTCCTCATTTCAGTTTGACAGCTGTTCCAAATCAGTTTGCCAAATAACCAGGATTAGCCAGTATTTTTACCCAGATATGAATATAGACATTCCTTATGAAATGCAAAAGTTTGTGATTTACTGGGGAGATCAGCCATTCTTACAGTGTCAGTCATCCTACTCTTGACCGGGCTGGGCCCTGAAGCCTGTTTCCTGGAATGAGCTTCTGTACAATCTGCAGACTTAATGCATGCAGTCAGCTTCCAATTAAGAACCATAGGGGAGGAATGGAGCACTCCAGACCATGGGACAACTTACATAATGCTACTACTTGTAAACTAGAGATAGCTCTTGAAAAACAGGTTGAGATGGCACTTATATTCATTAATAATGAATGCCTTCCAGGAAAAGCTTTATGTATGAAAGCATGTCACTGGCTTAGACCCAAAATTAGAATGGCTGTGTGCATTTAGGTCTCTGCCTGTAGTAAAAAACCTGATAGTCATGAACTTGCTTTGGGAATCCACTTTTGGYATGAAGGTGCTGCTGACATAATTTTCACAAGATTTATAAGGTATACAAGTTATCCATGCACAACAGAAGTCGTTGTCTAGAGCTGTCAGGTAAATTGAGTTGAAAGGCAAWCAGTTAGTTAAAGATGGAATTTAAATCTGTTAGGGAGATAGGAATTATGGTCTTCCTACGGGATAAAATATTCACAAATTCTACCAAAAGAATTCATTTCCATGTCTTAGTTGCCAGAGAGAGAACAAATTCAGATTTTATTTTTTTCTTCCAGACATTSTAAGAAATACATATATACTTGAATTTAATGGCAGAATTATACCTATGTGATTCTACAATCTCCTCATACATCTGTAGTTTTGAGGCTGTATTGTCATGTCAACTTAGGAAGGCCTTTCTTAGTGACACTACCAATCTGAGGAAACTGGAGATGTACTAAATAAAAAGAGGTATATCTGACCAAATATTTGTATGGAGACATTTGCCACCTTGGGACTCTTTTGTCATGTTGGCGTTTTTGGACTGATTTTGAGAATGATAAATTTGCGGATGAGAACATTGCCTTTATTTAAAAGCATTTTGGTTTAAGTAATGTGGCTACCAATCAAAAAATAATCCAGTTTATCCTCATTTTGACTCTTCACTCTGTCTGTGGAAAGTAGACWGTACATAGACTCACAGAATGGTTTGGGTTGAAAGGGACCTTAAAGATCACCTGGTTCCAAGCCCCCTGTCATGGGCAGGGCACCTTCCGGTAAACCAGCTGTCTCAAAACCCCATCCAGCCCAGCCTTGAACACTTCCAGCACTACATGCCCTTGGAATGTATCCCTCTACGGCTTTCTCATAAGGCCCCGTTTAGGTACTGGAAGGCTGTTAGAATGTCTCCCTGGTGCCTTCTCTYCACCAGGCTGAAAAACCCCAACTCTCTCAGCCTGTCTATTCGCAGAGTGCTCCAGCCCTCTGATCATCCTCATAAGCCTCCTCTGGACTAACTCCAACAGGTCCACGTCATTATGTGGACGAGTCTAGACCTGGACCCAATGCTTTAGGTGGGGTCTCAGAAGAACAGAGTAGAGGGGAAGGATCACCTCCCTCAACATGCTRATCACATCTTAAAGGTGGTTTAGAAAGTTATAGGCCATTACCAAAATTTGTTTGACAAGATATGGTGCACAAAGGTATGAGACAGGCCACATGTCCCTCTTCAGAGCAAGACTCAGTCTATAAATTAGGTGTCTCATCTCTTGGGATTTGGACCCTGAATTTTTTTCAGTAGAATCACAAGAAATTTGGACTCATTGTTCTTAAACCAAAGATATTTAATTATTCTGAAACTGAGGCTATTTCTGCTGATGACCAAAAGGGGTTATAAAAAAGATTTTTTTTTTTTTTATCAACACCGTATTTTGTGAGACTGATCCCATAGATATAATAGTTTACTAAGTCAAGACTGTCATGAGATTTAAAAAAGAAAATGCCCTTCCTCTGTTGGGTTTAGAAATAACAGTTTAATTCTATCAAAAGAGAAGAACTTTGTACTCAAACTTGGGGATATTTCTGGAAAAAAAAAACATGAAAGCCCTTAAGAGATAAGTTGTGTYAAGTTTTAGAAATTAGCTGAATAGGAATTTTCAGGATGACAGCTTTGGATCTGAGCTCCTAAATTAAGTTGAAACCTCACWTTAGATGGTTAAATACTTTTTTTCTTCTCTTCCCTTCAACCCAAAACTCAGTGATTAGCAATGAGAAAGTAAGTTCTTCTCTCTAAAAATGCCATAAATATTAAAGCTTTAGTAATCACTGAAAAATAAAGTTCTTACAGGACAGGAAATAATTAACATATGCTAAACCTAGCAGCTAACAAAGTTGTGTTTAAAAAGGAATTTATTCTCTTTGATACAAACATGGCTATCCAAGACTTATCCTAACAGAAAGGGGTTCAATGTCTTTTTGCTTTTTAATAACAGAAAGGTCTGAGCTGTTAATATGAAGAGATTCCAGAAAATGCCTCTTTAATTAAATAGAATGATGGAGTTAGACTGCTGTTTAATTCCATTGTCTTACAAATCATAACACCAAAGACATSTCTAAAACGTGAATCAACTATACCTTCGACAACACGAAACGGAGAAAAAAGGGTAGAAGTTTCTTAACATGTTTTCTTCTGAAAGACAAGGATAGAATTATTTGAAGTGGATAATTAAAACAAATGTTGTTCATATCCCAATGTTTACTTGCGCTTGATATTAAAAACCTTGCAGGCAGCCTAAAGCAGTAACTTGAATTAATGGAGGAAACAGAGATGAAAGACTACACAGAATGTTGAAGGTTGAAGAAATTGTTAGAAATAGTATCACTGTAGGAATTTTTTAGCTTGAAACGACAACATCATCAGAGGGACTTAAAACCATTACACTTTTGAAACAAAAAGTCCTTAAATTGTTTTTTATGCATCAGCCGAGATCGTGGAAGAAAAGAAAAGATCAATAAGGAGCAAAGCCCAAAGAAAGGATCCAACTGGACCATAAAGCAACAACTTAAGAAAACTGTGGATAGAACATGTTGATGTATCTGAAAGCCAAAATTTTTGTCAAAATCTGTGTGTAGTTTTTTGGTTTATAAGTTTATCTTTAAAACTGGGTATTTTTTCATAAAAGGAAAACCCCTACCTTCTCAAACTCAGTAATAGTGGTAAGTAACACTTAATTGTAGACAATAATATTTGTCAGGGTGCTACTAAATAATATAACTCCAAACTCTCTAGCTTGATAAAAGACTAAAAGATGGAAAATAATTTCTTAGTCACATCAATTATTAGTCTTTGCATTTGATAATACTAATCCCAACTATTTCAAAATTTTATAATATTTTTAAAAATTATTTTCTAAAACATAGGAAATTGAAACTTTTAAAAAATGAGGAATGAACACTAATTAAAAAACGGGGAAATGAGGCCATGTGACAGTGTTGCTCAAGACAGTCAGGAAATTTTTATTAAAGAAATGGATAAAGTCCGTTTTCCTCATTCTAAGATACTATTTTAAAAACTTTAAAAACTAAATACATACTTTAGGTAAAACTTACCAGTAGCTGCAGACAAGAAGAATCTTTAACAAAAATGAATTTGTAGAAGACAAATTATCAGAATTTAAACCCCACAAACATTAAAAAAAAATGTTACTAAAGTAATAAGTGGATAGAAATGGTAATAAACAAACACTAGCTCTAAGGAAAGATTTTTAAAATATAGACCGCATCTATGTGTTAGAAGATTTCAGAATTTAGTCAACATTTCAATAAATAAAGAACTTGTCATTACAAGGCTAGGTCTTCTGACAGATTTTGTTGTCTAATTACAATCTTTTATATTCAAATTTACAACCTCAATCTACAATTTTTTCAGTGAGCTGGCACCCAAAACACCTGGGTGTGGTTCCTGCTAACAACATCCCTACTGCTCTTCATGAATGTCAGGTGCTGGGGGCATTCACACCTTTAAGCCCTTTCCTATTTATGATGATCGTAGAGTAAGAATAGTTGTAAAAAATGTAACCACTCCCCCATCTTCTAAGTATTAGCTGCAAACCAGAAAGAAAAGATAGAATAACATGTTTTCAGCCATACTCATCAAACTTTTCCTTATGTAGAACCCCTCAACGATAACATAATGGTTACAAAATCATTGGGATACTAAAAATTTGGGAGTGGGAAATTTGAATTTACAGGAGTGGCTGACTCAGATTCTTCTTTTGATGGCTCTTTGGCATTGTGAAAACACTTTAAATAGCAGTGGTGAAAGAATTGATTAAATGTGTGACTAAAGCTATGCCATCAAGGTTATTTATATAGATACAGAGAGATCAGTCCTTTTATAAATATAAAACAGGGTATTCTTTTTGTGGAACAGGTTAAGATACGCAACTTTGAGCGTATCTTTAAACCCATGCCCGTAAGATAGTGAGCAATATAAGTAAAACTCCTAAAGTCAAACCAGAAACAGGAGCACTTGAATTTCTGCCTCTAGGATTTCATCTGACTACGTTTATTACTAGACTATTAAGTGCGTGATCAAAAAATARGAAGACCTGGCATATTTTCTCCAACACTGTATTCATAGCAGTGAGATTATAGCAGAAAGAACTGTTCTAGCCTCAAGGTGGATGCTTATTTCATTGAGAGAGGTAAGCAGGGTTTCATTTCCCATCTAAATTTTCTGTGGAGTAAAGGTGTCCATACTCTGCATGCTGTACTTTGTAAATCTTTCCAAAGGGTTATAAATTTTCCTCAGTATTGYTCTACTTGTGTCCATCAATTAGCAATGCAGATTCCACAGAGTAGCAGAATACGTAGTAAAGGGATCTTGTCACTGAGTTTCAGATACCTTTGTGTTTTTAGCTCTTAAATCTTTAGAATTGTTATGTTATCGTTCAAGGAAATGTAGCAAGCATGGCCCATACCTAAGTGAATATAGTTGTGGGGTGCAGGTGCTGACTTTCTTCTTGGGAATGCAATCTACATTAACTGCATCTATAGTAAGAAAAATAAAGAAACAATTGATGGCCATAAACCACTCAGGGTAGTAGTACACAAAGACATGAAAAATGAAAAAAAGAAAGAAATATTACAATTAATAAGGTGACTACTCTTAATACAGTTCTTCCATAGTCGCTTAACAAACAAGCAGGTTAAAATACGGAATTAAGTAACAAAAGGAACAATATGGAAAGAGCTAGAAATCAGTCTTGAAATAAAAAAAAGAGGAAGAGCTGCAAACAAACCTTCAGAAAAGGATAAAATTCAAAATGGCATAGATTAATGGGATCAAAATGACAAGATAAAACTTTGTATATATTTGCTTGGGGTAATTATAAACTGTTCTCTAGAGTAATTTAGTTTTCTTCTGGTCATTAAGCATTTTAATGTGTTTGTGTGTCATACTGGTATTTGAGCTTCACAAAGATTGAAGCTTTCAGCCGTTTATTTCTATATATAATAAAAAACCAATATACCTTACTGAAACCTGACCTAGCAACCTCTCCAACAAAGTAACACAGAGTATCTGTCTGGTCATATCAAAAAGGAATTGCACAACGTGTAGGAAAACTTTTTGAAAAGGTCTACGTTGTGTTTTTGCTTGTTTGGTTGGTTGGTGGTTTGGTTTTGGTTTGCATTTTGGTTTTGTTTTTTCTTTTTTTAAAGAAATTATAAAGAAAAGGCAGGCTTCTTGAATTCACTATCACCTTAAAAATCTCACCTTAAAAATCTAACCAGTCCCCCATCTTCTAAATGTTAGCTGTGAATCAGAAGAAGCAGATAGAATAACAGCATTAATCTAACTCTAGTAAATAATCTCTGCAATTCAGGAAAGAGAGGAAATTCCAATGTGCATATTCACTGACTACACTCTCCTTTGCTTTATGCCAATCAGGTTATAGTTTTTTCCCTTGGGAAAATTATTTTGAATCAACTTTTTTATTGACCRTTACTGATGCTTGWAAAGCCACCTGATCCTTCTGCTTTCTATCTCTAGAGAGTTGCTCTACTTTGTGGTACTCCTGGTCTTCCTAGAGTGAAATGGAGATATTAGCCTGAAATTCTCAGGACTGAACCTCTGTTAAATTTATTGCAGTGATTTTCTATTTGGAAATTGAAGACGGAATCTTTCTTCCATAGAATTAATGTCTATTTCTTAAAAGTCCAAAAGCACTAAAAAAGATGAAAGCATAAGGATATTATATATAAATATATATGTTCAAAGATTTTATATTTTTCTAAGGTAAACGGAACCAAATTCCACTGACAATAAATGATAAAGAAATTTTAACATTCTGTCATCAGTAACTCTCTTGCTTACCTTCCAAGCATTTTTTACTTGTCACTTGCCTAGGYGAAAGTCTATACACCGTCTTCGCACCCTCACTGACCTGCTGGCAATTCTCTTCCTAACACAGCCCAGGATGCTGTTTCATACGAGGGCACACTGGGGAAGCATGTTCAATTTGGCCACCAGGACATCCAGGTCCTGCTCTGCCAAGCTGTTTTCCAGGCAGAGACCCTGTGCAGGACTTCGCTTTTCTTTTTGCTGAACTTTGCAAGAATCCAGTTGTCTTGTTTCTCCAGCCTGTAGAGGTCCTTTTGAATGACAGCACAACCCTCTGGTGTGTTGGCATCCACTCCTAATTTGGTATCATCTGAAAACTTCCAGAGATTGCACTCTGAGCACATAAACTTGCACATTCAGCTTGCTACCCCAATCTACCACCTTCCTATTTGATTACTATTCATTATCTCTCTCCCTGGTTGTTCCTATATTAAAGTTCTCTACAACTCATTGGTCACCCTTTTGGCAAATACTATTGCCTTTGATTTGGCCTGTAAGCAATGCCTATTGTCTGTGATTTGTATCTAAAACATTACCTAAAACTCTACATTGTATATAAGATAGTACAGAGACAACCTTTCTCTAGAGTTCCTTTTTTCTCAGTAGCCCCACACCTTTAACTTCCCAGAGCTATCTTACTCTTTCAAAAAAACACCCCACCTGATTAAGCTGTGGCTCAYTTTCCCTTCTCCCATATCATACCTACTCTCCTACTTCCCGTGGTAGTTCTTCCTCCTTAATCAAGTTCCTTCCTGACATTACAATGCAAATCTATCTCTTTTTTTTTCACTGAACAGGAAAAAGTAATCACTTGCAATTGTTGATTGTGTGCATAGATAGATACATAGACACACAGATATATAGCCAACTTACTCTTGAAAAGTCAGATCAGTAAAATTTTTTAATTTCACTCTGAATATTTTTTGATTGAGTAGCTATTATTTTTTACTGAGGATATACTGTTATTGTTACTGAGTCTGAATTCTATTAATGAGATTTTTTCTAATTCATTGCTGATTTTTTTTWAAAAAAAAGTATTTATTTATTTTTACATAATTCAGCTGTCTGTTTTTTCCTCACACGGGAATTTCTCAAGTGTCCAGTGTCAATCCCATTGAAAAAATATTCTTTATATTCAGTGGTAAGTTGGAATAGAGACAAAAACATGCATGAGATTGTTCACAGTTATCTGTGCCTTTAAGTTTATCTGCTGAATCTTACACCAAAAACAGCTTTTTCAGGCTGCCTTTTTATTTTCAGCCTGGAGGTCATAAGAGTGAGACATTACATTGATGTGCAAGATCTATCCTTCATAAAATTAAGTATCACTCTGCTAGTCACAGAGAGAGGTAGATTTTTCCCACAGTGCAATTTGCCACTGGTGACACTGGAGCCAAGGCTAATGATCTATATTATAATAACTTGTTAAGAATTTCCTCATAAATGGGAATTATGAAAGACAGATTTTTCAGAGACTTTCTTATGTTTGCCAGCAAACCTATAGCCTTGCCTGTGTTTGACTTACTCCACATGAAAATGTCAAAACCTACAAATAGGCTAGCTCTGCCTTATTCATTCTTTGCTAGAGAGACATAAAGACAGTCTATTTGACATCAAAGTCATGGTGGGGAATCTCAGCCTGCTCCAAGTTTAGAGTTGCACCAGCTGTGGGTTTTCTTTACATGCAAACTGCAACATAAAGTGATTTTACGTCCCCATTTTAAATGTAACTTAGTTTCACCATCACCAACATCCCGAATGCAATTTCTCCTGTCTCTTGTAAACAGGGGTTTTTGCAAGTGTTCATTCAGTGTGCAAAATGAATCAGGGAATAGGTGTCTAATTCTGAATAAAGTTATTGTAGTTCCTGTATGAGAAAACACTACGTGTGGAAGTATGAAGGTACTGAGGTATCTCCATAAAAGCAACCATATGTGGGACTTAACTTTGTAAGTATAAAGGAAGTAAGACATCATGTGGTAATAGAGCATGACAGCCTTTGAAAAGGAAAATGATTAGTTTAAGACAACATAAAAATCAGTTGCATCACTTGTGATGAGGAAAAAGCTTGAGAAGTTTGGGTTAAGGAATGATGATAAACTGAACAGCCAGAGACTAGTCAGTCAATAATCTGACAACATATCACGCATCTAAAGAAGGATTTCTTAACAGAAACCTTTTAAATACAATAAAATCATCATCATCGTCATCATCATCATCATCATCATCATCATCCTTCAAATATAATAGTTATACTGACACACATTGGACTACATCAGACTTTAATTTTTTTTCAAGGAATAACTATATAGATTACTAGTTTTAAAGGAGTTATCACTGTTTGGTAGGGGATGTGTAAATATTGCTCAGCAAGTAAAAAGATGTGTGTTACTGACACTCTTTTAGTGATAAATCCAAAACATAGCAACACACCAACTGCTATGGATAAAATCAAATCTACCCCAGCGAAAAAAAATTAGTATTAATAAATATTGATATGAGGGATGCTACACATCTCTTCCTAGTTCAAATGTACATGTATTTGTATGCAAATCTGACTGCAACATAGTCCATTTCAACATTTAGGAAAACAAAAATCTATTTTGCATCAAAAATTATCTTAGAAATCCTTGATCACTCTGAGATGTAAGTTTTGCAAAGTCATCTCTAGTTTCTATATTTGACCATACTTGTTTATACASCATCATTATTTTGTCATATTAAAATTGTGACAACCATGGTCTCTGGTGTACAGTTTATACATATAAATAAAGTTCTTCTATTTCTACTTTCTAATACGAAAACCACTGATAGGTGTAATCAAATGAATATTAAGCATTCTTATTTGCACAATAAAAATATTAGGTACTAACTAGTCAAAGAGTGTGCTGAATAATGTAAAAATGATATTTTAATTTTCTATAGAAACAGCAACTATACTGAGTCAAAAGCAGAGAGCAGTATTTAATGGAAAACAATGAAGATAGCTTTGCATTGACTGACTAAACCTGTTTCTATATTAAAGTTAACATTTTCTGTTTGCTACTCTGAAATTTGAGAGTTATAACTATAGTTTCCAAGCCTGGCGTATGATTAATGAGTTCTATCCTCTGCTGTATTAAAGAATGGAATGAAAACTTAATGGCCAAAGAGTSCATATATATCTTCAAAAATAACAAACAAAGAAAGAGATAAAATGTGTCTAAGCTGTTCACAATTCCCTTGATGCTGATATTTTTAGGAGCACAGGCACACATACACGATCAATAGTACATCCTGTGAGACATTCAACCACTTCTCACTCCTAATGGTTCACATACTTGAGTAAAATTTGGAATACACATACTCCTTGTATCACTAAGTTAAAATAATTTAGTAAACTAAGGAGAAATAATCTGAAATCCCAAAGTGGGCAGTGAAAAGAAGAAGTGAAATGAGAATTTGCTCAGAATGGCTCTGTAGTTAAAAGAGCAATAGAAAAATCATGTTGCTAACTTGAGATATCTATCCTAGAGATAAGCTCTCCAGAGTCCTTTGTTGTAACTGAGCATTTATATATAAGCCTATGTGTATGTTTGTGTGTATATATTTATATCTATATATCTGTATCTAAATATGTGAATTAGGCAATTGCAGATTGCTGTTGTGAAAATGACTGATGCAACAAGCAGGATACTAACGTGGGGATAAAGATTTCATTAAATCTATTAATTAACATCATGAATCATGTTAATGATAAACTCTTACTATTACAAAACTCCCAGTCTTTATGTCCTAAGTTAGTTGCGGGTATGCAGTACCACCAGGATGATTTTATATAGTTGGTGCAGATGGGAAGTGCCCTTGATAATCTTTAGTTGCTGATGTTGAGGCTCTTCTGTCAGAACTGCAGTGGGCTGACATCTCTTTTATTTTATTTTTCTTGGTTATACTCATTACTGTTATGCTATTGCCTCCCTCCAAAAAAGGTGGGTCTCGTTTGATCCTGATCTGTTTTGGTTTTTTTTCTTTTGCCTGTCTCCTGTGAATTTGGCAGGAGGTCCTGTCTGTTTGCACTCTTTTACTCATATCTTGTTCTTTGCCACCTTGTGTGTCTCCTAGGTTGAGCTACATCTATTAATCTTTACCCCTTTAGTGGTCATGTATCCCACATGTTTACAAAAATACTTACAGCTTGTTCCATTTGGCTGTTTAATCCCAGATTTGCAAAATGTTTAACTACTGCTTTTAGTAACATATTTTAATATGCAAGATATGTTCTAAGCAAAAATATTGTTGATAAAATGATCAATACAAAGTGGTACTATTTATATTGTGATTGATCCACACAATTTCTTGGTGCAAGACATCTGCTTTGGCTACATCTTTTACAGAGTCTGAGAGAGCTGCCTCTGGACCCTTATCCAACAGCCAATGGACCAGATCAACACCTGTTAGAATGGGATAGACCCATTGCCTCCATTGAGCTGAGTCTGACTGGCTCCTTATCTCATAGCAAATTGAGATGATTAAAGAGATAGAAAAATAATCCAGCAAGAATAATTTCATTAAATTGGTTTATTTTCTGACCCTGTGAAAGCCGGAGCTGGAGGCATCATGCTGGGGGAAGGTGTCGTTTAAATGGATTTGTGTCAGGAAAGGGAAGAATTTAAGGAAGGAGAGAAAATATAGGAAATCTACATCAAGGGAAGGACATATCAAAAGAGAAGTTTCCTTCATTCTGCAAAGGTGAATCATTCACCTTCCTCAGCTATACTGTGTTTTCAGCCCACTCAGTAAGGCTTCTGTTCTGAAGCACCATCTTCTTCTACCTTCCTATGGTCCTTTCTCAGCTGCTGTCAAATACGACTAAAAGGCACCTCATGTAGAATTCTGATTTTGAATTTATTAGTAAGTAACTAAAAAAAATAAAGCATACTATCTAATGCAGTAAAACCTACTGGAAAGTTGCTTTCTTTCTCTCTCTCTCTCTCTCCTTTTTTCTCTCCCCCTCCCTCCTCATTCCTTTGTTTCCCTTGGCCCACAAAATCTTTGTGTTTCATGTGTAGGCAGGGCTCCAGCTTGATACAAGCCTAGAAACATGGATCAAACCTTTGCAGATGCTGTATATTCAAAGGGAAAAACATATCTTTTCTTGGGTGAATGACAGTCATTTATGATATTTATGGCCCGTTACAAATAGCAATAGTCTTGAATGCTGAGTGAAATATGGTGTAGTGTTTGAAGTGAAAGGAAAGGAAGGAAAGAGACTTAACACCAGCCAGGAAGAAGTAAAACTATGAATGGAGTAGACAAGGAGGTTCTTCACATTACTCTCCTGGCTTGGCTGGGATTTTTGTCTGTTTGTTTTTCTGCTTTTGCTCTTTGTTCAGACCTTTGCTCAGACCTTTGCTCAGTGACACAGATTGGTTGCCACGAGTCATGATGCCAAGGATGGAAAAAGAGCCCAGGCAACCCCCAGTACTCATGGTAATCTTCACAGTCTTTCTGGAACTACAGCCTAAGGGTAGAACTCTTATGATTGTCTTTCACTCTCATCCACTTTTTGTGAAAAWTTACAATAGAAATAATAATATGATTACATTAGAATTTCATGTTGCACAATTGCAATAATAAAGTTTTGAGCTGATTTGTTATTATAAACCAAATCAAATTGTTTGTAAAGCTCCAAAAAAGATTATAAACAGTTTTCAGAGGAAGAAATACAAGCACACAGAGATTTACTAAGTAGCCTAGTCACTTACAGAGCTGGAATTTGAAATAAGAACTCATTGACACAGGTCAGTGAGCAACAGTGGTGGAACCTGCCTCTACTTTATTATGGTAATCAAGATGATATGATTCTCTTAAGAGTTCTATTTTAATTTGTCCTGCATGGATAAAAAGCAATTTAAATTGAGAAATAACAAATGTCTTATTCTATATAAATAAAAAATGAAATAGAAAAAAAGGTCAGAGGAATTACTCAAGCAAAGAAATAAAATTTTCACTAAAGCAGAACTGAGTTTTTAATCCAGAAAATGTTGTTATTCTCATATTGATTCCACAAGAAAAAAAAAAAAAACATGCATGAATTCTGAAAGGTGAAAGCCACCACTTTAAGTTTCCAAAGAAGTTAAAAAAAAAAAGTCACTAATCCTCTGGTCTTAAAATAAACGCATCATTTAATAAGCAGTTATCTTGTCATTTAAATAGCAATCTCCCAAGCATATTTTAGCTACAAAGTGTTTTCCTAAAATATGCCAAACACTAACCTTCGTTTTATATGTTCCAAAGAACAATAATGTGAGCTAAAATTGTACTTAGGTGAAGTGTATATAGAGTTCCTATCTATGGCTTTACACCTAAAAAAAACCCCACTAAAACCATCCATAGGAGAAAATAAAATATAAAAGGCCGAACAAGAGGGAATAAATACTCAGCCTTGGACCTGCCATTAGGATTAATGGAGAGGATGGTCCACAGATAGTAGGGAATGGGATGGTTAGAAGAAAACAAAAATAGAGAATATTGGGGTGTGAAGGAGAGGTTTTATAGGGTGCACTGGAATAAGTTTTTAGTTTTTCACCAAAATTCACAAAAAGATATGCTTTCCAAGGTATCACAGGTGCGTAAAAAACCTAAGGGTTCTCAGCAATAGGCACTAGGAAACTAAAATAAGTCAAAAGAGATCATTATTTTATCATGTTTTTTCTCTAGAATAAACATCCAAATATAATAGAAAAAATTAAAGTGTCTCAGAATCTACTTCAGATGTCATAAAGGAAACAGAATTGTTGTTTTGATTGAAATTATAATAAATCCAACAAAACACACACAGCAAATCAACATCAAAACAACAGGTATCTTGTTGTTTTGCTTCTGCTTTGTTATCACATTAGTGCCAGATAATTTCATGAGAAAAATTAATGAGATTTATCATTCCCTAATAGCTACCCATCAGCCARTGAATACTTGAGGTTGTTCTTTGTCATGATGTTTCACAGGACCAAAAGTACAAACTGAATTATTCATACTGAATACCTGGGAGCTGCATGTATTCAGCAATTTTGGAGATCAAAATGTCAAACTATAGAATGTGGGGTTTATTTTTGGTCACAAAAACTAAGTATTTGGTCAAGGTTGTATAATTTAAGAAATATTTCTTTAAAAGTTAATCATAAATCAAGAAAAAAAGGTAGAAAGTGAGCAAACAAAACAGCAAGCTGTCTATTAGGATCTAGTTTGTTCTTGATAACACATATTAAGGCTGAATTTTAAGAATAAATTTTTTTTATGAGCAGGAATAAAAAAAGTACAGCCAGTGCTAAAGTTACTTAAATACTGTAAAGTCAGTATTTAACGTGGCTTATTATATAACATATAAGATCTAACTCAGCCTTTAAGATAACCTGGTACGATCCTTTTTGCCTCTGAGGATCAGGCTACTTTAAGTGTTCCAGGAATTTTAGTGCACTTTGTATTTCACAGAATCAGGAAGAGGACATGAGGGGACAGGGAAGAATTTTTTTTTATGACAGACTCTTATATCAGGTTCTGCAAATTTGGTTTTTTTGGATTACCATATTTAACTTGAAGGGGAGAAATTCTTTCCCTTTTAAGTTAACACTTATCATGAGCTCTAGCACTAATGTATTTGTTATGGTAGCAGCATATTAAGGTGGCTTATACTGTGTTTATTTTACAGCATTAAATTGACATCTATATTTGTTTAACTGGAAAATTAAGTGTACTGATATCCTGAAGGAAGAGATAAGATGTCATTTTTTATTCTGCTATGCATAGTGGAAATATAAAATAGTTTATCTGAGGCTCTTCTCAGATGCCTTGATCTTTGCTGGAATGGAAMAGAACATGTTTGAAACCTTCCTATGACCTCTCACCTTTCAGAGAGATAAATCAGTTTCTCCAGGTTTCTGAGTTACTCCAAGATAATCTTTAGATTTACCTCCGTGCAGGGCCAAAGGGTTTGCAGAAAAATTAGCTAATACCTTTCTCATCTGTTTTGTCACACATAGTCTTATCAATCCAGCACTGGATGACATGTGGCAAGAAAAATCAATGAAAATTTTACAATAATGAAGTTGAAAGAAAAACACCTTCTGTGATTAATTGTTCTTCATGCTTTTTAGTACCATTCAAATGTTTCAGTTTTTTAAAAATTTCCCTCTAGAAGAGGAAATCACTGAGAAAAATGCTGATTAAGTCATTCAAGCCACTTAGAAAGAAAGAATCMTACATTCTATCTCTTCCATCCAGTTTAATGTGTATTATACTATGGCAATCTATAGAAGCTATAAAACTCACCAGAAGCAAAACCAATCCAAKGCATATAAGATATTAAATAAAAGGCACTTAATTTAACTAATGTTCAGTGTAACAGGAGTCACATACATAGCCAAGCAATAAAAGCAGTACTGTTATTTAAAGAGATCCTGTTGCAAGAGCTATAAAGTGAGAGATAGTATGAAAATCTCATGGAGGACTTATTTAGATGTATAATGGCTGTGAGCTTCACTTGCACTTAAGCAAATGAAGAACAATCTAACCAATAAATACAGACTTTTAATCATGACCAGTAATACCTTTCAGAATTGATGCATTTGGAATATTGTTTATTGGAATTTTTCCACTTTGTCTCTTGCTTTGTCATCACATTTCCTTTCCACATGTACACTTCACAACCTTCTGTATTCATTATCTTTTCACTAATAATTAATTGATTTCATAAACAGCTAGACTGTAATATAACTACCAACATCCTACACATATATATATCCAACATGATGGCCCACTTCAATCTGCTCTTCATCCTTCATATACGTTGAAATGAAAGCAAGAACTTTTCTTTGAACTGCTTCACAAGGAAAACTTTCATCTTCTAAATGGTCTGAGGAAACAGAAAAGATAAGTATATTTAGTGAAATGTAACCCTTCAAATTAGAAATCAGTGATCTTAGCCCAGCTAAACAACTCTTGAAGACAAGAAAAGCAGAGCAAAAGAAGGATAGATGAAATCACTACCTTACATCACTGTACTGCCAGGCCTCCCCTTCTGTCAGTGTAGATGAGTCTTTCTCCATTTTCTCAGTATTAATTCATGCTAATGTTTGATGGCAAGATATCATTCTCAAGTCTTTAAAAGCCCTTGAAGCATACTAAATTCTGCTAACTTCTCAAGGCTGAAATACARGTATATACGTATATGCGTGTCTCTGTTTTTATATGTACGTAGGTAKGTAAACCCAGTAAATCAGTATGTTATTGATAGATAAACATATGAATCTGAGTTCCACAGCCATGCTTCTTCTGCCTAATGAAGTTGGAAACATCTAAAGGGGACAAGGCATTACAACTGCATATCATCTTCCCAGCTGAGAAGACAGAAGACAGTACAATAGCAAAATAATTCTTCAACTACTTCTTTGATATTCTTTGTTTTGTAAGTCATCCCCATGTCACTGTGAGTCTCTTTTATGTTTCTTAAATATTCATACAGACTAAACATTACATGGCAACATATTGTGCTAAATTAAATTACTATCAAACCCTGTACTTGTGTGAGGAAATGAGTTGTAGAAAAAGGTGAAGAATGCACAGCTTCAAAGAAGTCTGTGATTCCTGCTTTTCAAATAATGAGGGCAGGCTGCATGAACAATATTATCTTGTACCAAACAATGTACAACAGAAAATTCAGCAACTATGATTTATTACCAAAAACCATGAGGAGAAAAGGGAATATGTCATTAAAATTTAGTCACCTAAACATCTGCAGCAGAATCCAAATAGAGAACAATCTCTTTCTACTACAGAATAATGCTGAAACTTGAGGATGTCCTTCAAACTGAGAAAGGTGAATTTTACTGGGCTGTATGAAATGTTTTTCACCTGTTTTGCAATACAGACTGGAATATGTCCTGTAGTCAAGGAAAAAACATTACTGAAAATGTTTCAATATGTATCCTAAATGTATTCTAAAATGTAACCCTCAAAGAACAAATATCTTAAAGCACACTGAATTATTTCTGAATATTCTATGTTTTTAAATGATTGTTACCAAATCTACTGTATTATTTATTAATTTAATACTTTATTCGGCATATTCTATATTTATTTAATATAATACGTTAACATGTGATATATAGAATCAAAGATAAAATAGAGATATATTTTCAATTTTGCACCAGTGCATTCCTTATATGAAAGTTGTTACTTCCTTTTTGGAACTAGGTCAGTACCCCTATCTTAGGACAAAATCTGATATCACTTAGTCTTTATTATGTGCTTTTTGGTTATGTTTTCAGTGGAACAGACAGAGAAACTCTGTGGCRTATGGACACCCCAGGGTCCATGTTTTTCTGTTACAAAGAACTCAGACAAGGCTGCATTCCCCCTACTTTCCCACCCCAAAATACATCCATTATATGACAGATGACATTAGGTAAGCATCCTGGAGATGGAGGCAAGAACACACCCATCTGGCTTCATATCCCTTCAAATCATGAGCTAGACAGCTCTGCACTGGAACTGTCTGTAATGGCCTAGTTTGAAATTCTTCAGAAAATATATAGATTCACAAGCAGACAACACTTAACAAGTTTCTGTGTGAGCACATTTTCTCTTATTGTGTTCGGAATATTTCAGAACATTGTTCGGAATATTTCAGAATATTGTTCAGAATATGCGTGTGTATTTTTTAGGTGGAGGAAGGCACTGTCACCTATCTGTGAAAAAAAYTGATGCAATGACATAAACTTAGCACTAGAATTGTGCAGTTGACAGCATCTATCTAAAAGCTGTGTAACTGAAGGGAATGTGTTTATCCTGACCGTTCCTGAAAGTCTGAAAGTCTTTTTAAGTATTTGCATTAAATTCTAACTGTGCTTTCACCGAATGTTTGTGTAGGATTTTACTCAGTCCAGGAGGAGAAGGACACAGGGAACACATCCTGAGGCAGAAGGTAAAGATTGAAACTGTCAATAAAAATTCAATTATATTGAATTATATTTACTCATTATTACTCAAAATGGGCTTTGTCCATTACTTTCTGGTTCTTTTCCAAAAACTTGGGTATACAAAGAAACTGTATAACTCTCTTAGCTATAGGATAGTACATTTATTTCACTAGGAATCTTCAAAAGAAWAAAAATTAGAAATAAAATTTCAGATTAAACGATGTAGATAAATGTGAATTGATTCACGTACCTTCATATCTACGTGCACAGAAACGCAGCACACAAATATGTAGAAGAGAAATCAAAATTTAAGAAAATTGCCTCTGGATTGAACTATTCTTTACCAGAAACAGGATGTTGGTTTGTGAATGTTCCGTAAAGCTCAAAGTTCGGCATCAAGCAGAGAAGCTAACCAGATGTTGTGATTACAGACAAAAATCATTCTTTCTCTCAATAAATATATGATTCGGCCACATCTTGAATAATGTCTTTAGTTTTGGGTCTGTCATCTCCAAAATATTGCACAGAGTTAAAAAAAAAATCAGTAACAAGGAAGTTTGAGAGTAYGGAGTCACACCCATATGAAGAATATAAATACTCCAGAGCTGATGAAGGTGGAAAAGTGGTAACTGAAGAAAGATATAATAGAGCCCTACAAATTTATGAATGGTGTCAAGATTGTGCGCACAGGTATTGACTGTTCACTGCAGCTAATGCCAAATGTGCTAGGAAGCTCAGAGTACCAAGTCAGTCAGATCCCAATTCAAAACAAGAAGAAGGAGGCAGGTATTTAGAAGCTGGAGCAGACAAGTGCTATTCCTTTCCCTGAATGGGGAAATTTACACAGAGTCAGGAGTAGAAAGGAAAAGGAGTTCATGTAAACGAAATACAGAATCAGCTATTTCCTGTAAAAAAAGAGTTGGGGATTAAGAGAGCATTAGTCAGAAGAATATGACTTCCCAGGTACTATTCTTCTGTAGAAAAAAATCAACTGCCGATGCAGACAAAATACTGCGTCAGACAATCCATCCATCTGGGCCTGTATGTTCTAACTTTTCCCTGAAAAAGGAAAGTTAATGTGGAGAAAAAAATAAAAAATAACTTTTTTTTTCTTTTTTTCTTGTGGCATCAATAACTGCATATTTTGGTGGTAATCATCAAGAGCAAAATCTCAGAGGAATGTCCTTATAGAGCTTGAGTAGTGAAAAAAAAACATGAGAAAAAGAAAAAGGAAATGCACGAAAATTTTCAGGAAAGAATGTATCAGAGGGTAGGAATTTTAAAAGTAATTGCAAGTGAAGAACTGGAGACTGTCATGAAGATTGGCGCTGTGTTGGCTCTACTAATGGCAGAATAACACGACTGATGTGTCAAACCAATAAAAGGTCACATTTTAGACCTCGGAATGAAATGCTTGAGAGACTGGAATGGCACTGTGCCTGACTTGATTGACCAAGAGTAGAAGGAACCAACTTGCAAATATTAAAGAACTTCCACCTGCATGCCCATCTTGGCTGTAACAATTTTATACTCTCATATCATGCTCCTTTCCTTCAGATTTGTTCTAAACTGACTAGCAAACTGCACTGGCATGCAAAGATAAACATGTATAGCAGTGTATGAGCTTTAATCACTATCTGTTGAAGATTTGAAACTAACAGAAGCAGTTATGTTTCCTTTAAAATTGTTCACATCTATCACATCATTTTATATGCAAAATATACTGTTTAGTTAATTAAAGTTTGTTAAATCTTTCTCTTTTTTACCTCAAACTTTTAGAGCTTCAGATGAATCTTTACAATAGAGCTCTAATTTTCAATGTAATCTCAATATTGATTACTTCAGTTATTTATGCCTGAGTGGAATGAAAGAATCATTACCTACTTTTATTAATGAACTGAAAAAGAAAAAGCAAACAACGCATTAATTACATCTTCAGTTTATAATAAATTAAGAGCTAATGTAAATAAATGAGAAATGAGACATACAAAAACCTCTAAAAAGCTAAGAAGTTAATTTTAGACTGGAAATAATTAAAGGATCTTCAGCCTGCAAACCTGCATACAGGCACCTGGGGTTGTTGATAAACCAAACCACAGATATTYGCACATATACAGTACTTGGAGCACAGTAACACTGAGTGGGACTTTCTGCTCTAAATGAACAATATTAAAAACAAATGAGCTTTTAACTGCTTATATTATGGAGGAAAAGATTAAAACCCAGTCAATTTTATCTTCTAAAGTATGTACACCAATCGAATCAGAAACCAAAGGAATTAAAACCTCTTTCCATACAGCTGTACGTGACCATTCCTGCAGAATGTTTATGCAGTTCTAGGCACTTCATTGTTCCAGATGACATCAGGAACCCAGGAATTCAAGGAAGGACACTTTGATTAGACATATGAACAGAAAAGTTTTAAGGGAAAAATTAAAAATTATGATAGGCATTTATTAGCTAAACTGGAACTAAAAGATCAGGTACACCATTTACGTGGCCAATATAGTCATTAAAWTTTTTGCGAATTATATGTTGCTTTAAGTCTCCTTATTCAATTTGCACATTGCATTTCCTTTTTGCTCTTTTGTAGACACCAAGGTAGGAGATTTTTTGCTCAAGAATTTGCAAAGAAGCAAAACTTAAAAATATTTGTAAGAAAAAAATATAACTGCTTGGAAGTCAGTTTTAAAACTTTCCAAAATATTTCCTCATAAAATTAAAAATGTTCAGGTTTATTGGTGAAGAGAAATAAATCCTTATATTTCTAAATTCATGGAGACTAAAGAGAGAAAGAAAAGATATGTAGCAAGCAATCAATTGCATCGTGGTACTGGCAAGAAATAAGAAAGCAAAAGGTAATGTACTAAAATGGCCATTAAAACAAAAAGGGTTCAAAATACCTATCAAAGTATTATAACTATCGATAAACCCTCATTTTGCAAGTACTCTAAGCAGATATTGAATTACAAGAACCATGATCCAAGTCTGTAAAAGCTGTGGGAAAATATTCATTTGCTTCTGTCGAATAGGTCATGTCAAATAATCACTGAACTTGGGGACAGAGCTTGTGGTGTTCACATAGATGTGCTCAATTTTCTTCTGGAATTTTTTAATGGCCATGTTTTCCTAGTCAATTTATATATCAGCASTTATTTGAACACCTAAAATTTATATTGCAATTAGTTCTTTGTGTTAGACAGACTAAATGTCTTTGGCTCCTATGTTTTTTGCCATCAAAGTTATTTTTAATTCTTTGGTCACATGCATCTTTGTAAGGGGTCATTTTTCTGCCTATATCTGTATGCTGGCTTTTGCTGTTACTTGACATGACAACTAAGTATATTTAATTTTTACAATTCCTTTTTATTTTATCTAATTTTGTATACTGACATGAGAATCAAAGTATCTTTACTGCAACAAAGTTTTCCAGACTATTCTACAATATCCTTGTAAAAATACACAAACATGTTGATTCAGATTCATGTTTCCTGAGTGTTCAAGGTATTTTGTTTAAGAAGAGGTTTAATTCTCCTTCTCATTATCAAGATGAAGTTGTATATATGTTGTTTATTTCCACATCATATTAGCAAAATATATTGGCACAACCTCCGCTTCAAACACACACACATGTTAGAAGAGTAACAGCTTCTCAGCAAGACCAAGCAGATGGAGAATCATGATATGAGACAATAATGATAATAATAAGGTCTTACTCAAATCCTAGTATCTAAGACAATATCAAAGAGATTACCGAAAAAGACAGGCCAATAAATGGGGGGTTTAGGTATTTTAAATTTCCGTTGGCTTACAGTTGCCTTTTTTAGATATAAATTTAAGACCTATTGGGTTTCAGTGGAGTAGTTATCATCTGTGGAACTGTACGGAGATGATAGAAGATGCACACATGTTGAATTTGGTCCCTCGGATTTTATCTCCTTTTATCTGAACAGTAAATCTGTAAAATGGATTAGCCTTCAATTTTAACGTAATATTGTAAAGTAAGATAAGATGCCTTGCCATGATAAGGTACTATAAAAGTTTAAGTAGCTGTTTTCAGGATAACTCTGTGGTAAGTGACCAATAGCTACATGCCAGTATCTAATTTGCTCCACAGTTTTTCTTCTAACAAGTGGTTTATAGCTTCAGCAAGTATAAACAGTGGTGAATAGAATGGGAGAAGCTTTATACTTTTCAGATGTTTTAGATATCTACTGCGTTCATGATACATTTTTGTTCATCTTTCATCACAGATAACTGTGAATGCTCACTTTTTCCATTAGGAATTGGTGTTTACTTAAGCTGAAACAAAGTAGAGTACTTTCCTGTACTGAAATACCAAGACATGATAAAACCCCTGAAACACCACTGACTCCTCCAATATTATTTGACCAGCAAACTAAGTGGAATTTGGATACTATGGAAAAGTCATATTATTTCATTTGACTTTTGTATGCAAAGTTATTTTTGGAGTGTCAGAATACTGAAAGCCTAAGACTTATTTCACTCATACAAAGCTTATCTTACTTTTTTTGGAGTACTTAAATAAGTAAGTGGGTACAATCTGGTTTTAGGTTTTTTTATAAAATGTCTCCTATACTTCTAATGGCAGAAATTGCACATATATTTTATGGTTTCCACTTGAAGTGTGTTTTGTTCTATTAAAAATGTTCAGAATCAATGTTCATTTACTAATAATATTTTGTATCACCTTGTAGTCATGTGCCTCTGTATTATTTGCAGGCCGTATTGTGCCTAATTGGTAACATGTGCATGCAGTAAACATCATCTTGTCCTACAAAACAAATATTTCTTTATATACACATTTTCTTAATCACTATATAAGAGAAAGTCTGCTAATGAAATTATTTCTTATGGTGCTGAATTTAATTTTCATCATCACTAATTTCCTTACAACCTTATGGTTTCTGTACAGTCCCATGAGAATGGTGTTATAATTTTAATATTATCCAAGAGCCTAAGAAGTTGTTCCTATAAAGGACTTGGATTGTCGAAACGAGTTTAGCAAGAAGTTTGGGTTCCTTGAATGTCATCTCTACATAACCTTGAACATGACAAATGAGGATTTGAAGAGCATTAATAATGTATGGGAAATGCAATCTATTTTCCGGCTCCACAGTCATAATTAGGTTCTGATGGAGCCGTCTGTACCAATTTACTGAGAACCTTTTATTTCAAAAAAAACCTCCACTTTTCAGAGTGTTTATCAGTGATAGTGAGAAGGCATCAAGGCCAAGTTTAGAAGTAAAGGGATTAGGAATTCTGTGTAAGTGACTTGAACTTATACCAGTTACTGTGACCAGTAGACGTGAGCCTAGTCTGCTTCTGACTAAAGCAAGTTATACTGCAATTTATGCAGAAAGGAACAGGTTCTACAACACGAGGCCCCCATGAAAATATATATGTTATGGTCTATATAACAYAAATAATTAGAAACAGCAAAAAAGTAGAAATAGCTTCTGTGTTAATATTTTGCATTTGCTTGGTAGACCAAAATCATATATGAAGATGTTTTATTATGATGACTGTGATATTCTCTAGAGCTGTGTCCTTTAACTTTATATTAAAATTACTTAAGTCAATTTTATGCACTTACAAAAATATTTTCTGGAAAGAATAATTACATATTGATTTTTTTCCTCCCTGTAATTCTTACGTAATTTTTAATGTTTAAGAGAAGTATCATATTACAGCACTGACTCCTAAGAGGCATGGAATTTGCAAGTGAGACGGGACAAAACTTGGAAGTTTGAATGTAACATCTGCAGTTGTGATTAAGTATTATAATCCCTCATAAGAATCCTTTAATGTTTTCTTAAAAACAATGTTTCCTATAGATCATTCCATATTCACATACCATAATTGTAGGAGGACCACAAAAGCAGCCAATAATAAATCTTGTTTTCCTGATTTGCCAATAACTTTATTTTACATATGATAAAGCAAGCACTAAAAAATGTGGTGTACTGAGCTGCACTCCTGCAGTGACGGCTGGTATAGGAGAAGCTGTGACCCACTGGAATCCTTCCACTGAATTGTTCTGTTTGATGTGTGCAGGAATAGGCACCAATCATAATTTTTAACAGAAATAGCCCACTACAACATTACAATATTATGCCCATTTATACTGGGGCTAGTGCTAAGGCACGATGGGACTTSAACAAAATAGGGTAATCCCTTTAAATGAAATTTTAAAAATATTAAAATGAAATTATGTTAATCATTTATTTAATTAATGGGAAAAAAATGGAGAGGCTGTGGCAAGTAGACAGCAGTTTCTCTCTGAGGTCATTTTTTTCATCACACAAGAAAAATAATGCTTCATTTTAGGCTGGAGCAATGGTGATGCTGCCATATTTTCTCAAAAAAAAAAAAGTCTTGCAGAGGTCAGATAGTGTGCTTTATTTCCTCCAAAAGATATTTTTCTTATCTGTCCATTCAACTGCAGAATTTCTGTTTTCACAGTAAATTATCAATTACTAAAAGGCAACTACATTGGCTATTTTAGTATGAGCATATAAATATTGCAGCAGGTTCATAGTATCTAAGAAAAGTTACAGTTATCACATGTCAAAAATTTTAAAAAGCAGAACTCAGAGGCCATGGTAAAAGGAATGCCTCTCAACAATATATTATTTATAGGAGGTATCTAAGTAAGAAAAATTTCTTAAAAATTCTGCATTGATTGCAGCTGGTGAGGTGTTCTCAGTGAGGGGTTGAAGGGGAAGATGTTCTGCGAGGGCAAATTCTCATCAAAGGCAGAGCAAGAGGAAGCAAAAAGAGTAAGAAAGAGCAGAGGCAATACCAGTGCCAAGGCCAGAGGAGGAGCAGCAGGCGCTCTGTGGAGGAAAAGGCATTTGTGGCAGCCCTTGCAAGGGCCCACACAATGGAGCAGATATACACTGCAGGCTGTGGAGAGCATGCATTGAACCACAGGAAAAATGTGATGAAAAAGTAGCAGCAGAGAGAAAGGACTGTCTGCTGCCTGCAACTTCCCCATTTTTGTTTGCTCTTGCCTGAATCAATAATTAAGTATTTATTTTGTTTGTCAATTTCCCCCAAATCAGGTCTCCTTTGCCCACGGCAATAATTAGTAAACAAAACCTGTTTTTATCTCAACCCATGAACTTTTTTATTTCTGTTTTTCTTATTTATTCTCTTTTGTCCTGCCAAAGAGGGAGGGAAAATCAGTGAGAAGCTGAGTGGGAGTATTTCCGCTAGCCAAGGATAGCCCCCTGGAAATGTAAGCAAAATTTAAATTTGGCTCTGGTTCTGTTCATGTATTGTATTTCTGCAAAAACAGGTTTACCCACTATCCCTTGGAATTTGACCCCCATTGTTGAATCATGGCGTTGGTATTTGTTTTTTTCTTTATTACCCATTCTCCTATCAATGTGTCTGGGAACTAAAAGTCTGTCTATTATGATGCTAGATTGTATCACAGCTTTGCTGCAATTTTGTCATGCAATAAATGATGTCATTTCCTCTCTAGTGATTGCTAGCATTATTAACTCCGAGACTTAAAAATCATTAGTCATCTATTTCTCCTTTCCTCAGTCAGTCATAGCAATAGATTAAAATATTCTAAATTTAAAAAGAAGTTGATTGGTTTTATGGCTTTAATTTGTTTGAGTTTTTTCCAAATGTTTTCTATATATTACAACATCTGAAATATTAGGGTGCACAATTTAAGGCTTTTGTCCTTAACTGTGTGAGAAATATAATTTTTCCCATTACAGTAAAAGCTGAGATCTCAGGCAGTTGCTAATGGTGTTTATCAAAGCTTTGAGTATTTCATGATCAAATACTAAATTCATTTTGTATGTATTTATATACAAAGTTACTTGCTGCTTTTTAAACATCCAAACTATATGCTTGGATATATACTCAGAGGCAGGAATGTGTAAGTACACGTGTTCATGTGGACTTTAGATAGTTGTGTGTACACAAATGAAATCAGGACGTCAGCAGACAAAATGTGTATTCTCTTCACAGCTGAAAACTCTCTTTGCAGAAGTTAATGAATTATAATGGAAACATCTATGCCATTCAGAAAAGCACCTCACTATCTTCCATGCAGGGTAACACKTATCAGTTTTACTTATCTCCCCTGGATACCAGTTCAGATCATTTTACAACAACTATAAACTGATGCTGTACACAAGGATCTGAAAATGACATGATGGTTTTCAGTGTAAGGACTGAGACATTACAAAGCATTGCTGGGTAGGGAATACCTGCTAAACACGTGTGCAGTCAGTGTCTTGGCCTACCCAATGTATACAATGGTAGAAAGGATGCAGTCCTGAACAAAGAATTGTCAGGTAATAACCACAATGGGGCTCTGAGCTCTCAAGAGCGATATTGTATCGTTATCACTCTTTAAAGAAAGAGGTTGAAGCCTGCTCCAATCCTTCAGGAAGATTTTTTATTTTTATGTAATTTAGTTAACATTCACAGGAAAAGAAAAATGCATCTGCAGTATTACCTTGTGTAAGTCTGCTTTCGAAGCAATAGTTGCTCAGGTGAAGTCTTCTATTTATCTGCTTTGCCAAAGATTGGAGTAATGGGCTACTTCTCAGTTGAGAGGATAAAAAATACTGAATAACTATGGACATCTGTAATTTTCTGTGCTGGCAGATGGAAGCCAGGTGACATACCTTAGACCCATTTAAATGGCCAGAGGCACAAATTTAGGCAACTGAATCGGTCCAAGTGACGATATTGACAAGGGACTTGACTCAGCACCCTGCATATGGATAGATGCCCTGTGACCTTTGATAGGCTCTGGGCTTACTGCATGGCCTCCAGCTGCTGCTCCAGGTGGAAACATTCCCATATGATTCCTGTGTCAGATTTGCTAACTGTGGAGGGTGTCTGTACTAACTGCCAAACTGGCAGCTCAAACAGAATTAAAAAGCTATACACAAGCCCCTGGGCTAAGGTAAATTTGAATATTAAGGCATCCATCTATATTTAGAAGTCTAGATGCGTACTGGATGTTTAGATTTCCTAGTCAGTGCTTCAGTGACACTGAAGGAGCAAATCAACTGACAAACCACAATATTGGAAGGATCTTTTGATGCACGGAGGGAGTGGTCAGATAATGAATGAATGAATGAATGAATGAATGAATGCATTGCAAAGTAAGAGGAAAATACAAAGCAAGAAATGTAATCTGTTTAGGATGATTTCATGGGAGGTGGAGGAAGGAAAAGTATTGATAACTGAAGTGTTTTATTTTGCTTTGTCCTGGCAAAGAAGTAAAGAAAGGTCATAAATTCTGCAAATGGAATAATACATTTTATAATGGGATTATTTTATAGATGACAATTCTATGATCTTTAAAAGTTCTGAGAAAATTGCAGATATTTTAAAAGAAGCAATTTAAGAAAAAAGATTAAGAAACAAAGCTTTCAATATTTTCTCAGCAAAATGGAGTTCAAAATGAGATCATAGATAGTTTTGTATTCCTGGATTTGTATATTATGAAATATTTGATGAAAAACTCTTCCACTGAGCTTTTGCGATGTAAAACCATATTAGAAATTGGAAAAGGAAGCCTGTTGAAATGCCACAGACAGAAGAAGTAGTAAAAGTATAGTGAAAGTTAAATCAAAAAAGTCTTGTAAGATGATAATAGAGACAAAGAGTTAAAATGAGAAATAAAAAGAAAAATAAAAGGAAAAAGGAAAAGAAAAAGAAAGAGAAAAAGGAAAAGAAAAAGAGAAAAAGGAAAAGAAAAAGCAAAACAAAAAAAAAGAAAGAAAAAGGGAAAAGAAAAGGAGAAAATGAGAAAAAAGGGAGAGAAAAGGGAAAAAGAAAAAAGGAAAGGAAAGGAAAGGAAAGGAAAGGAAAGGAAAGGAAAGGAAAGGAAAGGAAAGGAAAGGAAANGGAAAGGAAAGGAAAGGAAAGGAAAGGAAAGGAAAGGAAAGGAAAGGAAAGGAAAGGAAAGGAAAGGAAAGGAAAGGAAAGGAAAGGAAAGGAAAAAAGAAGGGAAAAGGAAAATGAGATAAAATCTTGTATTTGAAAATATCAATCTTTGATCTGGCAGCAGAAGTGGAAACAGGAGAAGCATTCTTTAAGGATAATTCATTACTTTTTGCTTTAGAAAGCAAAGAGGAATACTGCAGCACTATTTGGGAATAATTCCTAGAACTGAAATTTTTAGATGTCCCTTCCCTGCATACTGAGTATGGAAAGTGAGGAGCCTTGGATTGGGTTTCACTACACCCAGCAGCCTGAGCGGGAAAAAAATAGATTGAAAAGAAGGGACTGTGTTTTAATTCCACATAAAAAAACAARTCTGAGATCAGAGTGCCTCTGAAAGCTGCACTCACAAAAAAAGCCTAATTCCTTGATTTTCATGTTTCTGTCACCTTGACTAACTACTAAGGTGAACTCAACCCTCCCCTAAGGGATGACATGAGTTTAAATGCCTGGGAAGGTGAGGAGCAGGAGCAGTGACAGGGGGAAGGCTGTGAAACAGACAGGGAAAGGAGAGAGAAAACAAAACTGCAGCAATTGAGGAAGCCTTCAGAGGTCTTATTTGGCTGATTTCTCACACCATACTGGTTTATTATAGATGACATTCCAGTCAATTTAATTATGGAAGCATTTGTCACTACCAGCTGAGGGGGAATAGAAATCAGTGACCACAAAGGTGATTGCATTAGTCACCTCTATTATTAAAGGTACCATTTAAATCCCTTTGAAATGAATGAAAAAAACAAGGTGATTTAAAAGGAATTGAGACCATGGCATAACCATGCCTAATAAATAACCTACTCTGTTTTTTTATAAATTGCTGTGGGTCTTTAAATAACCAGCAAGGAAGATCATGTGCAACATGGTTGCTATTACAAAAGCTGGTTGAGCTATTCCATAATTGCTGTTATGTGTTTTGCGGGCAATCACAGAGTGCGATTTCTGTGTGAACCTTTCATTAATCTCCAGGTAGGCTGTCAAAAGTATGATGGTTTTTTTTTTTTTAGAACCAGGTACTCAGGGAATCCAGCCAGCTCACATCTTATATTAATCAGTAATTTTATAATTATTGACAAATCAGCTAAAGTGCAAGCTTCACTTGGAACTATATTTGACCAGAYACTCTGTTATAGTAAATCTATTTTCCTGTCAAACAGATTGAAACTGGATTTATTCATTGCTCTAAAAATGATAGCTGTGATAAGAATGCATCTGGCAGCAGAAGCTTATACATATAACTCAATTTAGGTGCTGCAGAGACACTCCAGTCAGTCTTTAGTGACTTGCTTATATGTTATATGTATAAATTCTTTTTGTTTTTTCTTTTTAGATGGACTTATATGTCTCTATCAAGTTTTGACTTGGTTGACAACTTGCAATAGAACAATGAAGACTTTTTTTTTCTGTTTATCTGCTTGCTATTTTTTGCAAAAAATGTAAACTGAGCATCTTGGAGGTTAATTTTCAGAGCTCTGTGTGGGTAGAGTGCCCTAAAATTAATAAGTGRTAATGGAATTTATATCTATGTTTCTCACAGGCTCATATGAACACATATTTGTTGGGTTTTTGACTAGCTCTTGGGAGCCAACATTTAAACTTTTAGAATAAAAGTATATCTTTCARGTGTACTAAACTTAGCTTCCGTTTCACTGCCTTGTGTTAACAAATGTTGGTGAAGTTGCCTGTACAGAAATAAGTTACCAAAAAGAATTTCATTACTACTATAGGACTGAGATGTCTGGGCCCTGTCCAACCATAGTGTTAGGAATATTAGGATTGCCTATTCAATACACAGGTGGAGTTAGGGGCTGGAATCACAAAAGCCAGCAAACGGGACCTGCTTAAGTGAACCAAAATGCAACATGAGAAAAAGGGGTGAGCTTGTATTCCCACCTCTTTCCTCGACAAAAAGAATACCCACAAAACAAATTTTAAAGTGCATCTATTATGTTATTCAAATGCACCTACCCCTTCAGCTACACTCACATCAGTCCAGAGAATATGAATATGAATGTTTATTGGCGCCATATGACAGGAAGGAATGTTTTCTGTATGACCGAAGATGTCTCATTTTGGATAGGTTACAAGCAACTGCTTGACAAATGTACTGCTGGGTATGATCAGAACTCTATCTTGACCATTTTCCTTTGAAAAGCTGTCCAGTATTTCTCAGGCAATGATTCAGATACTTTCTCTTCCATTGGGTTTTAACCCGAGATAGTACAGACCATGTTAGCTTTGCCATGGAGAAAACTTTGTGCATCTATAGAGCAGCTCTCTGGAGCTCCAGAACCAGCAGTGACAGCATGGAAGTGGGTCACCGTTTGCTTCGCTATAAAAAACTGGTAATGGAAAGGTAATGGAAAAATCAAGAGTGGAATTTGTCACAACTGAAGCCTAAACTTATTCTCTAACTTCTGAGCCATGCTTCCTTTACGGTAATGATGCTATCGTAAGGGAATATTCTCTGTTCATCTGCAGAGATAAGCCCATATCCAGTCTGAAGGATGCAAAAACCAATGAAAAGACTCTCAGGGGGTTCATTGCCTTCTAGTTCCACTTTAATGCACATTTCAATGGACATCACAATTTAAAGTTGTGTTTCAAGCAGCACAAATCATGCTATAGTATTAGAAACTGTTTCAGCTCATGATGAGGCAGTCAATAAGCCTTGAAGGATATAAGATGCACTCAGAAGAATCAAAGCAATGATACTTAGCTGAGTCATCAGAGAAGTCTTCTTCCCTCATCTATTCTGGCATCTGTTAAAATGAAGATATTTCAATCTTTTCCATTAATGACTGATTAATGATCTATGGAATTTCACTACCTGCTGAAAATATGCTCACAGAGTCACACAGCTTTTCATGACTGCTTATTCTATTTTATTATGGTGTCCCAAAAGACTGCTCTATGTTGTACATTTAAAATATCTACCTCAAAAATTTTTTGAAACATCTAACAGAATCAGCAATGTCTTTGTCATTCTCTCTCGTATTTGTCACATAGTACTTTACTTTTGTTTTCATGTTTCTATTTATTTGTAATCTGATAGTTTCATGGGTGTTTGTACTTTGACCTCTGATTACTTTTATAAGCTAATTCCTATCCATTATTCTTTCTGAGCAACCAGTGTAAATGGTATGTTACATAGAAAATACCATATTTATTCCAATAACAATTACTACACACTACATACCTTTAAATTTACAATAAAATACTTATACTTTTCCATGTATATTAGAAAAATTATTTCTCCATCTAAAATGACAAATCAAGTATTGCATTCCCTCTATAAACACTAAAGGACAGGAACATGTAAAACCCACTTTATGTTCTTTAAAAAGTTTCTTGTTCAATTTTTTTATAAATAAACAAAATAACAAACAGTAGAAATATTTCTAAAACGAAGGTCTAAACCAAAAAAAGTTGCTTTTTTCTTTTTTTTTTCATGAGAAAGTTGAGAGAGAGAATAGGTGAGAATTCTGACACACTGAGCATTTCTGGTTTGGTTGCATGTTTTCCTCACCATGGAGAAGAAGAGACTATTATTCTAGGTCTCTTTTGAAATTAAAAATTCATCTCCCAACCCTACTTTTTAACTTAGTGCCTAAATCAAGTCAGGATTTAACAGAATGAGGCCTTTTGAAGATCCAGAAGCAATTGAATTACAATATAACAGATAATGTATGTAATACTAGAGCAATCTCAATTAAGTAACATATTTGTCATCTCAACAATTTTTGTTGCTGCAGAACTAATAATGAATCCTCATTCACATACTCTGCCACTGGCATTGACCAATATATATCATAACAAAGCCATTTATTCCTTATTTATACATATTTGTGGAGAGAGAGAGAGATACTGTAGGTAAGTGATGTCCACATTTCAGAATTGCTTTCCTGTCATCTGCACACTGTTAAACACTGTGAAGAAAAGACCTTATATCACCAGTTTGGTGAGTTTTTCAACTCAGTTTAGACCAAGTGCTGTAATTGTAGGCTTTAAATGGATTAGTCTATTATCAAAAAAGTCTGGAGATGGCAAACCATGTAAATTTAGCTTCAAAAAATGTTTTCAGTAATGCCTCTGTCATGCAATCACGGGCATTAAGGCAAATCTGTAAGAGTATAATCACATAAAAATGTTTTGGAATATATATAACTTGTAAATGCATTAGAACTGCATGGAGGTTACCTCAAATTATTGTGGAAATGGAACATTTGGCTGTAAATCACAGCAAAATAAATTATAGTTCACTCTAGGTGGTTTTCATTTGGCATGCACAAATCTTCACCTGTTGTAAGGTACATATAAAGTCAGAAGCAATGCTTTATATACTATCACTTTTTCAAGATAACTTAGGACTAAATTAGCAAATTACAAACTAAACTGGCTCCAAATACACAAAGAGTTATTATATAACCATATTTCTTTAGTAAAATGTAAGAGTTAGAAAATGTCATCTGAATGATATCTAAAAATAATTTGGAAGTATGATAGTTCATCTGATGAAATACAGCCTGGAGAGCTCTAACCAAACTGATAATCAGGAAGATGCAGCTTCGAGGAGAGAAAAAAGGGGGAACTGTCTGGGTGGTCTGATGTGAGTTGATTGCAAGAGCTCCATTATCCTAAAATGGATACCAGGTATCCAAGCAGTGAAGAATGTATAAACATTAAGTGTGAGTAGAGTGCTGCAGACAGAGAATCCTTTGGGAAACACGAAGAAACAAAAGAAACTTAAACACTCATACTGATTGCATTGTATCACAGAAAGACAGAGACTAATAGCTTCAGCACAGTCTGAGGAATATCTATTATACTATCTCCAGTGAAACCCTAGTCCTCTGTTCAGAAGTGACTGAAATTATAATGAAATCAGTCCTCCTAGAAATAAAATTCAGCTCAATAATTGCTGCAGTAAGCCTATTCCCTCTGGCTGTACTACTGTGTAATTTTTATTATTTTTGAATTTTGAGTGGATAACCTAGTCATCATGTTGGTGAGCAAAAAGATTTAAAAAAAGATAAAACCAATTGCTGAATTTAGGCTTCATATACTTTCCGGCAGAAATTATCTAAATTTAATACTTTAATAGTTCATTTGACATTCCTTATAAATGGGCAGGATACAGAGGGAAGTAGAAAGGAAGGAACTTTCAGAACTGCATTTGTTTTCTGCTTTAAGAACAACCCTTTTTTTCTTTGATGCCTATTCTGACTCCACTGCTTCTGCTGAAGGCAGKTCAGATGCTCCTATGATGGCACTAAACTGAATGAGTCAAAGGAGAGGAGGGAAAGAAAAGAAGACATTTTCAAAAAAAATCCCAAAACTGAATGTCTACACCAATTACAAAAAATGGTAAGCCAGCCCTACTCTTAAGAAAAAAAAAGATGTTTACTCATATAGATTTGAGAGATTCAGAATGTGTTTCTTGCCTTGGCAAACTTAGTAACCTCGAGTGGTCTGTGTTGAAAACAAAGATCTTGCAACTTGACCTCTTCTATTGTTGACTACCTGCATTTGTCTGGTGAGTTAACGGCTCTCTAGAAATCAATTGTTTCATTAAAAAGCTTTTATGTGATAGCAAGGATGAAAACAAGAAAACACAACCATATCTGTTGCATAGATTAATTACTTTTTTTGAATATAGCTGAGTCTAGGGAAATAAAACCTTTGGCAAGACTAATTTCTCACCAACCAGAAAGGAACAATTCCGGGAAATGAAGCAAGAATTTTTATCAAGATACCCTTGCAAGAGAATCTTTCAATTTTGCTTATTGTGATTTTGCTGTTTTCTAAATAACCCCCTCATCCTTGCCCTTCATTGTGTACAAAACCTGCAAATTTTTCACTTGTCGAAAGTAGATCACTCTTTTCCCCAACAAACATGAAAATATTTCATTTCATTTTAAGCCAAAAGAATCAAATATAGTTGAAAGAAATTACTTCAGTCATTTGAGAACTCTACGAAGATATTGTGAAACACTGAGTTCAGGTCACSAGGAATTTCAAGCAACTTCATGTTTCTTTCTCCATCAGAAAAGGAAGACAATGAATTAAATAAAATAAATTCAGAAGTTCTAAAGCAGTATGGATCTTAATGTTTCATAAAACACAGGGAATAAAACACAAGATGTTAAGATTCTAAATGTGAAATTAATTTCTATTTGTTGAACTGTTAGGACTTTTTTTAACTACATTAGTTATTCCCTTATGCTCTCTCTACAGCTCTGACCAGCGGACATGTAGTTTTGATGAATTTATTTGCTTCAATTTGCTTAAGGCATATTTCTACTGTACTTACGGATGTATAGGGAAGTGATGTTAGGGAAGTGATCCATTAACTGACCAGCAGAAGTGAAGAGTATTCTTTCTGCACCTGAAAGGCCATTCTATTTATATGATCTTTGTAATTGCACCTTTTGATCACTATCTGTGCAAACATATTTTCACATAGTAGAGTTTGTATACAAGTTCCCGATCCTCCTTTGAGGAGGGAAGGGATGAATTCATAGCAGTTTATGACCTGAACTACAACGAGGAGGATTTTTCTTTTCCTCTCAGTTCAATTTAACATTTCTAACTTGGCAAAAGAAATATTACATGAATGAGTTTCAAGACTCCCTAGCAGTATGATGGTGCTATCTAGTCAGGTTACAGCACTGCACCTTGAAAGAATGAAAACCAGACTACACTTTATTATCTAATGACAGCTGCTGTAAAACTTTATGTCATCTCTTTTTCCTTTGCTTAAAGTGTAACAGAGTCTGCTGTAGCCAACCACCTCTCTAATACTTACTCTTTTTACCTAACCTCATCTTTTGTATTAGATTAAGTATTTTGCTTCCCTTCTTGCTAAAAGTTCTGACTGACATTTCCTTTACCTTCAGTAACTTTTTTTTTCCTTTTACAGCATTTCTAATTCACTTTCTCTATTCCCATTTACTCTGTCAGAGGTTTTGTTCTTCTCTGGCTTGGTTGAATAAAAATGAAAAAAAAAAGAAAAAGAACCTGTCTTCCTATATTAGATATTAGAGCTTTCCCAAATGCATTTTGCTTCTCTCCTATGGATCCTTGCTTAGCACTTTTCTAATTTAGCCAAAATTAAATCTCACCATTTCTTTGTGTTTTACAGTAGATCTGATTAAATAGTGTAATGGAAAATTATAATCATCTTGCTGGGTAAAGTTGAAACAGTTATTCTGCAATTTGTGATTTTTATTGTGTCTATTCTAGCATTAAAACTGGAAAAATTTGAAGTATATGGAAAAGCTTAAATGTTGTTGTTATACTACATTTGTACATGCTAGCATTTTTTTGGTGATTTTGTTTTCTATTATCCTAGACTAAAAGAATCACAGACATTAGTGGTCAAAGTCACAGAGCAGGTCATCGGATCTATTTTTATTCCAGCACTGGTTTTTTTGACTATACTTTATCAGATAATTTGTCCAATCTACATTTCCATGACCCTTTTCCAGTTCTTCTAAAGACTTACAGAGATATTTCTGCTGATATTCACCCAGCATTATGCTGTATACAGTTTCATCCAAGTATTTCTTTCTAATATGCCCTCAGATTTTGCTATAAATGTTTTTTGTTCAAGAAAATTCTCTACCACTAGAAAGCATAGGCAACTTGCACTGAAGTCAACAGGATATGTGTGTTAGAGAATGAATCTGGCTCTCAGTATTTACAGTAATGGTAATTATTTTGTCCTCTTTATCACTCTTGAATTAATAGAGGTCATATGGGAAATTTCCGATGATATCAGATATGCATCGTGGTGTCTGTAATTCAACAATCACAATAATTGTAGCAATTGTTCCCAAGAGAATATCCATAGCTTTGAGAAAATACCCAAAATTCAATATAAAATGGATGGAGGGAGGAGAGCACTACAGAAAGACATGTAAAATAATCTGTGTTATCTTAGAGCTAATAAATGATTCCCATCATTGAATCTATGGCTTCCCAGCTCCTGGCAACTGCTTCTAGCCACTTGGCATATAGCATCTCAAAGGCATTCTTTGGGGAAAAGAGTTATTCTTCCTTTTTAAAGTATAACCCATTAAAAAAAAAGCCAACAATTAAAAACAAACAAAGAAACAAACAAGAAAACCCCATAAAACCCCAAAACCAAAAAAAACTGATCACCTTATAAAATCGCTTATTCTGAGGAGATGGGAACACCAGGCTCAAAACAGTAGCTCTTATATCCAAGAAGAAAGCTCTAAGCAATGCTCACAAGCTTTCCTCCTTTGGAAGAACTCCAAGGTGTGTGCAGTGTTGAATTATTGTGGACCAATAGGAAAGCAAAACCAAAGGAGAGTTACCTTTCTAGTGAACTACAGAAATTATTTCTGATGTATTTTTTACATAGAAACAATATGTTTTTTATGAAGAATGATGTTTGAAGGATGTCAATCCTTTGACTCCAATAACTGATACTAAGGAAAGAACAACCACTGCTAATTGTGATTTAAGAAAAAAAAAGGTTGGCAGTACTCACATGAAATGTTTTTCATCCAAGGACTTAAAAGGATTTGACAAAATTAAATTAGTCCTCTCAATACTCATGAGGATCAGATAGTCTGTTCTCACAGAATGGAAAGAGAGATTTGAGAAGGCTAAATATTTCAGCAAAGTCCATAAAACAGACTCAGACTTTAAGCCAAGAGAGGAACACGTTAGTTCTCATAGTATTCTATTTCTCTGCTCACTATGTGCCCTCCCACATTTCTGCTATTTATATGCAACGTTAACTCAAGAAACCTCCATACTATTCTAAACATTCATTAATTTCTCTGTCCTTTTGTATACATTCTCTAATTGTTCTCTTTTTGTCCTTGATATCCAGCATATTTTGGTACTTCCCTGTAAGATTTGTAATTATATAAATCACCCTTCTTTTTCTACTATAAATAGTTTTCCAATCCTGAGAGCAATGTGTCTAATTTTAATTTATTTATTTTTAAATGGCTCGATTATAGACAATTGTGTGTAATAAACTTTTCTGTCTTTTTTTTTTTCTTTTTTAATATTCCTTTCACCTTCAAGATTGGACTCTGATCCTGAGAAATCCATGACAGCTCTCTGCATTGTGACTGGAGGTTCAACTCTGATGGGTAAATGTATCTATATGTTTATGATACATCCAGAACTATTGTACCGAGGTTTCGATGTTTCTTTATACTTTTCATTTTTTTGTAGCACAGTTGTAACAATGTGGTAACAAATATGTATCCCCTATATTAGTTTTCTGCTTGTTAGTGAGTGATGAAAAACCTCGGGAAAAGTCTTTTTCCCATCTCCTTTTCTTTCATATTTAATAAATTTGGAAAGAATCCATTTGGATCCAGCATTTTGTCAGCACTTTAATTAGTCTTTTTTTTCTGGACACACTATGATCATAAAACTATTGCACAAATCTCTGTTCCTCTCCCAGATTGTTTCCTAGATTTGATCTTCATGTGAAGGAATAAATTCATGGTCATAGTGATGTCCAATGCATCTGCCACTTGTTTACCTTTTTTATGAGTCCATAACTTCATTTTTTGCCTGCTAGTCAAGAAAACATTTCATTGTGTTTTAGATGCCCCTGGTTAGCTTATCTTAATTTAGGTTTTAGAAGGATATGTCAACAAACAACCCCAAATTTATATCCTGTAGCTTTTGTGTTCTGTGTGCTATATATTTTCTCAAGGGATGAAAACTTGTCAGAATCTCTGATTTTACCAAAAGATTTACTGCCAAATAGCAGTGTAATTTTGCAAGATATGTCAACTAAGAGGTCCAAATTAGTATCATGTACATACTCCATAACACTCATGTGTTATTTTCACCAAGACAAAAATGCCAGTGGAAAAAATGTAGTTCTGGTGTAAAGGTAGTTCCGGGTAAATTTGCAGCTTTTTGTGCTCAGGTTTAATTTTATAGTGTCTCTTTTAAAAGAGAGTTTAATAATATATTGTTTTAAAGAAAAAAAAATTATATTAAATACTAAAGGCTGTGTAGGCTAGATCTCACTCTCAGTGACATTATTCAGAAGAGGTGATCAGGCAGGCAGCTCTTTAGTTTGGGGTGAGATATATCATAGCTAGCCAAAGACATCTAAAATTAGAGATCTAGCTAAACTCTGTCATGGACACTTGCAGGTGACAGTTTGTAATGAAGGAAATTAATAGAAGGAATCATGACCTGGGAGAGTATTTCTCTGTCTCAGGTAATGAAAACTACCTAGATCACTATTTCAAAAGAAATTCCCTATGTTCATTGACTCTTATCTTTAATATATATCTCTTATCTTGATTCTACTTGATGGAATTTGCTGTTTTCTTACTATAAGAAATTAACTAAAGAAAAGTCCATTTCATAGAAGCACATTTTTCAACTTTTCTTACAACTGCCTAGCAGAAATATTGGGGTATAACCAGACAATTTTTGGAAGGATTAAGGATAATCTTGCCATTTTATGTCAAATCTCTTGATAATTTCTTGGTCCTTTCTCAGGTGTTTAAGAAAGACGGAGATAAGTATCTCAAGCACAAAAATGTAGTCCTATCAAAAGGAGTTTCAAAGGTATAGCATAAGAATTATTCACACTGAGATTATTCTTTGCATGACTATTACAGTAATGATAGTGATCACAGTACCTGTATGTGTTTTCCCGTTGTTTTTAATTTTTTCAGTGATATGTACTAAATAATCAGAAGAGCCTCTAAAAGCACTTCTATTATAGCTGCTTTTTTGGGTTTGGATTTATTTTTTTATTGATAAGATTATGGAATAGGTACTAGAGGAAATTTTCAATTTCAGATGGTTAATGAGGAAATAAATGCACAAGTCCATCTCTTATGAAACCCCTTCCATATCTTGCACAACACATAAAGCACATTCCAAAATTTTTAATTCTTTCTTCTTTTTCCTCTGGAAGGGAGAAGACGGTTTCGGATAATCCTAAATTAGGTCAAACTTCCAAGACGGAAGTGATCAACAACCATTCTGAGTAACATGTTAGGCTGCTGGTCGACAAAACCATTTGATTCAGAGTGTGGAAAGGAAGGACTTTAATGTCCCCATCACTGTCTCCTTAAAAACCAGGTTAAAAAGGGAATGACCTCTAGCCAAATTTTGTTTCCCCTTTCTCTTTTTAGTTGTCTTCTCTCTCTCAAAGTTTTTGAGTATGAGGAGCTGTTCAACAACCATACAAAACCTTTGTGCTTAAGCAGAGAGGTATCAAGCTGGACATATGGAGGTCTGTAGGAGTGCTCCAGAAAGAGGTCGCACTAAATAGTCTGGTTTGGCCTAAGAACACTATTCCAGAGGCATGGGGCTTTTTACAACAAACACCCAGACACAACTCTCCCACGCCAACCTCTTAAGATTTCTCAGCCTTACGCTGTGAAACTCCATACAGAAAGCAGATGAATTAACTTCTGCAAGGTGCTGATTACCACAGATAAAGTGATATACACTGTCTTCTGTTCTCCTTGTTGTTAGTCGAATGACCTTTCTGAAGGCAGCCTGCATGACACTCTATTGCAGAGCTCTGTATTTTGTTTCTTGTCCTTGTTGCCCAACTTACTACACAGTGTTTTCAGTGCTGTGCCAATTGAGAGTGGTGCATCTTTATTCTAGAGACAGGAGCAAACAGGACAGCTTGAGAGTGCCCGTAGATGTACCTTAAGTGGATCCTGGGGCCTCAGTAACCAAGACAGACAAGAGGTGATCTTTCATAGATTCTTGTTTGCAGCATAAAATACTTTTTTTCTTTTTGAAAAAATGTAGATGAATTTGCATTTTTTTCCCCTTTCTTAGGTATTGGAACACTGTCATTCTCATTATAGGGAAACAAAATAGCACACAGTTCATTCAAAACTGAAAATTTCTTTAGATGGTAGAATTTCTATGCACRTGGTTTTACTGCATTCAGTGGAGAAGACTAAATCCTTCTAAATCTCTGGCTCTCTTAGCCTAAAAAAGACATGATGATAACATGAGATTTTGCTTAGAGAAGCTGTGTGCAAGATGCATGGCGAATTGGAATTTGCTAGAACCCTCAGTTACAGAAATACCTTGTTGCCACCCAGTCAAATGAAATGACTCTTTCTTTTCTGTTTTCACGTGTAGTCAGAAAACTAACTGTATTCTACAGTACGTGATTCTCACGTTAATRGTTTAACCTAAATTTTCTTCTTTTTTTTTTTTTCTGGGATCTTAGTTAGCATGAACAATTAAAATTAGATATTTAATCTGCATATGAGCAACATCACAGCTTTTGAGAGACACACATTGTTGTGGTATGTTCTTTTACATAAAACCCCAGGCTAAAAGAAAGGAAAAGAGAGAAAAAAAATTAAAAAAGGAAAATTTCTTTAGCTATTCACTATTACTCTCTTCACAAAAAAAACCCAAACCAAACAAAACAAAAAAAGCCCAAAAACCAACCAACCAACCAACCAAACGAAATAAACCACAAAGAAACAAAAAAAGAAAACAAAAAAGAACTCCAAGAAACAAAAAAACCCCTTACTCATGGTATTTTGGGGCAGAACATAACAGAAAAATAACGCTATTGTTGCATCACCTTGCTTCCACTATTTAGGCTCAAATGTCTCTAGGGTAGATACTGGTGCTATTTTAGTTACTGTGAGTAATAGGATTAAAACACTAGTTGGAAGTCTTCTGATGTGTCAGACTATCCAATAAATGCAGTGTGTGTGCTGTAGGGTCCCTTAAGACAGTTAACACAGCCACATAGCAAAGCAGCTACTGCACTCCTCTCTCTTGCAGAAGAGGTATTCAGATGCTTAGTCAGAATAATTTAGCAGCTCCTCTGAGAAACCAGAGCTGTTCAAAGAAATGTTATCAGGAGTGAAGATCTCATCTGATGTTTTTCCACCTCTTCATAGATTTTTTTTTTCTTCAAGCTAGCTCATATTCTACCTGATGTGCTGAAGTTCCTTGCTGCAAATTCAATTTGCCTTCAAATATTTGGCACTGCTTCAAGGAAAATGATCAAATGATCAAGTTCACCTTGATCCCTTAATTTTGAAATTGCTTGTCTTGCTCTTTTTCCCACAGTATTGGGTCAAGATTTTCTTCCCAGGGTGAGTTTCAGTTCATATTCTCTATTTTCACTAGCTGAGTTGCCGATTTCTAGAATGTCTGTCAATTCAGATTTTTTTCATATGTCAGGCTGCTTGCCCTTGAATGTTTGCCAGTATAAGAAAAAGGGAAAACATCCAACCAGCTAAAGGAAGAAAAGAATTCCAAGTGTGCAATAAGATTAGTTCAAAAGGATACATCTTTTTTTTTTTCCAGTTTCTGAGCTTAAACTTAATCCACACGCATATTTGAATCTACAGCTGTGAGAAACGGCACCTTCAGGAGAAGCCCTTCTGTCACCAACATCTTACCTAGCAGGAATCTAAGGAAACCAGAATGGCCTGATGGTTTTCTATTCCTTTGTGTCCCTATGTGAAAGAGCATATGGGGCTTGGAGTGCTAATTATGGGTATAGAACTGTATAAAGAAATTGTGCCCTCAGCACTGGACTCCACTGTGTGGATTAGCTCGACCAACCATCGACACTGAAGGGAAAGCGCTGCACTTTGAGTGTCCTCAGTTTGAACTAAAGAGCCAAGACCTGTCAGTAGACAACTCATATCAAATGCAGATCAAGCATAAAAGAAGATTAAAACTGCTATTGCCAAAGTATATATGCTTATATTAATACAGCCAGGGATGTGCATGGATATAGTCATTTCTCCACAACAAATGATTTATCTTGTTTATCTGTTTCTCACTGCCATGATGTGTTGCTCGATGGTGAGGTATTGTATCTTCCTGGAAAAGGCAAGTTTCACTTGCCAGCTTTTAATTCTGATCATCCTTGATTAGTAATTTTGTAACTCATATTATCATACTGTAAATCATCATCTCACTAGGATAATATTTGTGCGTAAAATTATTTTCTATCCATTACAGGTGGTCTGTCTCCTTAGAGTGTATGGCTCTGAATCCCTTTGTAGAGGACATATGCTTTCTCCACTGACTATAGAAAAATGTATTATTAAAAAGGAGTCTAATGAAAGTAACACAATGTTTCAGCAGACTAAATTTAGACATATGAATATTGTGCAATAACTTTTCTTATCTCCTAGCAGTAATGAGTCTCTTTTCCTTATGCAGAAAATTTTAACAAACATTTTTCTTTTCATACAAAGGGAAAGAAGATCAAATACTCTTGYGGGAGTCTTTACCACTAAAGGAATAGGAGAAATACAGTGTCTACCAGAGAGTACAGACAGTACTGGCCTAGGACAACAGGAAGTTTTGCTCAGCCTTTTCTAGATTCCTCAGCAAGGATGAAATATTCAGTTTGAATAATTCACTTTAATTCAACTAGCTTGAAAAAATTAGCTTTATTTTCTGATAAAACTGAATAATCTCTAAATGTATTTACTGCAAGATTCTACACTATTTGTTGGATGACACATAAGAGTGCAAGTTTCTTTTTACAAATTTCTTTTTACAAACAAGCTRATGTGGGTTGATAGGTTTTGTTTTATTTCGTTTGTGTTGTGTTTCAGATTCACTAGAATGGGAATTTGTTTCTCATTCTTTGTAAGTTTTACAAAAAATGCAGATGACCACACATAGCTTACAAAAGGAATAATTTAATTTAGTCTAAAAACAATGTTTTTAGTCTACACAAAAAAGTGACTTCATATTTGAAAATAAAGCCTTCCTTCCTTCCTTCCTTCCTTCCTTCCTTCCTTCCTTCCTTCCTTCCTTCCTTCCTTCCTTCCTTCCTTCCTTCCTTCCTTCCTTCCTTCNTTCCTTCCTTCCTTCCTTCCTTCCTTCCTTCCTTCCTTCCTTCCTTCCTTCCTTCCTTCCTTCCTTCCTTCCTTCCTTCCTTCCTTCCTTCCTTCTTTCCTTCCAGGGGGGCACTGCCTTTTCAATAAAATTGTGTTTTGAAAGCTGGGGTAACACCACATGCTGAACTAGAATTAAAACTCATCCCATGCAATTTTTCTCATAATCCTTTAAAAATAACCTTATATTGCATTTTATTTTCACTTACTTGTAACTGAGGATATTTTTGCGGATGAGCTGTGCTGCCAGATGAGATATTTCCAAAAGCACTTTGCTGACAGATAATTGACCATTTGACCACTGGTCCACATAGCTGTGGAGCTGTGAGTGTAACTTTCAACTTCCTTTTTTTATATATGTATTCTTCTGCTTGCAATTTCATAGCATTCTGGAATGTCCTTTCCCCGCAGAATTGTCAAGAAAGAGCAGAGTAATAGAGGTCATCTGTGAATGTAATGAAAAGTCTCATAAGAATCACTCTGCTCATACGATGTCAGTGGTGGTGTGGCTTTGCTGTGATTTTATTCCAAGCTTGCAGAGCTCTGATTCCTAGTGTATGACTCCTTTTTATATTCTCTAGTTCAATTAATGTCATTTGTGCCCACTAAGACTCTCTTACTTTACTCTCTCAGTACATCTAAAATCAACTATCATATTTTAATTCTAAATTGGACTACAAAAACTTAAAATGTTATTCTACAGATATTTAGACATTATTTATTAAAATATTCTTCATTTTTAAAGGCATTTTTTTAAAAAAGAAAATAGTATTGTTTCCATTGAGAGCTCCTATCTAATTTTGTAATTAATATTTTATTATAATAAGAAATCAGCAGTAAAATAAAACAGCATATAAATATTAATTGCATTTTGCTTTACTTTTTATGAGTTTATGATCCCATTATAGTTTGGGGTACAGCAGTCCCAAGTAATTCATTATGTATCTTCCATATTATGATGTCACAAGCATGTGTAGTGGGATTTATCAGGTTTTTATATGGTCTGTTTTTGACATAGATTATTGTAGTTATTCTTCTCATACCACTTCTAAAATATTTTCAAGAACATGAGGTATTCCTGATTTGAAAAACATTTGTAGATCAAAATATCCAATATTATCTAAAAATATAAAAATATATATGCTGATTAAACTTTTGTACAAACTGTCAGGGAAGTTTCTGGGAAATATCTGCACATTTCATGCCTTTAAATTCAGATGTTCAGAACAATAAACCTTGTGAATCTGAAGTTACACTTACCTTAAGCACAAGTGTGATAAAGCATTAAGCCAGTGAAATATTACAGCTTGCACTATATGTTGAATTAAAGAAAAAAATCATTTTGGATTTAATACAAGTTGACCAACTGGAAATTTGTTTCATCTACAGGATCAAACTTCATTTTTGTTCCAACTAGTAAATCAATTATCAAAAATGATAGGCTGCATATGAGGGAAGGAGTGAAGAACCCCTTTTACACTTGTGGACACAATTTAAATATTACTTTTGTACTTGAGTAAGTAGGAGCAGAAACCACTGAATGTCTATAGCGTTTGCAAAAATCCATTTCTGCACCACAAAAATTAATGAGAAGTGGAGCTCTTGTAGTGCTTTGTCACCCATGGCATATTTTCAGAATTAAACCACAGGGCAAGAATTATGTGGAAGTGACTCGACAAAGACTGAAAAGGGCAGATGGATGTGGCATTAATGAGAAAGAATAATGGTCCTCAGAAACCAGAATGACCATGTTAATGTACCCAAAGCCCTGTGTGTGTTCAGCATGCACTATTTACTTCAGAGGCCTGTGCAATTTGAATTGTTAAGTAGTTGATGTAAAACTCTCATACCTACTCAAGTCTCATACTCTTCGAACATAGTGGTTCCACTGCTTCTATTAATGACTAAAATTGCACAGACCCTTCAAGAACTTCGCTCTGGTTCTCCAGGCAAATATTTCTGGAGTTTTTGTTTATGTTTTCTTCCTCCTATATCTGTGCACATTGTTATTCAAGATAATTGAAGTTCTGTTTGCACAAAATCTATATAATGGAGGCTGTTAAAATTTTCACCTGTAACTGAGTAACCTACACAAAGAGAAAAGTTATGTTGCTATTGTAATAACTGTATCCAACTAAAAACCCTTTTCCTAATGAATAGGGTGTAATTAAAGGAATATGTTGTTGCACTTTCATAACCATTCAAGTAAACTCACTGCTTTTCTTTAGTATTCTCCAGCTTAGTGTTCTAAGGACTACGAGTTACCAAAAAATAAAATTATTCTTAATGAGTTTCATAGCTCCGTATTGATTATAAGAAGAATGAAATAGAAAAATACTTGTCTGTAAATATGCTAAAGACCCCTGATACTATACTTACAACTCTTTTATATTTTGATCTTTTTCATGACTTCCTTCACAAGCTTTCATTTGCTAACCCACAGTGTCCTTACTCCTCAAGGTCTCCTTTAGAAAGCACAATTTTCTGTCTTTTCAGTGAGCAATAACAACATGTGTTATTGGCATTTATTATTACATGCTGAACTTTATGGTAGGAAGTCAGATATTCACTGTAACTTTCTCTGTTGGCCCAATTGAGCAAAGTTGTACTGTTGAAGCCAACACAGAAATGTAATCGTAAGTTTACTACCATTTTATCTTTTCTTTCCAACTTAAAAATGTCTGTTTTTCAAAATATCTAGCTGGCAAAAAATATTAATTGCCTATGTCTAGGTAACAAGACCAAAACCAAAACCAAAACCACCAAAACCAAACCGAAACAAAAAAAGAAATAAAAAATTTACAAATTCTATCCTACAGTAAATGAAAAGGCCTTTTCCACATACAAAGCCACTCCTTTAGGAATTTAAAACCCCCATCAAAAATGAAATAGCAAGATACAGGCATTTTAGGAAATTATTATGGAAAAGTAATTCTCTTTTAAGACAGCTCTTCCTTAGAAGCTTGCTGCACACAAAGAACATAAAACACAGATTAAATGTAAGTACACCAAATCATGACTTCATACCAGAGCTCATGAAGAAAGTTTATACAAAAGTTTCTTTATAAATACCCATCTTCCAGCTACATTTTCTTATGGTAGCATTCCAGCCAGTTCTCATTCTAGTGCTCTGTTTAATTCCGTTACGGAGGAGTTTATTTGCTTGACAGACATAATAGTCAATTAATGCTAACACATGCTAAGTCCTGTAACATCTTTTACTCTGACACCCAACCAAAAGTACCTTTGATAGTGTCAACGTTTCACATTCTAAATTTAGACAAAATAATTATCTGAAGACTGATTGGGTTTTATGCATATCAGCAGCCATTCATACAGCAGGATCTGCTCTGGTCCATTGTGTTTGTAATCCATGGATTACACTCTGAGTAAGCGCTGACATGAGCAACAGTAACAGCTCCATTATGGCCTCTCATCCCAAATAACCATGAATTTCAAAACATTCACTGCTCTATTTCTGCGAGCTTCTTTTTTCTGTTCCTTCTTCTAAATATTTATAAATAAAAATACAAATGAGATACAGAAATCACAAAATGGTCCCAAATGATAAAACTTTAGAAATGTTGTTAAAGAAAAAAAAAAAAAAAATTCAGGTGTGAATACCTGCGCTAATTATATTATTTAAGGTACCAGTGCTGAGGCATCTTTTACTTCAACCTAGTCTGAGGCCTATAAAATCTTTATAAAAAGATAAAAGAAAATACATGGGAACTTGAGGGGGCTAAATGTTCTTTTTAACAGAAAAAAACCCAGCAACAACAGAAACCAACAAAGTGATCAAAGATTTAATGAGGATTCAGTCTTATACACATGGGAGTATTTATGACAGTAATGTACATATATAAGGTTAATTCATATAAAATGAGGAATCTCTGACTGCACCTACTAATTTGTAACATACATTTTTCCCTGGTCCAAAATAGTTAGATATTGAAACGTCCCACACTTTATCCTGATGCTTAACACTCTCAAGATGATAATCTGCTGCTAACCATCCTACGTATAAAGTAGTTATTGGAATACAGTTATTATTAATACTGATTTTTCTTTTTTTCTTGGCAAAAGATGATTTTGAAGCCTCTGATAACAGTGAACAGCCTCAGTGAACAGCTTGACAATGGTTTTGCCAGGGGCACTGTGTTCTGCAACAGTGATTGATGGCAAACCCCACTTTTGTCAACTTCTGATCTAATATCTTGATGAAAAACCAGTGTAAGACCCTAATAAGCCATAAAGCCTGATGCCATTTTCTGATCTGACAGTAACCACACCAACCCCAAGAATGACCCAAGAGAAAGGACAACTAATTTTTCCCATTTATTCTGTTGAGTCAGCATGAAGTACAAAATATTTATTTCTATAATATTGCTAGTCTGTACAAGAACGACACTGTACCAAACAGTTATTACTACAGGTTCTATTTGCAATTTATTTGTCTAAGAGATAGATTGTCTGTGCTTTCTGCTTCAGTCAGGACTCTATCCAGCTTTTCCTTCAATTTCAGATCTTTAGAAGCCTTTTTTTTTCCCACTTCCATAAATACATAATGGATCTAAAAACAAACAAAGACCTGATAAATTTTGGTGTAGTATTCAAATCAGTATGAATGATAGCCCTTTAGTCATGTAATTTCCAGAAGAAATCACATTTCACTTTTTACTTTTTTTTTTTTTTAATGTAAAGAAAGTTTACTTGATAAAAGGATTGCACAAATATATTCTAGCATCACTTTGAGAAAATTTCATCCATGATTTTGGGAGTTATATTATTTTCAACAAAATATCTGTGTTGTGTCCGATCATCAAAGTCACATAGTATTATTGCTGCATGCTCATTAAAAGTTTGCCAAATTCAAGCTGTCAAAATGATTACCTAAATTCCCCTGCATAGATTAATTTGCATGAGCATTGCTAATGCTTTTTTCCTGCAGATTTATTTTTTCTGTCGAGAATTCCATCCAAATATGCATATTTGTACAAACAAAATTAGTGCAATTGAATATATTTTAAGGACAATATGTCATCTTTAATAAAAAGAAACAGTCCCTTTATTTACTCATTTGATGACCTGTTCCAATAATCAAAGAGCAAGTTGTGAATTAATATATTCCGTATCTGACATCTGTCTTTTCATTTCTTTTGAATGGATCTGAAATATATACTTTAAGTCAGCTTTACTTTCTTCTAAAACATAAAAAAAACTTGCTTCAGAGATCGGAACTATGTATCTAATCAAGTATAATTTTGTAAACTAGGTGCTGGAGGTTGATTGCAGTCACAGTGCAACTAAGGTGGAGGGCAAAGGCAAAATAATGAAGTATTAACCCAGAGGATGTTTTTTTTTCTCTAGGTATACATCTAATTTATTTTGTTATCATCCTGTCCCAAGTGAGCTTGTGAATATGCTAAACATTTTTCCTACTGGAAATATATACATGGGCTCTGAAATTGTTATGGTTTCTCACTAAAATTCACAGATCAAGGATTTCATATAATATGTTGTTAGTACAGAACTGAAAAGCCTTGCTATTTCAATATATTGTTTTGCATCCTAAAACTATTTGGGTATATTAGACTTCCCATCCATGAATAAGCACGTGCTTAATTTTGTTCATTTAATCTTTAAATTCTCTGAAAATACATGTGATAACTGATGATACATGTCATACTTTCCAAAAACTGTATGTCTTCTTTGCTCTAAAGGAAAAGCAAGCTCACAAGTTGATCGGTAAATAGATGTGAGGTGGGAGGATAATCACACTACAGCCCATAGACTTGGGCAAGACATATTTCTATGAGCTACTTCTAAATTCCAAATGTTTGACCATACCACTCATGAACAAACATTTCCTTCTAAATTTTGTATTTTGTCATTGCTACAGTGTGGGGATGACTTTAGTAGAGGAACCTTCCTTTGCTTGAAAATTTTGTGATCATCATCTTTCCATTCTGAAGATCACTGAAAAAGATTTCCCCATTGCAAGGGATCCATATGGATAGAGCAAACTACTAGTCTTCTTTGAGGTCTCCATTTTGCAATACACATCGATTCGATTGTTGCTAAGTGAAAGAAAACAAAATTTATATCTTAAAAAAAATCTAGATTCTTAGAAGGGTTATGGGTAATAAAGATGGTAAAATACACATAAGAATGAAAAATCTTTATGAAAACATATACATAATTTACATTTTATTATAATTTTGTGATCAATGACATCCAAATTCTGTTTATTGATCTGAAAATTTGAAATGTTTTATCAAAATACATATTTTAGATAAAGTGTCTTGATTTATGTTTGTACCTCTCTGTCTGCTAACTACAAATAACCTTTGATGCTTTTCTGAATCTGTAAATGTAAAAATAAAACTTTCAGAGTTAAGATCTAAGGCTTTGCATGCAGTAGCTTTACAGTACACAAACACTTTTAGGGCTCTGGATTTCATTATCAATTAAAAATTGGAAAGATTCTAGGCTTAGCCCTGATTATGCTATAAAGCTTATCTGTATCTTTTTCTTTCATTCGGAGACTGTTGAGTGTGTGTATGTATATAGAAAATGCTATATAAACGTATTACTAGATATATTTAAAAGAGACTCAGAATATATAATTATATGTTTATCAGTCTTAAGGAATCAGGGCCAAACTGAAAGACATCAGTCTCTGCTTTTGATTCATTCCATGCTCTGCTCTTTAAGTAACCACTGTCACTTGGGAACATTTCATGTAAGATCTCTACTGCAAAAAAAAAAAAATTTCTTATAAACATGATAAAAATCTTTAAAATCAAACCAAGCAAAGGAAAGAATAAATAAGTAGTCCACTGCTCTGTTAACATGATTGAATAACAAAATATATTAAAACTTGTTCTGTTTAATTAGTTGGCCTTACATAACTGTCCAGGTTTTGGCCATGACAGGTTTAATTTATGCAGTAGCCAGGAGAGGCATGGGCAGGACCCTGAGGTTATTCTATAGAATATAGAATATATAATAATAATATAATGTATAGGGGGTGAGTGAGAGGTGAGGAGGAATGGGTCCCTGCTGGTCAGGCCAGTGATGAAGTGAGTGGTTGGGGTAATGTCAGGTTCCATATGGTGAGCACTTGCCTGTGAATCATTCACCTCTCTTGTACACTCTGTAATTAATAATGCTGCTGTTACTGTCCATTTTCTTATTTCATTTGCTTTTTCCAGTAAATTGTTCTTATCTCAACCCTTATCTTTTCCTTTTGTGCTTCCAGTTCTCCTCTCCATCTCACTGCGGATGGAGGGGTATGGTGGGGGAGAAGAGGGGAGTGAGTGAGTGAGAGACACATTGTTTGGAGTGTTTCAGTGGGAACACTAAATTAGGGAATACCATTCCTGAACTACAACAATCTCCAAGCTGGGTTGATTCAGTGGAGTTAATATTCAAATGAAACAAGGATACCTCTATTCAGGTATATACAAATTGGTAAAATCCTTCGTAGGAGGTTCAGTGTCATGGAACAATTCACTGAAAGAAGTTCTGAGCTGTTGAAAAACAAGGAATACCTCTTTCTCAAGAGAGTCTGTACCTCTTGAAAACAAACAAAGAAAGCTCTAAAAAATCAGATTTGCAATTATTTTCTTGTCTAATAATCCAAATGTCGTCATAGAAAAGGATCCAGAAAACATGCTGAAATCCCTAACCCTGACCTTAACCCTACCCTAATCCTAACCCTAACCTCTACCAACCCAACAGATTCTGTGATTCCACTGAAAGAAAACAAATCTTTTCCTGGCATATGTTTATGGAATGATCTATAATCATTATAATTGTTGTAATCCTTAGTGCAGTGCAATAGGGGTACATCTGAGAAAGGAGCAAAGCTGGTGTTGGGCATCACCTATTTCGTATTTTCTTCAGGAGTACGTTCCTAATCAGAAATAAAATACTGGTGTTGATTGAGGAGGTAGAGAGCTGTTAGTTACTTACTATCTTGTGGCTTATAATTAGATGTTGGCCTCAATTGTTTGTGGAACAAATACTGAGTTGGGACTATTTCTTTGTTAAAGTCACATTGAGGCTCTGACCCTGCTGCTCATCAGATGAAGGAGCTGAGAATAAAACACAGATGAGATTCAGTGTAGGTACAGCTGATATAGGAAGGACAGCATGAATGAACAGGTAAAGGTTTTGTTTTGATAGGATATTTCATAAGTATCTGAGGTAATTCTCTTGCATGTCACAGGGTTATCTTTGCTATTTAATAATTCAGATTATTCTGTGTCTTAACAATACCATAAAACTGAAGGACTGAAGGGGACAGAACCTTTTCAATATCTATTCTCTATCAGAAGAATTTGGGGAAAGATTATACAATAACACTAGGACCCTGAGGGCTGATATATCAGTAGATTGTGTTAAGGCTAAAAAATAAAACTGGTGGCAGAATACATTTGCCCTAAAGTATTTCCATTCTAAAGTCTCTTTCCTGCAAAGCAATTCTATGTATGAACAGGCATCAGATATCTATTACAGCTTGTCAAAGTTTAACAGTCAAAAACAAAAGGAATAAAACACTAAGAAGCCTGAAGGAAGTGCTATTAACTTTCATTCGTTACATATTCTTTAAAAATTCAGTTTCATTAAAATGTCTTCTTTTTGCTGGACTTATATGGAAATATTGGACATATGAATTAAGTGTACTTGTATTTGAAACAAAGTACAATATTATAGACATTTTCACACGAGGATTGCCAAATTCTTTTAGCAACCATAAAAAGTAAGAAGACTGTTTGACAAAGTAAAGAGTAAAATTATTAAAAGTGCATACCTATACATTAGCTAAAAATGCTTTTATCTTAGTCAAGCACTATGGTACCTTCTGTTAAATCTGAAGTGATCTGTTCCTTTTGTGTCGGTTATGATAGATTTACACAGATAAAACTTTCCCCAGACATTTCTTCAGTGACTATAAGAGGTGATTTAAGAAGGAATCACTATGTTTTTATTGGAAAGTAATTAATTTTATATGCTATGGTCCCAGCAAGGGTTCTGATCCCCTGCAATGATGTACGATGGCTCTGTAATGTGGGGTACTAAGGGGAAAAAAGAAATCAGAAACTATCAAACACTTTCCAAAACTATGTATCAGATTTTAGCTGAGGGAAAAGATCATGTAGGGCTCAATACAGCCCATCAAAGTAGTGTAGATATAAGATGCTGGAAAACGACAACTGGCAGAAATCAGCGCCAAATATAAGCTCTTGTTTTGATGTTTAAATTTAAGATGTGCTAAACATCTTGAAAACAATTATTGGTGATTAGTTCGAACTGCTGGTTCCTGAAAGATGCAGATGGTACAGCACTAATGACAGTAATTACAGTTCAGATACTTTAAATCCACTTGCAATCTATGCACTTTAAAAACTTTTATGAATAAGCGAGATTAAAAGTGTCTGTGCAAAAATAAAACTCCTCTGTCCTGTACCCTGTTTAACAGAGAACTTACTTGAATATCCTTAAAAATTAGGCACTTTAAATAAAAAGTAATATGTCTGAGATATTGTCCTAGTTTCACCTGGGATAAAGCTTGCATGTGATGAGCAATCACATTGTGCATCCCCTTATTTAATAATAATAATAATAATAATTATTATTATTATTATTATAGTAATAATAATATTTCTGTTGTTAAGGTTAATTTTAATGTTAACATTATTGTTATTATCTTCCTTTTCTGTCCTATTAAACTATCTCAACCTACAAATCTTACTTTTTTTTCTCAATTCCCTCTACCATCCCACTGCAGAGGGGGGTGAGGGGGTGTGGGTGTGTGTGGGTGTGTGGGTGTATGTGTGAGTGAGTAGCTGTGTGGTGTTTAGCTGCCTGACAGGTTAAACCACAACAGACATATATAGAACATGTGCATAGAAAGAGAATCCATCCCTCAGTACAGTTTTGGTTTTGCGTGGTGTTTGTAAGACAATAATACACGGGCCTGAACACTTTTTATTGTGATTTATAACAATGTAAAAATATTCTCCTCTGCTATTCTAGTTGCTGTTATTTGAAATAACAATTCAGACAACATCAGCAATATGAATGTGAGCTGAATAAGTCTTCTGCAAAACCTCACATTAAAGAGAAATGAATTACTTCTCTATTTTGGCAGGATTTCCTTCTCAAAGAGTTTTCACTCAAAACCTGGAAAAAAGGGCTAAATATTTAGGTTGAAATACATTAGTGGTCAGTTTTGATCACAGAACAAGGCAATGCAATCTTTATAAAGACAGAAAGTCAAAGTTAGCACTAATTAGATAGACATAGGTTTAAGACCACAGATGTACAAACAGAATTGCAGATTCAGTGCCCATTTTAGTTAAAGAGATCAAAAGAATGATTTAGTAGGCTATATGTTTCCTTGTAGGGCAATATGACAATGAGGCATTAAGACAAGTAGGACAGGAAAATATTTTATAAATTTCTACCTATTAATATACAGACATTTATTGAGGGAAGTACCACCAAAACCCAGAATCAAGCCAGAAAGACAAAAATCTTTGTTAAGAAACTCTCAAAGGAAACATAAGCTATTAACTGTAACAGTTTACATTAACGAATAGAAATGTGCTGCAACATATTATATATATATATGCATCTATTAAATATGTAAGCATGCAGAAAATTTCATTAAAAATGAAATAACAGTATTTCAAAGGCATTTTCAAAAGGATGCATGAGGTTTCTGCTTAATAACTTAAGCAAATGTGTCTCAAAATATTGCATCAAAGTAGTCTATTACATTATTTTTAAAGTATTCTTTCAATAGTAAACTCCTGCCATCTATATGATTTTTTTGTATTTTTTCTCTTCTAAATGCTGACGAAAATTTAAGGATGCCTACAACAATATAAATGACAGTATGTGCAGAGGAAGCAGCTTCACCTTGAGGCTTTTGTTGCCCACTTCACTCACTTCCCAGCTGGACACCTCATGGGTGGTTTACCTTACCGGTAATTTAGCTTCAACAAAAAAGGCCTATTTTTACCTGCTCCACTTCAAGTTATACTTTATGTCTGACCTCAGGCTGACTCAGTAACCACCTTTTTTCTCCAGAACAGATGGTTCTAAATTGTTGAACATATACAACCTGTCTTTACATCATTGTGTGATAAAGCATAAATGTTCCCAGCACTGATAATAGATATGGCATTCTGTATCTACAAATGTGAAAATACTTGTGTGATTTTAAGCATATGCAGTGGCTCAGGTTCTGTGTTTGTCCATGTGTGTAAGCTATCTAACCCCTTTTGTCCGCATCGAATTAATGTGTGTTCTGCTTTTCACTGTGGGAATGGTGTATCTGGTTCACATGGAGATTTACTGAGGTAAAGGAGAGCTGTAGTGACCTGCCTGAGGCCATATAGGGATAGAAAATTAGGTTGCTGAAAGTACTTTCAAAATTATTATTAACTTTTTTATTAAGTATCACTTTCAGTAGTCAGAATCTGCCCAAGTGCTTTGCAGATTTTTTAATTACATATGATAAAGAGTGTGTGTATGTGGTTGTGTGTACAGTGTGAATTTCTTTGTGAGTTTGCATTCATGTTTCTTTTTAATTTACACGGGCTTTTTATTTCACAGATCTCTACAACGTTTTCTATTCCAGTTAAATCTAAACTAAGGGAAAAATGGCTTTGACTTTTTAGTTAGGATTATTCTTCCTGCAAGAAAAAATTTAATAACGCCCCCCAAAAAAACCACAAAAAAAACCAAATCAACAAACAAAAAACTCTGACAATCAAATAACAAGATAATTAGAGAAGTACATAGTAATAAAAGTGATTTTATTAAAAATGTCAAGTAGGATCTATTTCTAAGTTTGTATAAATTAATTGTGTTGGTACCCTACGCAAGATTAGAGAATGGTAGTACTGATAGCCTGTAAGGAATTAAAGTCTGGGGAAGATCTTAGTACCAGTAATTTTCGCATGAGTCTTGTGAGTTACAAGAACCCAGTCAGGACATAAACATAACATATGAATGTGTCTAAATGATGCTGGAAAGAATGGACATGCATACTTTTTTCTTCTCACTTTTGAACACACAGGTGGCAAGCAAGGAGCACAAATATCCTGCCTCCCAGCATACCTATGCACTAGGAATGTGTAAGTAAGCTGCAAGGGGGGGAATAAGAAGTAAATAAATTAATTCTCCAATGCAGAACTGTGTTTCTCAAAGTCCAAGCGCACAAAGGAGATTTAGCAGTAGTGGGCAAAAATGACAGGGTAGAACAGTATATTAATGACAAGTTTGTGATGAGCGTGAGCATAATTGCTCACTGAAGACACTGGTTGAGTAGCTTTGGTAGTGAGCAGGTCGGGAGGGGAAAGACAAAGACGATAAGAAAGAGGAGCCCCATCCTTAAGGAATTTAGTTCATTATGAACTGGAAAAAAATCCGCAGAAAATTATGCATCTCAGACAAGAGCTAGAAGTGGCAAAAAAAATCAGCAAGAGCAAAAGATTAAATATACAGTAAGTGTAGTATGATCCAGGAAAACCCATCCAGCAATAAAAATATCCTTGTAATTTTTGCTTCCTGAAAAATAAACACACTAAATTAGATCTTCTGTGCCAAATTATTTGTTCTTTCATATATATGACCTTTCAATATAATATCGATTTAAGAATATCCTCAGATGAAGGCAGATCTATAGCCATTTCCAGACTTCAGAATAAGTGGCAATACAACTCCGTAAAAAAAAAATTGATTATTTCATATAATTTTCCTCTCAAATATAAACAAAATACGTCTTCTGAAATATAATAGAAAAGACTCTGCCCAAAATATTGTGATTTTTTAAAAGGAAAACCTTGTTTTGCAAATATTTGCAAAACTCTTTTCAGCACAGGAATTTCAAAGACGCTGAAACAACCAAGCAAACAAGATTTAAACCCTCTGAAATCAGGCCTTACTCAGTCTGTGTTAGTTCTTCTTGAGGAGCAAAATATTGGACATCTTTTCTCTATAATTTCTTTTTCATTATGATTTTATCATTTTACTTTTGGTACAATACTGTTACTCAATCTATTACTGAACCACCACTAAATTTATTTAAAATTAAGTGAACATGGCAGCCAAGATTGATCTCAAAAAACTTCACCCTGACATTTTATCTTTTAGTAAACATGGAGAAAAAGAAAGATATTTCTTAATTTTTTAATACTTTTCTACTAATTTTCTTCCATTGCTGTTTTTTGCCTTTCTCTGCATAGCCTGCTCACTTTTTTTTCTTTCCAGTTTAGCTTCAAAATAGTAACTTAAGTAGTCTATTTGGATTCACAATGTTTGGAAATTAAAAGAGGTATTGTCTGTTTTTGAGTTGTAATTGATTAATTCATTTGGACATAGTTCTATATATCTACCTTTTAAACATTAATTTGGAACATTGCTTTTTTTTTTTTCACACCAAGAAATTGCTTTGACTTTAATATACACTTCTTCCTTCCAGGATCCCTTATTATTCCAGTCACACTCCCTTCAATTTTCTTTCTCCTGTCTAATCAGCATGATAGAGTTCAACCTCTAGTCTGCTTAGAAAGCGCCTATATAGACCACATGAAAAGTACACGTAGAACAGTATCTTAACAAAATACTCATGCCCTGAATAATGCCAGTCATTTCAACTCAACTGGTTTGAATACCCAAGGGAAGCATAAATTTCCCACTGGTTCTGTGCAGTTGATAGAGCGTTTTATGTTCAGTCCTCAGCATGGGCCTAAGAGAATGCATCCAGGTTTGCAGCAAAGAGTCCCATAGTAGTACCTAAAGATTGGAAGTTGTGAGAAGTTTGTTTATCAGTGTTTGTAATAATGGCGAAAACGTTGACTGCAACTCTGATTAAAAACAATCAACAAAACAAAACGAAACAACAAAACCCTTGGGAGGATATGTTTTGTTTTGTTTTGTTTTGCATTGTAAGACTGGTGTGACATTTGTTAGGTATCTGCTACATAGTGCAATATTTCATTTGGCTTTATTTTAGCATTTCAGCTATATCTTCCAATATAAATACACAGTTTATGCATTTAATGAAGAAAGATCTATATAGGTTGCTAAGAATAGACATAAAGTAATTGAATAGCTTTTTTCATCCCCAGAAATCTGGGTTCTTTCCTCAGCTCATTCATCATCTTTTTTGATATCTTTTTCTTTAATATTCCGTTTGTACAAAATTTTAAATGTTGAAAAGCAGTCAAAGTGGTGACTAAAAGTTCAATTACTTTCACTTCAATTGCTTTTCTTGAGAAACTATCCAAGAGATGATATGTCTCACTGACAAGAAGTTTTTCATGGCTCTGATTTTAAATATTCCTACCAAAAATTCATTCTCATATATGGCCCCTTTGTCATTACATCAGAAAACATGCACAAATTTAAAACAACAAATATGACTAGCGTTCAAATATTTATATATACTTATGTAGTTGATTTAAGTGTTTATCTTGAAAGCTTTTGTGCATGCCTATAGCTTTTCCTTCAGGAGTGAACTAGGAATCAAGAAGATTACATGGTGCAAGTCTTCCGTGTATAGGTATGGTGTGTGCTCCCCAACAAGGAATTCTGCATGAATTTAGCCAACTTTTTCAACTCTCTGTGCCTCTTCTGTTTAACCAATGTCTAGTGAGGGGATTGTCACTTTGTGTACCTACATAAACCTTCCAGGAACAATTCTGACATTTCTAGAGGCTTACATAAGGCAATTAATAATTTAGAATAAAGGTTAAAAGTGACAACATACATAGTTTTGTCATTTGTTTAACTAATTCCTATGTAAGTGGAATTGCTTAGGCTGATTAAAAAACAGAAGCCATGTGATCTCTTTTAATGAGAGAGTACTCAGATTGACTTACTAATTGCATTCGTTGTTTTGAATATCCTTCATGTGCCTTTATATTCCTCTCTTTAAGTAAAAACATTTCAAAAGTATTTCTTGTTTTTGCAACTAATAACCTCAATTATGGAATATTTTTTTATATATCTTTAGAAGAAAGATGCAAAATAAGTGTACGTAAGGTATTCTTCCAGACATGATTTATATCCATTGTTTACTTGTGGTTTGATAGTTTTTTCTTTTTGTTTTATGGGTGTTTTGGGGTTATTTTTGCACCTAGCTGAGTACTGTGCATTTGTCTTAAAGTTCACCTAAGGAGACACTGAAAGAAGAGATAGAATTGTTGTTGTTGTTGTTGTTGTTAATCTTTTTTTTATTAAGATTGCCTTACGTCTGATTTACTGTGAAGTAAAATCCTCTGTCACATTGTGGAGAGCAACCTACAAAACAAAGATCTTAGGTTGCCTGGAAATGTACATTTTTTTTTTAACATAATCCACACCTTTCACTGTGTCTTTACTAATTACCCACATACCTGTAAAGCAGGACTGACCAGGATCAGATTTTATACCACAAGTAATAACACTACCTGCAGAATTCAAAAGTAAAATTAGTTTGTATCAGGGATGTCTCTTCAAGTTAATATATGGAATTTATACCTGTCTTAGATGCTAGGATGTCCTGATGACATTTTCTGTGTGACTGGATGGGTTCAGGACATGCCCCAGAGCTCTGCAATTCTGTGCCCATCAAGAGCAATGATGGAAAGGGAAGCTTTTCCAGACTTTTGTTTTTCTTCAGATTACCTCTTCATTGCCACCTTCATGCTTTCAGTAGATGATCAGTTGGAGGGTTTTTTTAAAGTTTTAGGTAATTTTTTTTACCTTTTTTGTACCTTTTTTTTTTTTTTTAACATCACATTCTACTTCAAAAATGACCAGGTACCTGCTTTTTTATCTTCTTCGTTTGCATTATTATACAGTAAAAATCTTTTATATAAGGTACTCCAATAAATGTTAATCCTTTAAATCCTCTATTCACCCACCCTCCCACTCAGGGCCCAATTTGCTCTGGCTTCATGCATCGTTTGTTCTTAAAATCTGCAGAAATTCCACAAAATTGCTTAATGCAGCAAAATCTGCAAAGCCGTAGAAGGAGTCTTACTTATTCTCTACATGTGATTGTTTTATCTTTAATTAAGCAATATCAAACAGGAAAACTTTCTTTACCCTCTAAACCAAAAGAGGTAAGGAATAAAAATCTTAATTAATTAAATAAATATGTCCTAGTTAGGAAGCAGTTGAACATTTTAGGAGGTAAATGCCACGTAAATTTTGTTACACGTGGATTATATTTCAAAATGTTTCCAAATATATATTGTATCAAAAATAGTGTGGCCAACAGGACTAGGACAGTGATTGTCTTTCTATACTCGGCACTGGTGAGGCCACACCTCAAATCCTGTGTCCAGTTCTGGGGTGTCCACTACAAGAAGAACATTAAGGTGCTGGAGCAAGTCCAGAGAACGGCAACAGAGCTTGAGAGGGGTCTGGAGCGTAAGTCCTTCGAGGAGTGGCTGAGGGAGCTGGGAGAAAAGGAGGCTCAAGGGAGACCTTATTGCTCTCTACAACTACTTGAGAGAAGGCTGTAGCCGGGTGGAGGTTGGCCTCTTCTCCCAGACAGCCAGCGACAGGAAAAGAGGAAATGGCCTCAAGCTGCCCCAGGGGAGGCTCAGCTGGACATCTGCAAAAAGTTCTTCACAGAAAGGGTGTCTAAAAATTGGAATGGGCTGCCCAGGGAGGTGGAGGAGTCACCAYACCTGGAGGTGTTCAAGAAACAAATGGACGTGGCACTTAATGCTATGATTTAGTTGACGTGGTGGTGTTTGATCAAAGGTTGGACTTGATGATCTTGAAAGTCTTTTACAACCTTAGTGATTCTATAGTTCTATAAATATATTATTACCTTTACTAGTCAAAACAAAAAATTCTKAAAATATTTGAAAATATTTTGAACACCATGGCATTTGACCATGACACTTTGACACATTTCCTGTGACATTTCATGTTGATTAATTAACGAAAATTTAATACATTAAAATACAAGTTCTGTTTAATAGAAATGTAAATATTTTTTTCAAAAATGAGAGTATCAGAAAATTTCATATGAACTAAAAAACATTTTTAATATTAGAGCCTTCAATTTGTGAAAATAGTCATTTTTCAGAAGAAAGTGGGTCACAGACTGATGGCACAACTACCAAAATTTTGAAATACCTATGAACTCTCCTCTATGCTCCTGCTTCCACTTTGCCAAATCACATTCCTCACTCCTTCTCTCATTCTCTCATATTAAGCCAGGTGTCTGCCTTCACAAAGAATATAGAATTTTGAATAACTGTTCTCTGAATTTTCTAATGCAAACACAAAAAAAAAGGTCATTATTATTAAAAAACGAGGACTTTTCATTATTAACATTATTAGCACCTAATTGAAATTACTTCCCAGTGCATTTTATTAGAGCCAATTTGAGTCAGATTGGCATTTACCAATGTAGATYGTACTTTCCGCATTGTACCATACTCATGCTGAAATTCCTATTTTGTTCTCTGGCTTCTCATTATTTGAATAAAGTAGCCCTTTTCATTCGTACAGTTTAATTTAATGACAGCATGCCCATTACTTACTATCATAGGCTATTTGTCATATTTGAGTAGAACATAATAACAGACTTTTTAAATTGAGGTTATGTGAAGCATTCAGAGTGTTTCAGAGGTTTTATAGTCATTTTCTTTTTTCTTGATGGCCTGTGCTTATTTTTATGGCCTGAAAATGTGTTTTAATTCTCTTTTACTTTCTAGGATGGGATAGTAAAGCTAGAGGTGGACCCGTAGGCAAAATTTTATATATATAAAATTAAACAGAAGCTTTGATTTGTGCTGTTTTTAATGAGAGGGTAGTGAAAAAAAATATTTTGAGGCACTATGGGGGATTCTGACTTAACTGAAAACATTTTTTCAGTGGTAGAATTGATTTTTTTTCAGGCTGGGAAAGCAAAATTTATATATTAAAGTGGAAGAAGGAGCTGAAGGTCAAGGAGTAATTCGTTTGATACAGCACATCTCAAGCTGAAAGTCAGTCCCATGATCGGTTCCACTACCTGAGAGTTACCTCAGAGTTTTCTTCTGCTTGGTATTATTCTGCATGCTTGAAAAGCATTTAAACATTAATTTCTTCATTTTAAAGAAGACACTTTTTTATCTTCTGACACATTCTAGGAGATATAAGACTTGCGAATTTTCTTGCCCTAGGACATAAGGGATTACCTGTAAGCAGGAGCTCCTGATTAGGATCCTGAATTTCTCCCTCTGGATTAAAAAGGCTAGAACAATATGAAGGAAGCATAATATCTTGGGGTTTTTTCCTGGGGTGGCCTTCCTTAGGACTGTCAAAAACTCTTGTCTCTTGACAAGATCTCTTATACTTCCCATCACAGGGAACAGGACCAGGACAGAACCTCAACAGATAATCCCAACCCTTGCAGATTGACCAAAGGAAGATGCCATAAACAAGTTTGACCCCTACATCTTCCTTGCTAGAGCCACGGAACACCAATAAAGTTACTAAAAGGTATTTTGAAGATTTGAATTTTGTATATATTGAAGTCTACCTTTCATATGAGCTCAATGTCTTYGGCTGGTGTTTTTTCCAATGAACACTAACAATAACAACAATAAGAAAAAGAGTCAGTAGTGTCACGAATTTATTTACTGAGATACTTAAGTCAATGATTTGTCAAAAGCTCTCATTTTCCAATCTTGTCAATGATATTGCATTCATAGMATCATAGAATTCTAGAATCCTAGAATGGTTTGGGTTGGAAATGACCATTGGCAGGGACAATTTCATCCACTSATAGACTACTGATGAAATTCCAACTATGAATCTTGTTTTTTATAATATTTCTTCCCATCACTTTTAACTCAGACAGTGAGTTAAACACTTCCTCAGCTGGCACTTAAGAAGCCTTTTCAGACAGTGTGTCACATGCAAGAAAAATTCAAGTGAACTTGAGTGCATTTTTGTGTCAAAGGGTCAATAGACAGTATTATTCTCAGTATTGTTGGTTCATCTTGATGGAATACACCTGCATGCTTGTAACAAAGAAGGACCAAGTTTTCTGCTTCTAAAACAAGAAGACAGCAACCAATAGTTTTAACAATTCAAATTTACTCACTCATGATTTTTTTCTGAAAATATGGGTATTCACATGTCACATACAAAAATGACATAGCTGAATGACATTTAAATAATAGCAATCCAATGGAAGCTGAATCAAAACCGGGATGAAAAAGWAATCTTCTTAAAACTTTGCTCTGTCTTTCAAAAATTATCTTGATCATTAGCTTCAAAAATCTGCTATTGGGATGTCCCTCTTGAGCACACATATGTTTTTTAAGATATTAGCGATCAGAGATTCATTAAAAGGATGCTCAAGTACAACTTACTGTTTAATACGGGTCATAGAACTTATCTAGAAATTACTGAGTCTCTTGATACCATCCTGAATATATAACTTTCAAGTTGACAAGGGCCATTTTATCTCTAAGCTTTAGCAATCTATCAATTCAAGGTTGAGTTTTAACCTGGGATTCTCTTCTTCTCATTTTGTCATAAGCATATATTATAATGAAAAAAACTASACTCCCAAAATTAATATTTCTTCCTCATATGCTGAAGACAGAGACTCTATTGCTTACTTGGACTAGCAGTATATTTAGATGTCCTAGTGTCTCAGACTTTTGAGCTGTATTTTCAAGCTCCTGGTTATTCTTACTGTTTATTCCACAAGATTCCAGAACTACCAACAGTGAAAAAAAAAAAGAAAAAAAGTCAGGGAAGCTATGCTACATCTCCAGAACATCTGTTTGATTAAACAAAATGTACTGAACTTCATTAATCTTTGATTATAATGCTTTTTTTTTCTGCTTACCAAATCAATCTTCAATGTCTTTTTCTCCTGTTGTCAATTTGTCTTAAGAGTTTTAAAATATGGACACCAGAAACAGGCATGCCATTCCATTAACAACCTTCATCTCTCATCCTAGAAAATTGTTTTGGAGAAATGAAAAGCATGAAGAACTCCTTAGTCTCCTCCTGCCTGTCTGCCATGTGCCTTGTCACTTGGACAGGATGAAGGACTGCTTTGGAGCAACGAGGCAGTGACACCTTGGTAGAAGACCAGTCCTCACGATCACTATTGCATGTCCTCCCGAGGACATACCCTGGACCCCACAGAGCAAGGATTTACCCCCATGTAGTCACAGATACATATACCATACTCTGCTCTGCTCCTAAACATTGTTTTCTGCTATCTAGAAGGAATTCTGTGTCCACTCAACCCCACTCTGTTTATGGCCATTCTGGTTCCCTCACTCATCACAACAATTTCTCTTTGATAAAGTAAAGAATGGTGCCCAATACAGTGTGGTTATAGCTTGCACTAATTAGACTGAAATTATTTTAGGTATGGAGATTAGTAATTCATTTCCTGAAACCAGCTGTACTACTGATTACCCAAGATTAATATCAAAACACCAAAAATCAGTGTGTCCTGAGCCACTACCCAAACATGCTCCCTCTTAGTTGTTAGTTTGTGATACATATTTTTATATTGGTCCTGAAGACAGAATGATCCCAGTATTGTTTCTGTATGTGACTACAGGCTGAACAACCATTAGAGAAGAGAGCTGGCAAGGTTATCAGACAACCATGTTTGCAATCAGCAAATCATACTTATAAATCACCAAATCTTAAGTGCATCTACATCCTTTCTAAGACAGAAAATGATATTTCTTAACATTAATAAAGTTAATGAAGTTTTTTCCAATCTACTGAAAACATTCACAAAATCACAGCATCATTAAGGTTGGAAGGGGTGTCTGGAGGCTGCATAATCTAACTCCTGCTCAAAACAGAGTGAGATAGCACAGGTTGCTCAAGACTGTGTCTGGTCGAGTTTTGAGGATCTCCAAAGACTCAGATTCCATGTCTTCTGTGGTGTTGCATTTAGCGTAAGGTAGACTCAGCTGATTACACTCATAATGTGTCAGCATTGGTTTTCTCAGTGTCTTTTGGTCTAAAACTGCAACAGTTGGGCAAGCTGCTGCAGTGTTCAACCACCTTCAAAGAAATAAAGCTGTCTTCTGATGTTTAAATGTATTTTTTTATTTTCAAATTCATGTTTCAGTTTGTGCCCGTTGCCACTTGTCCTGTTAGTGGGCACCACTGGGGAGCGTCTGGTTCCGTATTTTCATTCCCCACTACCAAAAGTCATCACSTAAATCTTAGGTTTTTTTAAAATCAGAAATATACAACAATACAGTCTTCTAAAKCCCTTACAGTATTAAAAAGAACCAGACCAATTTACAATTCGAGAGAGCAAAAGATCTTTTAYATCTCACGGTAGTTTCTAGCATGATCTTATCAAAGTCTTTTTAAAAGTTAAATAAATTCGACAGTCACTTTCTCATTCTGCCACTCATTTATACATCCCTGATAAATTATAATAACTAAATGTTTACCCCTGACCTTCACTTGGTTGTTCTTCATTACCTAAATAAGAAAAAAGCATGTGAGAAAAAAAAAAACCCAACAAAACAGTGATCTTTTTTTCCCCCTCACGTATATTACCTCTCTGCATCCAAAAGTCCCTGAACTTCACAATAGCATCCAACACCACATCACAACCTCAGGTGCCATTGCCATCCTCCTGCTCCTTCTGCTGACACCTACRCCATTACCCAGATGCTGCAGGACCCAAAGTCTCCATGGACCACAGTTGCAACCTCACACTGTTTTTTGTGGTATGGATTGGCCATCATGTGAAAAGATGTCTCCTGATTTCTTAACCCTTTTCATATTCTTAGAGTACTTCCTTTGAGGAAGGACTTTTGGGGAAAAGGCAAGGAAGTTTTAATTTTCCCTCTTCAGGGTGGCTGAACCCCCTTGCATTTCTTAGATCTTGCTATCTTCAGTCTTATCCTTCCTTATCAGTTCTGACCTCCTCCTTCATTTGCCCATTTTTAGAAGCAGACTTTTCCTTCTGCTTTACCACATCAGTATCTAAAAGTTATCATATGCTATCACCACTGACAAAAGCCATTGCTCAAATGCTGACCACAGAATGTGGCTGGGTGGAGGAGGATGGGGACAGGAAGGAGGAAAAGGATGATCAAGAGCAGGAGGGGAAGAGGAAGGGGAGATCATAGTGCAAATGATAGCGTATATAGAGATATATTTTCTTTGCTGTTTCCCAGAGCAGGCCTATCCAGGTATCAGAATAAGGTCCTCTGCTGCACCCAGCTGAGAAACAGATCACCAAAGCAGCTCCAGACTGAAGGCTGAGGCAGAATTCACATAAAACAAGTTTTTCTGCTTGTCTTAACTTTTTCTCCATAAGCTTTTTCTCTGAATACTTAGAGTGTCGAACCCCAGAMTTAAAACTATGAAATAAAAATAACTGTCTGAGAATCTTCCTGTCTCTCCAACAAGGCAGTGGGAGCTTCTCCAAAACTTCTGAAAGTATCACTGTGGAGCCCATTTCTTCATCCACAGGAAAATTCAGCTAGTACAATTGGCAGAGTATGCAGAAGGCACTGCAATTGAAATTACTCACCTTGTGAAGTCCCTAATTGAGACAGTCCTGTGATTTTTGTACCCGTTTTCTCCACTGAAGCATAGTTTTCCTTTGTAGCTGAAGAATTCTTCYGTAATAATCCAATCTGATAAAGAACTCCTACGTAATCATGTCACATTTAAGCAGTCTAAGGTGCTGGGTTGTACTTGCTGTTCAGGTGGGACAAGGTCTATGCAACCTCTAATACAAATCACAGGTTTTGGCGACAGCTGCAACACTCTCAATTGCTGTTTTCCTAATTCCTCTTCTAAAGTCAATGACCAGCTCCTGAAATGCTCCTTGGTTCTTTAACTCAGYGAGCAGCTTGGGTCTTAAATCTGCCTGAAATCCACTCTAAACTGCTCACTATTTTTCGTAGAGCATTGGGCTTAGAAAAATGGAATGAGGCAGAAGTACTCCAGGCTGAAGGAGGTGAAGAGACTCAAGAGAAGCAAGCAGAAGGTAGCTTTTTTTTCTACATTTCTCAGCATCCACRGTGTCCTGGGAGCTGTGCTGCTCACTGGAGAAAATTGTACTCCAGGTGTTTCTGCAATAAAAGAGAGATCATGAYTTCATCCTCTGGTTCACTAAAGCCTTTTCCAAGTGTCTAGAAAGGTGGAACACATTTTTGCACCTGCAGTTTTGCACATTCTGCTGCCTTTACATCTCTCAACAAGTCTGTGATGAATTTTTTGCTTTCCAGTATTTCTGGCCCAATTAGAAATGCCAGTCTCATTATTAAAGTAAAAAGATAGAAACTAACTGGTGAAACATGTAGTAGCAGCATTGCTACTTTCCAGAAAAACCGCAAGAGAGCCCTCTATCAAGTGCTTGCACAGACTTGCACAGAGCCTGATGACAAGCTTAATTTCAGGTATCTGCCACTCCAGTAATTTCTGGTGGAGTGACAACTCTTACCTACCTGWGAAAAGTGCTCTGACATTGCTGGCACACAGATCTCTTTTGAGGCCATTGCCTTATTAGCTGCTCCTGCCAAAGGTTGAATACCACTTTAGCAAGCTTTAAAATACCTTTCTGGCTAATCTCCATTACAGAAATATGTCTGGAAAGACATTCATGCTCAGTTTGCTCCACTTCATCATTCTTTTGCCTTTGCCTAGTGAAGAACAGTCAGAAGAAAAAGTAAGGATTCCACATGGGCTGGCATGTCTGAGCTGACAGCTCATTAAGGGTATAAACTGGAGAATCCCCCATGGGCTGATGTGCGTGGATTGACTCACTGTGTTTAATTGTCCCTGGTGGAGTTCACACTAAACACTGCASTTGTGAATTCCCTGTACCTTCCATTTCCCCTTAAGGATTCCACACCCTGGCTAGAAGGTGGTTCTTACTGTACATATTCTCGAACAAACAGCTGGTGATACACCTTGCATGCCACAGACCCATTTCTGGCATGAAAATATGGGGAGAGCATTATGATAATACACAAAAGCTCATCAAAATATCTTACTCATCTATGGTGGGGAAAAGAGAGCTGATTTAAAGGAGTTTTTCTGTCCCTTCAATAATGAATCTCTTTTGTTTGTGGCAATGATTTCTGTTTTCACTACTTTGCTTTCTATATTCTATTCTGCTACACATATCTGCTACACATAAACTGGAGATAAATATCTGAAAAAAATACCTTCAGCATAATTAAAATATGTAGGCCTTAACACCTCCCATCCAATCTCAGACCAACAGCTTAATCGGTTATTAAATCTGCTCACGAAAGATTCCAAGACAGGATAAAATTTTTATTCTGCTGTAAGGAAATGACCAAAAATAACCGTTCCTGGGTATAATTATAAATCATAGYTTATGGAAATAATCAGGTAAAAATCGTTCTTGATTGTACCTACACTAATTGTAAATAAACAGTGAAATAAGCTTCTATAAAGCTATGGGGTTATTTTATTGTTTGGGGTTTTTTTCCCCCCACAGGTGGTTTTAACAATATTTTGGCATCATAGCTAAGTAATAAATCATGGGGTTTCCATGGTAGCCAAGTAAGCTGAGTATCACATCAGCTGTCTCTGAACTTCAAACAGATTTTAAATTTTATTTAGCCATCCTTTTAAAGTTACTGCCTGTCTGAACCATATCCCCTCCCTAGTTTAGGAACAAGTTGTAGCCAGTGATAGAAATTATCAAGAAATAAATCACGCCATACTCTATTTTGTTCTGTCATTATTTTTTTTTTTTTGGTTTTGTTGGGGTTTGTTGGGTTTTTGTTTGTTTGTTTGTTTTGTTTTTTGTTTTAGGTTTTTCACTTAGATCCTGTCTGAGCTGCTGCTCTACCTATGCTGTTGAATATGTTTGCAAATAACCTGGAAATGTGGAGAAGTGAGTAAGCTTACAAGGTCTGYTGATGACAGTAAGTTTTTCAAGGTGCTATTGCATACAGAATTGCAAAAAGATTTTAAAAACTGAGCACCTAGGAAGTAAAAACTCCAGTTCAACTGGGGGTGATGAGTGTCAAGTGATGCATGTGGCAAGAGGTGGGAGAGAAAACAATAATAATTGCACATGCAAAATGTTGAGCAGATGATAAACATTTGCCCCAAGACCTTAAGGAATGCTCRGTGAAAACATCAGTTTAGCACTCAAAGGTGGTCCAAAAGGTAAATCAAAGGTTATTGATTGTAAGGAAAGAGAGAACTTGAAAGATCACAGGAATATTCTACCATATAAATCCATGGCACATCTATATCATGAGTACTATATGTGCTGTCACGACTTAATGTCAAAATACATTAATACATGGCCTGGAAAAGATTCAGCCAAGCAATATCAAAAGTATTGAACTTCCATAAGAGGAATAATTAATTAAACTAAGAGTTCTCACTCTTAAGAAGAGACAGTTAACAAATATTGTAAAAGAGATTCAYAAATGCTTGGGGAATGGAGACGCTGGGAGACTTCTTTTAACATTTATTGTGTCTTTTGCATCAGAAGAACAAGGGAATATCAACTAAAGGTATAGGACTCAGGTTCAAAAAAACAACTGTTGAACTCCTTGTCATAGGATTCTGTGGACTTCACTGGATTCGGGGAGAGATCTTCATTTGAAAGCAATCCACAAAGGGTTACTGAATGCATAAATGAAGATTTGGCCCAACTTTTATTGTTGGGATGTATTTTATTTCTATCCTAAGTAATTGGAAATGGTCTGGTAAAGTGGGAACCTATTTGAACAACTAGATAATCAGAAATTATTTCTGATAGCAGTTTAAGAAATTATGACAACATGGTAATATTTTTAAACTATCCATTTTATAAATTATTTTCATTTAAAATTATATATAAAAATGACTATAGTTTAATGGAAACACATTTATATGCTATCAGGCATTTATACTACAAAAAGCAAAGCTAAAGAACTGCAGATGGCAATGGAAGGGAAGGCTGTGGGGTTTATGGCAGTGTTTAGTTCCCATGAGAAGAGAATGTGGCAACAGCCAGAGATGAGCATTGTTTTCTGCTAAATGAAGTTTAATTGTATTAAACATTTAGGTTACATCTACAGGGAACACATGAGAGCAAAAATGGTATCAATAAAATATCCTTTTACAAATCAAAATATTCGTAATAAAACCTTATTGAAAATTCAGAATTTTGTTATAGTTCATTTTAAAAGCACAAGTAATACTTACTGTGACTTATTATTTTTATCATGTTAATCATTTTAGGTATTTGAAAACTTTTTCCATCTGATTGATTAAAATCTGGAAGATTTTTATATCCAGAAAATGTTTTAACTGCTTGTCTATATTTGCACAGATAAAAAGACTTTTAAAATATTCTCCATGTTGTGATATTTTAACTCTAATTTTCACCATGAGACTGTTTCAGATCATTTTAGCATTAATTTTTCAGAAAATAAAGTAAATTTCTCAAGACCACGAAATTAAAGCAGCTCATTTAGAGTCTATGCAATGCCTATGACATTTCTTAATTACTAGTTATTGAGGTATGTTAAATGGAGAATTTATGAAGTTGATGACATTTTTCTGCTGACTGCTGCCTCCTGCACTGCAGCACATTGATTCTTCCATCTCCAGCTTACCCTTGCCACTTCAGCCTGACCCCACATCCTGTTCTCTTTCTTGTGTGGAGGAGCAGCACACGTGCTGAAATGGGATCCTTTCACACCACAAATATGGAAGGGGATTTGCCTCTTAATGCTAATCATAGTTTCTAAAATAGTCCATAAGGCTATGCTCTCTAWGTTAATCTTGCAAAGGCATTCATAGGACACCTGTTCTGGATTAGACTGCTAGATTGATTTTGCAACACAGTAGTTGCAAAAAATGCTTACAGACCATATATAGACATTTGCAAAGGTTAAACACAGACCATGTTTGGCAAAAATATCATTCCAAAAACTCTGTCCAAGGGATATCTGTGCACTGAGACCTGTGGGTTAGCTGAAGTCTTTTTCCCTGGTCGCTTGCAGATTTATCAAAGGAGTGGTTCATCTGATTAAATGCTGTACAAAATGTTCAGAAATATTTTTGGTTTATAAACATGGATTCATTTTTTACGTGCTTTGTCCATGGTAGAGAGGAGCTAAGTCTGTTATGAGTTGTTCTCTCCTTCTCTCTAGCTGTTCTCTCTTTCTCTGTGTGCGCATAACAGGCCTACTGMGACTACCAGATGAAATTTAAATCATATCAGCATATCCCAACATAGTATTATTTTATGACTGCATCATTGGAAAGTGACACAATGGTTAGTGATTCCAAATTTGCCTGTGGCCATTCCCAGTTTTATCAGCTTTCATGATCGTTATATTTTATTAAATCTCTTTCATAGTCATAAATGTCCAAAAGTTTAAAGACATATTATAGCTGAAGAATCTCACATACATTGAATAGGTCTGGTACTTCTAGGAGAGCAAAAACATTTTGATTGAGATATGATCTAGCTTTTCAATTTACACTAAGTAAAACAATATAAAAATGTTTCATTTTAATTTGTTCCATATGTCACTGATGAACAAAATGTAATAGGTTTTCCCATATGAGTTTATAAAAACATCCAGAGGCTCAGATGCTTCATAATATCCAGATTTCAGATAATATATAGTAGGTTAGCAGGATTGATTCAAGTATATATGAGAGAAATTGACAATAATCTTGAATAAGATTTAAGTTAACAAAACCATTCATTTAGAAATCATAAAATATCTACCTAACATTTAATAATAAATTCAGGCTAAGTTTTTATTTATTTATAGCATAAAGAACACACTACTCCAGAGATGGAGGTTTCTAAGAAATGTATATGAATAAGAAGAGAGTGTACCATTTAAACACCTTTGTTAGAAACCCAAATCTCTCATTTGCTCATCTTGCAATTTTGCTGGATTTTTGAAAACACAGTTTTAAATATGAAAGGGCAARTTGTAGCAGATAATAGATTATCATGTGTTGCTGAACTAGTTGCATGGAAGAAATAACTCGTAGAGCAGATGGTTTATAATAGCATAAACATTAATAATTTTAATGGATAGTCAGGCTATTTTATTACTCTTCTGTTCTATTTACAATCAAGGGCAACAACGTAGGTAGGGGTTCAAGCTACTACCAACCAGAAACTGTTCCCAGCTACTTCACTAATCTGGAGTTGGTCAACAGTCACACAAATTTGATCATTTCTCTAGCATTCTAGACTTGGCCAATCTATGCTATTTTTGAGCATTTTCTGTGTAAAATAATGAGTCAAAAGGGAAGGCCAAAATGAAATCCTGAGAGTTTCTCACATTTTCCTGTTATAGTAGTAAAATGGCTTTGGCTTTGTTGCTTGTTTAAATGCTACTATTATTATTATTTGAATTTTTAAAAAATTACTCCTGCTTTACACAGCAAAGTCGTTGGAAAGAAGAGCCATTTCTAGGAAAAAAAAAAAAAGCAGGAAGAAATTTTTCTAAAGTTATTCAAACCTTTAATTCTGATGTACATACTATAATTTTGATGTGTAACAGGGAAACAACTAATTAGAAGCAAAATAATCCAAAGGATGAAAGAGTTAAGTAGTAGAAATCTTTGGTTTTAGAGGTGTTGCTGTAGAACGGCCATTATTTGATGTGCTTCTGTAGGTGAAATCCAGTGGGTAACACTTCTAAATGACTGTCTGCCTACCTAAATTTATTTCAGACTTTTTCATCCTCAWCAACAAGAACAATTTTATGCAGACCAAATTATAGCCTTGGTGGCATGTCAGTAATTTCAGTAAGTTATTGTAGTGCAGGAGAGCATGTGGCTATGTAATTAGAAATTAAGAGCTCTTCTGACAATGTACAAACATGATGATGTTCCCTTTCTATACCCATCTTGATCTTGTGAGGGACAAATGAGAGAGGGAAAAAAAATCTATTTAAATTAATAGAGATCATTTTAAGCAAACAGCTATGCACAAGCAGATCTGTCAAATATAAATACATACTTTATTTGTATGTAATCAATTTGTAGAGTAGATTTATACCTAGGCATAGCTCTCGGCATGGACTATGCTACACCTACAGAAATGACACATCAGCATTAGCATCTTGTCTTTACTGGAACTTCCAGTGTAGCTATATTGAAATTAACAGAGGAGAAAAGGCTGCAAGCAGGTAGGAAGAGTGAGTGGGACAGAAATTCAACTCCATTCTCACGTGTCATTGTCCAGATTCATTAAGGAATGTTATCTTTCATTGACATATTACACTAGTTGAGCTTTTTCCCTGAAAGCAGAAAAGAAACAAAGGAGAAATTTATCCTTCACTATTTTGGATAGTAAAATTCAAGTCATGACACTCAGTTTATACTACTCCCGAGACACAGTGTCATTAGGATTATAGTACTTATTTCACAGCTTGTCCTACCACTTATACATTGCTAGATAGTCCCCTGCTTTTTCTCTGCAGAAAGGTTAGATGGAACGCATGATCAAGTAAACAGTGAAATCAAAGCATAGATTAAATATGCTGTAAAAAAATGGCTACTATTTCACTAAGGCCAGACACAGAATTTAGAATGAAAAGGAAAAAATGTTGACATTAAAAAAAAAAAACAACCCTGTAAATTTTTAATATACTTGCAGGTTATTAAAGATATAATGCTTTTAAAATATTTTTCCTCACCTTTTATTTAATGAGTATATTTTGTTTCTATAGTTTTTTTTTTTTCCAGCTTGGAAAGAGATCTCATCTGTTTTCCTTTGCATTTAACAGCAAACTCCAAACTTTACTTCGTTGAACCAACCTGGTCATGTCTCCACTGCTTGTTTTCACTATTAGACCTCTATTCCTGTGGGAAAAAAAATCCACAAAAAACACTAACCAAAACCAACAACCAAATAAAAAAGCTCCACAGGTATTTGTATTATCTATAGTGAGGTTAGTTCTTATTGATTTAGTTGTTTCTTTGAAAATATGTTTAGGACTTTGTCATAAAGTTTAATAATTCTCAGTGGTTACAAGGCATGCAGTGTTGTCCTTTAGAAAATAAATAACAGTACATCTAAAAGTTAGATTTTGGCATTTCTGAATGTTTGTATTCTTCTTTGGTATCTAGAATCCACATTTTTATTGAATATGTTTTGTACAGTTTTCTCTATTTCGGTTTGTTTTTTCAGAATTCATTTTATTAACTATATGTTTAGRTGCAAGTGGATTTTGTTAGTCTGAGAAACAAAAGATTCCAAGTTTAGGCACATTTTTCCTGCAACAGCAGATGGAGATCATGAAGAAAATGCATCTCTTGAAGTATGAAACAGAAGGCAAATAAGTAACAGCAGCAACTGTATTGAGTGCAGCAATGTTTTCCATGAACGCACTTTGCTCATCTGTCTCTGCTTTGACCATAGAGGATTCATTCTTTATAATAAACAAAACCAGTGATTTTCTAGACAAATATGGATATTTCTCCATTAAGGTATTTTTTGATGCATTATACTTCATCTCCCATTATCCACCTTTTTTTTCCAAATAATCACTCAACAAAATAATAAGATTTCATGCAAGAAATTGATAGTTCACACAAAGTGTTTACAAATATTTCTAGTTGAGTAAAAATTTCTTTCCGAATGTAGTCATTAATAGCTAATTAGATTTTCTAATAGCACTGGCTACCATCATGGGTATTATGTATGAAAACTCTTCCATCAGCAAAATTAAAATATAAAGCACTTCATAGTTTGGTTTGGGCTTTTTTCAACTTTTATGCTTCACTGGTTAATTTTTCTCTCACTTTTTAAAATGAAGACACAGACACTGTCTTTAAGGACAGCATGTTAACCATTTCTACGCTGTAAATAAAGCAGGCAAATAAAGCACCCAAAGCCTGGGTGGTTTTAGCTGCAGTTAAGATAAATTCAAAATTTCAGCACACCAGATATTTATCCAACATGCTTGTTAAAGCTTAAATCATAACAGTGGAAGATTTCTAGGATAACTCTTAAAAAGAGCTCTTAAAACACTGAGAAGGAAGTCAGAATAAATGTTCAAGGGCATCAGGGAAACGGGGTCCGTTTGAGTATTATTCCATYGTTGTCTACTTGTTTCTAAAAACTCCATCCAAGCTGTTTTCTTTAGCTGTTTGCAATATCCATGTGCCACTGCAACAAGAATGAGAAACTGTAAGCCTTGACTTCTGGTCTGATTCCTAGCAAAGCCTGTATCTGTCTTGCATAAAAAATTCAATTTTACAAACCACGTGATACGTAAGGAGTGCATTTTTCAATAGAAAGGTGTGATCCTTCTCCTGCAATACTTTAATGTTATTCCTTTTGGTGCTTATTTCTTGAAGCCAAGCAGGACATTTCTGGTTAGAGTACAGAAAAGAAGTGTCAGCAAAGTTCTTTAAAGAACATTGTGATAAGATATTGGTCTCTGAGGTTTGTTGACTTCATTTCCTAATGAAAACAACAACCAAAAAACAGCTGGATTGATATGTTCCCAGATTGGATGCACTTAAATCCAAGGCTGAGTTTTATATATTTTCAACTTTTTTCAGTTGTCCAGAGTTTGACAACTTTTTTAAATGCTAAATGCAATTAAACATCAGTGCCATTTTCCTATACTTCATTGCTGGGGAAATAKCTATACATTTTAGAGTTTCTTGCCYTTTCTACTTGTTAGTTCCATGAGCATTTCTGACAGGGTGCTTATTTCCTGAAATAATCGTAGAAAACTAACACAAATATCCTGCTTATGGATTAATTTCTTCTTCTGTCATATCCTACATGTTCATTACAAACACATTTGATGTTTATTACGTTTCTAAAAATATCAGCTGTTAGAACCATCTATTTTAAAATGTAAGAATGGAGATTTGGGAAATATATTTTCAAATTTAAGAATGAAAAAATTATCTAAAAATATAACCAGACAGCAGCCTTGAAGTTTAAAAGAAGCAGAGATTAAGAAACCATAAAAAGAATATTTTGAAAGTTTCATAACTCTAGGGGTCTGGCACATAATTGAATTTGATCCTTTGTAATGCAAAGAACAGATGTTAGGGAAGTTTTTTTCTTCCTCACTTCCTCCACCAGTAATTTTTCCTCCTTTGTACAATTATCTCACATATTTATTTCCTGTATAAGGCAGATCTACACCACAGTGCAACTCACCACCCACAGCTAAGGACAAGTATACTGTCACATGAAAATAAAGAAATGTATCCTGTATCAACTGCTTTCTTTTGAATGAAAGAAGAAATATGTTTCCAACCTTTCAGCTTGACAAGTTATGTATAAACCACAGAATACATCCCTATTTATTTATTTTTAATTCGTCAGCCACCAAGATGATTAAATTTATACACACAAATTATATMATGAAAAGCAGGAAAAAAAGTTGATCGAAAAGATGGAGGCAATTACTTCAGTGCTCTTTGTAATCGTCTCCAGACAGAACATCTTCATCTCATGCCACTTAGACAAAATATCATGCTTTAGATGTGGAGATATGCTTATTATTTGCCTTTTCCAGAACGGCTGACAAAACTGCGTATATATATTGGGTTCTTTTTGTTGAAGTTTGCCTCCACATTTACATGAATGATAGGCTTCTGTTCCTAAATTATTCTATATCTGTGAGGTAATAAACACACTGAATGTAAGAATAGCCCTACCATGTCAGTCCAATGATCAGTCTTGTCCTATATTTTATAAACAAATATGCCGAGAGGTGCATGATAAGGTGGAAAGCATAATAAAAAAGAGGTGAGAGGTGTGTAGAACTATCCTTTGCCCAGGAAAACTTTGGTGATTTTAACCAGTAATCTTTTCCAGACAGCATTCACAGCTGGTAGGTACTAAAGATTTTCTGCAGAAGATTCAGGCTTTTCAGTGCTCCTATCATATATTGAAGAGAATCACTCTTCTTAGAGCCCCATTTATCCCCATTGATTCCGCAAAAACGCTTGGGTGATGAACTTGAGCATAACTAACTAACTTTCAGTTACCTCTGCATTGCTGGGTGAGCTAGATTTTGATGCACTATTCTGCATTTGGAAATGGTCTGAAATGGTCTTATTTTAATTGTTTTATTTTTCAGAAGATATCAAAATTTGAGGTGAAAGCTAGAAAATATTCTAATAAGTTCTTAATTACACTCAGAGATTCTGAACAATTACCTGCCTAAACACTACTATGAATATACTTGGTGTTTTGTCATAAATGYTGTGCAAGGGATGTGCAAATTATACAGACAAACAAACAGAAGAAGAGAGGTAATCCATTTTGTAAAATCTACCTGGCATAGTGAAGCTGTGGCACAAGAAACAGCAGAAACTCAAGCAGGTACAGTTGGGCCATGCAATGCTACTAGATAAAGTTAAACAATGATATATTTACATACCCATGGATCTGAGCCTAAACCTGTAAGCCGGAAAGATGGCTCAGTCAGACTCTGGGCTCCTGCCCAGGCAGGCATGATGATTCTTCCTGCACTCCTTCTGTACTCTGCTATAGACCTGGGAGAAGATTTCTCAACTTCTCTACACTTGCATGTCAAATATGATTATACGATACATTTCTGATGGCTTGGCTGAAATCAGTATTAGGGAGGGTGTTAATGCTTTTATCACCACCTGGAATAATTTGCAAGAAACAGATCTCCCCATTTATTTTCATAACTGGTTTTGAATAGATTTTCAAACTAAATTAGTATTCATGTAAATGAAATAATATTTTTTTTTAGAATAGCGAAAAGGACACATTTTCATGTCTTCCTTTTGAATTGCTGAAAAAATATATTTTGGCATAAATACACCAAATTTCGATAATGGAAAGCCATCTTTCAAAAGTCAACTCTGAAAAAAGTCAGTCAGATGCAACTATGTGTCAGATATATTTTACATATTTACTGAGAAAATAACTTTAAATTTATTCTTACCTTAATAGYGTGGTCCTTGAAAATGGATATTTGAAGACCAGATTACAAAATATTCACTCATGATCAGTAAYTGCTTAAACTATGAATGGCATTACTGCAGGCAGTAAGATAGCTCAGAGTAAAGATATATGACCAAACTAGATTGCAAAGTTTTTACTGTCAAATAAACTACACTCTCCTGGTTTCTGGAAAACTGTACACACAATTTCTTTTTGCATAGTGCTCTGGATTGAATTTTGCCTGCAGTTTACAATTCTCCAATTTAAGTTTTCCTGATATTTACTAAATCCCCTCTTACAAATGTATTTTGTCACTTGAATTTGTGAGTGTGAATTTTCTACAAATTTCTTTCTGAAAAAATATTTTTTTCTTTGGAAAGAGGGAAAGTCTTTAGATGATTACATTCATATCACCAGCATTTGCTGGTTTTGCCAATGCAGGAATAATCTTCAATTTCATTACTTCCTAACTCAGTGAATTTTGTAGATCACAGAGTCACAGAGTAATCCAGACTGGAAGCAAGCTTGAACCCATCTGGTCCGAACCCTTGGTGAAAGCAGGTCTGATCAGATCAAGATGCTCAGGGCTATGTTTGGTCAAGTCTGTGTCCTGCAAGGAAAGAGAAAGAAGAATTCCTACATCTTCTACTGCACTTCTTCAGATTATTGTAATGATACCTCCTATGAATAGAAAATAAACTTGGGACAAGCTACACAGAGCATTAAGGACAGCTGCTGAAACTTGTTCATTAGTGCCAAAACTAGCCAGACACATTAACTTTTCAAAGTTTAACCCTCTAGTAACTCATTTCAGCATCATCACAGTAATTTAAAGTCTCCAAAAGATGAACAATASAGACAAGCTCAAACCAGGAACAAAGGAAATGAGAACAGTGGGGAAACATCTTCCAGCAAATGATTGAGGCTGTATTCTTGAACACATATGCTATTAAATTGGYACAAAACCTTTGAACTGTAGCCTCATTTCTCCTAAAACAGATCCCATTCCATCAGTAGTGATATCTACTGTCTCTAATACAGAAAGAAAAGTTGTGACCGTATTTTTAAGGACAAGAAGACCATGGTGGCCATATATCTTGGTTTYCTTAGCTTAACTGTAATTTTCTTCAGGCTTAAAAAAAAGGAATTAAATCCTTCTTTTTTTTTTTTTCTGAATTTCCAGACAAATGACCACTGTGCACGCGTAGTTTACCTTCATGTGGGCATACAGCTCACTTGACCATGCCCAGCAGAGGTAACCTGTTCCAGGTGTATTAGACTTAGCTACGCATGTGCTGCATGGCATGCGTTCCCACATTTCATCTGGCAATTGTGTGCCCAGAAACGCAGGAACACTAGGCATAAAACACAATTCTGATTAAATGGCTGGAAAGCAGTATTCCTTAAGGCTTTTTGACAAYAACTTTTTGCATGGATGTCAGTGCTTCATGTAACAGAACAGTCAACCTGCTCTTCACATATCAAAGAATCATAGTCATAGAATSTTGATTTGGAAGGGACCCATCACGATCATTGAGTCCAACTCCTGGCCCTATGCAGGACATCCCAAGAGCACAATATGACCATTGAATGTTTTACCATGGACTGCTTTAAGGCAGCTGGGCTTCAGCAGCTGTTTACCCTCATTCATTTTCAAGTATCAGTGTCTTTGTAATTCCAACAGCATGGTAGTCTGCTCTTCATTTAAATTATTATTTTATGTTATTGTTTGCTGCAGGATTTAAGGTTTTCCGGAAGTATAATAGATAGCACATGGAGTCTTAAAGACAACTGGAGAAACTTCACAAACTGAACTGTGAACAGCCCAAGGGCCATATCTGCAGCAGATCACTCCTAATTCACAAAAGGTTCTTCTGAGAGAAAGCTAGCCTGTGTGGTTGGGGAAACAAGGATAACAAGGAGCAGACCCACCTCATGTTGCCATGGGAATACTTTTTGCTATATGTCTGGATAGCGCAGAAGTATTCATGAGTTGTCTCTATAAATCACATAATTAAAATAGGGATAAATAGGGCTAATTGCAAGTTTTCAGCAGAAAATTGCTCACTATCTATTATTATCACAGATAATTTCAGAATATCTGACAGAAATTACCCTTGGTTTACCGCAAAAAGAGCTCAACACATTTCTTTTAAGACATTTTAAAATAATCCATGTTTCAAAACAAGAAAGTGCCAAAAAATGAAAATTACCTCCCAAGTACACTGCCAAGGTCACTTTTCTTTGGTTTCCCATTCTTCCTTGTTGCAGGAAGCAGCCAACATGGATTTATGGAGGGAAAATCATGCTTTAGGAGCCTGAGAGCCTTCAACAATGAGATGATTGGCCTGCTGGGTAGTCAGGGGATACCAGTGAATGCTGCCTATATCGGCTTTTGTAAATTTTTCAACACTGTCCTATCCTCGTATACAAGTTGACTACACACGCACCAGATAAGTGGACAATGACGTGGATCTAAAACGGGGCGAACTCCTGGGTTCAAAGGCTTGTGACCAGTGGCATGAAGTCCAGGTTCAGGTAAGTCATTAGCAGTGTGCCTCAGGGAGGCATACAAGAGCCTAAAATTGTTATTAAACTAATGAAAATAAGTTTGGGTGAATACAGTCAAATTATTCGTGAAGTATTGTCCATGAAACCACAGATCCAGTAAGGCAGTTCAAACACTTTCCATACACAAATTTTGAGGAAAGGCACAAAAAATTTATTATTTAGTACTATTACCCTCAGAATTTATTCAAGCAGTCGTAAACAAAGTTCAGTCTTTTAGGTCCCATATGATTTGGGGAAAGCATGATCTGAAAAGATAAAACTTGAAATATATTCTTCAGGACTTGCATCCTGCAGTACAGTATTTTGGCATTTCTCCCTCTTCCTAACCCACTCACYCTTAAAGGTCAACCAAGGTTATGGTTTAAATGTTATTGGAATGGGTGAAAAAGAAATACTGTGGGACTTATTGATAGAAGGATTATAGGAGACTAAATTAAGTCGACAAAAATGAAAATATAATTTAGTCCATATTCCTTGTTTATGTATTTGGCAGGTTTTAACATTCTTTGAGGGATATATAACAGTATGTTATGAGTTAAAAAGTGAAGCCAAGAATAATGTTAATTATATTAAAGGAAGAGAAAAAAAATGTGGTCATAGGAAAAGTAAGCTACTAAATCTAGATAACCTCACTCAAGAGAAAAGAATGCGTATAGGTAGACCCTACTGAAAAAAAAATCCATAATCACATTTAGTGCTCCAGATACAGATTACATGGCAAAAACGTTTCAAACAGCTATGACAATGTCTACAGCACACTGGACTGATTTGCTGCAGATATAGGCTGTGAAAGATGATGTCTGGGGGAGAGAAGCTTTGACATGTCTTCTCACCTGAACTGTTCTGTCAGACACCTTAGCATTGTTTTTCCTTAGGAATTGAATATTTTACTTTAACCTCTCCAGTATAATTTGAGGTACCCCTGTGATATCATCCTGGGCCTGATGTTTTATAATTCCAAGATCCTCCTCTGTGATCTTCAATAACTGTTTCTGCTGTGTGTATAAGATGTATTTACATGCTTGGGAAGGGGAATGATGAAGAGTTACTACAATTGCTTGTAGCATCATCTATCCTTCAGTTGTCTGGAGGTGAAGCATCGCATGTCCACCCATGGTAACTTGTTACTTAGATGTTATGTCTCTGTCCCCTAGATAAACCTCTGCATTAATACATACTTAACCTCTTTGCTCTGGAAAAAAGAGGTTTCTTGCCTCTTCCATGACTTTCACACTAGATTAACTGCATTTTTTTTGGCGGGGTGAGGGAAGGTTTGGTGGAGAAGAGTAAAAAGGACATCTTTGCCTCATTACAGAGTCTTCTGGAATTATGCTCATTACTATTACTCTTAATGCCTTACCACATTGAGTAAGAAGATCTAGAAGTTTTTCTCCAATTTGTTTTTCTAGCTGTCTCTATCTCTTAATGCACTACAAGATTATTCACTTTAAATAAAAATACAGGACACCATCTGAACTTGCCAAAAATACTTACAAGACTTTTGTAGCTAGGTGCTAGAGACAATGTAGTGTTATGTGACTCTAACCCTGTACGTCTGCTAAAGGTAGTAGGATGATCCCCACAGTAACAGTGATATCAGAGAGGAGAATCTTCCATGGGGCAGGAATATGTTGTAGTAAACCTGATGTGAACAAGGGGAAAATCTGAGACAGTGAGTAGCTTGTGATTACAATCAATTACTTGGCTTCCTTGATTTATCCCAGAAGTTAAGCTATAAAGTCAGTTCACAGTCAAACCACAGCATCYTACATCAGCGTAATAACAGTCCTAAATGTTGGTAAAACACAGATCTTTTCTGAAGTTGCCTTRAAAGACTCTTTGATTGTTTAGATGTCCTTGGCAAATTAGTGCCTGCAGGAAATAAATGCCTGCTAGGTTGTGGTTTTTTGTTTGCCTCACATTGTTAAAATTACTGTTGCTATTTTTATTAATAGAAATACTCATAGAAAGAATGGAAASAGAGAAAAGGAGGCAAGAATAGAAGTCTGATTAGTTAGTTAGTTTTGAAGGGATTCCCAGAGAAAGCAAGCTGCTGATCAAACAGCATTTTGCCCCTGCAGATCACAACAAAAACATCTGTGTCCAAAGTTTAAAGATTAAAAGATACATGTTATAACGAATAACATTTTCAAAGCGAACAAACAAGATTCATCTAGGATCTTCAAAAGTTATGTTTATATCCTGGTGATGCTTAYGTACAGCTAGGAGTGAGATAAAAAACTGAGAGGATGACTCATATGAATGATCATGAAAATCAGATTAAAAAACGAAAAAGGAAGCAGTCAAAAATATAATGGAAAGAGTCAAATTGTGTTCTCATAGTGATTCATTCAGCATGATGTACTTTTATAGAAGTCTGGAAAGTCCTTGCTAGTGTTCTGCATTCTTTTCATACTGTCAGTAAAAGTATCAAAGAAGAATGTTATATCCCAAATATTAGGAGATCAAGTTTCAGAAAATTGTGATGTACATATACTGAATGTTTTTTCACCTTTTACAGCTTTATAGAAAAATCATATCACATTTTAAAATTCATGTCGTCATCAGAGAAAAAAATAAATTTCTTTCCTCTTTTTGAAAGCTAGGAAGAACACAATCACAGCACTCAGGAAGCAGAGCAGGAAAGCTCTTGGTAGGCTTAGCCAAGACCTGCGGGTAAAGATGGGGATGAGCAAAACTGCTACGTATGTTCATCCATTGTAGACAAATGCAAAATTTTGGACCAAAGTGTGTAAGCTTAAATATTTGGGGATATTAAAATTTCTTAATACTATCTCTAAAGTGGTCATCATTACATAAAATTGCTAAATGCCTCTCTTGTTTACCCTTCTTCTGAGGTGTGAATCTTAATCTATAAGACAAAAGCCAGAAGGTACTGGAAAAAACTCTTTTAAAATGTGGTCCATAAAACTATTATCTACCTTCAGTTACAAGTGTTAGTACTGTTAGCTTAACTGTAAATTATTATCCATTAATAATAGCAAAGAAAACTTTACCATAGGAAAACATAATAAACAATAACATTGTTATTGTTAAAAAATAACATTGGCTTTGTAAATCACTAATAGCATCCTATGTAATCTATTAACATACTCAGTCATTTCAAGGTACTTTAAGATTTGCTACAATTTAATTGAGAAATACACCTTTTGAGACTGGTAACATTTAAGATATTGAAGACATTCAGTTTTGATTGAAGAATGGAATTGTAAGTCCTTCCAGGAAAAGTCAAAACCTTTATAAGAATATTTTTAGTCAGAGAGTGGCAGACTCCCAACAGAACTACCTGTAGTCTTCTAACACTGCTTCAGAGAAACAAGGTGTCTTCAGTTTTTGAAAGTATTGACTGCCTGTGATGTTATTCAAGTTCAGACATTATGAAAGTTCAGCAAAGTGCAGTGGCAAAAAGTAGAACTGAAAAGAGAAAAATTAGTTAGCCTTGCTCAAATACAGCTATGACACAGGACACATAAGGAAAACTGCTTCTCAAGGTGCAATCATTTAAATACAGCTGGTTTATGTATAAATTAATTTCATTTTGTCTACATTTATAATGTATTTTTCAAAACCTCTTTTTTTAGGCTTAATGGGCTCATGTACTGAACTATTTCTAGTTGTCTTTTCTTTAAATTATTTTTAAGTTACTTGAGACGATTATTAATTGATAACTTCATGTTGTAGCTTGGAATTTATTTTGCAGAACTACCTTCTAGTTTCTCTGTTTTGAGAGGCTGAAAGCCAAACACTGTGAAAGACCACTCTGGGTATAGAGAAAGCTTTACATACCATTTTCTGCTCAGAATATCGAGCAAAATATACTTCACAGAATAAAATATGTTGCACTAAGCAACAGATATATGAGACAGTTCTCAAGGTTTGCTGATCAGCTGMGACATTGCTTTACTCAGAAGAAACATTGGCTCTTTGTTCATGCTGTATCTTCAGTAACGAACAGTGGATACTCTTCAGTGAATAGTGTCCTATTCATTATGGCCCAATATCAGTCTCAGGTAATTTGCATTTTAATTTTAAATTCAACAGAGGGACAGMTTAATGGACTTATTATTCCTTAAAATTTCTTTTTCAGCTTCAAACGCTTTTGCCTCAGCTTCTAGACTCTCAGTTCAGTGATTACTACATACTGGTCTATTGACAAAATCTTTGTAGAATCATAGAATCTTATGAGTTGGATGGGACCTATCAGGATCATTGAYTCCAACTTCCAGCTATGCACAAGGTTCCCCAAGAATCACACCGTATGTGTGAGGGTATTGTCCAAATGTGTTTTGAACTCTGTGAGGCTTGGTGCTGCGACCTTGGCAGCCTGTCTCAGTATCCCCCTCTGGGTGAAGAACCTTTTCCTGATAACCAACCTAAACCTCCCCTGATACAACTTCGTGCCATTTCCTCGAGTCCTGTCACTGGTCATGAGAGTGAAGAGATCAGTACCTGTTCCTCTGCTTCCCCTTGAGAGGATGTTGAAGACCACAATGARGCCTCTCCTCAGTCTCCTCTTMTCCAGGCTGAGCAAACCAAGTGACCTCAGCCACTCCACATATTATGTCCCCTCCAGGCTCTTCACCATCCTCTTTAGGAAGATTATCATAGGCATCAGAGATATGGAGATGCAAAATTAGCTTAATATAATATAGATACATTGGCAAAACCTAGAGGTCAAATTTCAGAAAGTGTTAAAAATTCCCTTCCTGGAAAATTAAGGGGGTTTTAAGATCTCAAATCAAGACATTTTTTTAGTTAGAATCCTTGTTTAAGAGTCTTAATTGTGGTTTGCCTTGAGCTGTGCCTGTCACTTCTTTGATTCATTGTACTTCCTTTTCTAGCAGTGGTAGTTCCCCCACAACTACTTCAACTTCAATTATTTTGCCACAACTCCCGCAGAAGCTTTGAAATTTTAAAAAATGTGCTTTTGAAGGGTAATCTTACAAATAACTRTCTATAAACAGCTGTTAAGGGAATGATAGTGTCAGATTCAGCTTAGTATCTTAGTGTGGGATGTATGTTCAATATCTGTCTACCCTTCTTCTCTAGGAATCTCAATGCTCCCATAAGGCCGTAGTATTATATTTTTTTTTACATTATGACATAATATTTTTATATATATATATATATAGCAATTATTCACTAAAACAATATATTAGTGAATGATTAAAAACTATTTGAAGTACAGACAATTTACTACCTGTATATACTAGTGTTTCTACATTAAAATAAAAAGGGACTCGCAAATAATAATTTTAAATAGTTGAGACATTCTGAGCTACAAATGTTAGACCCAGAGGAATTTGGATTTTTTTCTTCCACTTTAGCTACTAATTGTGTCAGGTGAATAAGTCTGACTTATTATTAGCCACGTTTTGAAGAACAGGAAGCCTGTTTCACATGGGATAATTTATCAGTATTAGGACACTTCAGTTTAATGTCAAAACTTAAATGCTATTAAGAGTCATGTCTGAGATTACATTCTTTTACCAATCAATAATTGGTTTTAAGATTTGAAATCATAGCAGCTGCATGGTGTCACCTTAATTTCCTAAATAAKATAATGACACAGTCAGTGATACTGGCACTGCAGCACTAATCTCCAGTCTTTCCTTCACAGCAGCTATATAAAAAAAGTCCTTCAGTGTAATAATTCCATTACACGTACCTTGGTTCATAACTACTTTAGAGGATACGGCAGGATACTAACCAGTCTTGGGATTTGTGCCTCTAACAGAAGTCAGAAACTAATATCTATTTTAAAAGAACCTCAAAAGTCCCTGTAAATTTGAATCTGGGGGATCAGTGACCTTCTCCTACTTGATCTTTGTTCCTTGTCCTCTCCTCTCCCAGAAAAAGGTCTAGGATGGAGAATGGTATCCTCAAAGTTATCTCCTCAAAAAAAGCATGAGAGAGGAAAGGAAGTAAATCCCTATGTTCTTTCTAAGTTAGTGGATTATAACAGACAATTTGAACTAGAAAACCAGATATGAAACAGATTGGTTAAAGCTTGGACAACGTGTTTCTATTTCAAGTCTGTTCAAAAGCAGACACGCAAGTGTTCAGAGAAAAGTGATTTGAAACCGAGGGTTTGAGACATCGTCTCAAATATTTTTACTCTTTCAACATGAAAAAAATCCCCTTGCAAAATCATACATGTTRGCCTGTATCAACCACAATTTACACAACATGTTTTTCTACTGACCTGAAAGAGCAAAGTTTAGCAAAGCAGGTTCACATCCAGCCTTGCAGTTTAGCTGTGTGAATGTCTGTCCTGATCTTGGTAAACTGCAGAGCTGTAAACAAGTCGCCAAACTTAACTCCTTCACCGTGGCTGAATATTAAGTTTCTTCTGCAATTCTGGCCTTACCGCTCTTCATAATTTTATCTCAAAACATGAAAGACCCACTGATTTGTATAACATTATAGCTGCCAAATTACACTTTAAAGTCAGCTTTTATTTTAGGCCTTTGTAATTCATCAGACCGGGAGAGGGTAAAAAACTAAAACACATTTCATTTTGAATGGAAATCAGAAGGTAAATCCTATAATACTTCTATTTATCGCAAAGTGTGAGTTCAAGACAATCTCAATACAGCAAAGATCCCTAACTATTATTTACTTTTAGAGGTTGCATCAAAAGTCCTGCAGTTTATTACTGTTTGTAATCTATTTTGTTCTTTTCACATACAGTTCCAGTTCACTCCCCCAGTTACTTACATCCACCAACTCCAATCCACTATTGGGATTAATGAACAACACCTGCCACAGTGACTTCCCAGAATGCCTGGAGCTTTAAACATTTCTATTTTTAAATAAGTCATACCATTAAGCAGAATAAAAGAAAAGGGATCTTTTCTGTATTTCACGTCCTGAGTCTATAGAGATCTGACAAAGAGATTTCACATATAACAGTGACTACAGCAAAATAAACCTTGATTGTTGCCAAATAGTTGTTATCCTAGAGAAAAATGTTACCCAAATCAAAAATCTAATATACATGTACTTGATAAGCAAATTTTGCTTCAAAGTGCCACTATATGTACTGTATTTGCAAGTAAATATTTTATTCTTCTGGCATCAGAAATATATTTGCAGTATACAAATTTCCTAAGCGAAACAACAGAATGGAAATATTTATTTAATGTGTTGTCACTCTGAGCGCTGAAGCAGAGCATGATGGGTTAAAGTAATAAACACACTAGACCTGAATAATGTAACTGATTCCACATTCTAAACAAATTTATATAGTTCCATGCTTCATAAATCAATTCTATCCATTCCTGTTCCAACTCTGAAATCTATTCTTAATTTCAAATGATGTTTTCTGAGTTCTATATTTCATAACCTTTCCATATAAATTATTTTCTCTCCATGTCCATCGTCTGTATTACTTGCCCTTTATAATTTTCTTAGATTTTTTTTTGCTAGTTGAATTGCTATTCACACAATAATCTCACGGACCTCTTATTTTTAAATTGTTTAGGAAGAAATAATTGAGAATAATCAATAGCAGAGTTTTGAATGTCATTGGTTATCTATGATTGAATCCATGAGGCACGTAGTGTATTTTGTTCCAGGAGTGAATCAGCTCAACTTTTCTGTTTTGGTTCAAATAATTGTGTTTACAAATGTCTATGAATATATTTCATTTAAATGAACTCTCTGAGGGAACAATCTGCTAGTAAAGCCTTGTATGATAATACTCAGTGAAAGGAATGCAGAAAGTTATGACTGAAGAAGAAGAGAATTTTATTTACAATTTTGAACATGCATGCATGGCTGTATTTTTATTATTTTCTCTGTTCCAGTTTCAGCTAATGAAAAGAGATAAAACTTTACATCAGAATTTTCTCTGTAGTTGTAGGAACTACCAGTATGGCAGTCTGTCAGGAGGACAAGTTTCCCATTGGCATTTGCCAAATCAGCTTTCAAGTATTATAATAATAAATATTATCACCCAATAATATATGCAATAATCACCAATTCAAAGCTCCATTCCAATCTGTGCAAATAGATTCTGAAATATGCAATATCACATCCCAAGGCAATTCTATATTTAGCGTAATAAATGTTATAAGAATCCAAGGTCATTAAGAACAGACATTTAAATAGCATTAATCCTTGGTTTAAACGTCATCATAGACATTTGGAATCTAACTTGTCCTGGTATACTAAATTCTGACCTGAGTTGTTGGAAAAAAGTACAGTGAGAGAACATGCAGCAACAAGAATATCTGAAAATATTTMTCCTCTTCTTTGGCACAAAGAAGCTGCTGGAAAACTTACAGATGCACAAATGTGAAAAATCATAGACTGTAGAAAATTAAGTCAGACAGCTGGCATTGACCAAGGGCCTGATCCCAGCCACTGCAATGCCAGGTTGCTGGGGTAAATGAGAATTATTTGCTGTGGCCTTTTCCTCATTAAATAAATTAACAAAGAAGTTTCTTTTGCCATCAGCTGATGTTACAATGAGCAGAAAGCTTTGAAAAAAAGTTATGACATGGAGGTCTTCAAAGTTTTCAGAGCCATGCAGACATGGGAATGAGAAGAGCTGATATGCTTTTTTATAGGATATGTAACATCAGTCTTAATGATTTCTGACATTACAGTCCTTATAKCATGAGATCCTTTGTCAGAAAAAGAATAACAACCAACCAACCAAAAAACCAGTTCCATGTCTTTTCTTGTACGTCTGGTTCTACTGTTCCCCATTAAAAGCAGTTGAAAGACTGGTTAAAAAGCATATAGGCAACACCTTTAACTGAAGAAGTCAACATTTGTTTCCGACAAAGTGTTTCAAGAAAGCTGTGGCCCAGCTGGAGGAAATCCAGTGATGAATAACAGGTAAGATCAACAGTCTGAAAATCATGATTATGCGGATAGACAGGAAGAACCGTTACTGTATAGTCTTGAGAAGGGTATGCAGAAGGAAAATGCAGCAATAGTCATCAACCATGCAAACTATTGCTGCACACAAGGAAAAGAAGGATGGAAAAATCCATTCTCCATATCCCTCTTGGGAATAGGACTAGCTAAAGTGATTTAGATTAGACATTACAAAAAAAAATTGAAATATTAAACATAAAAAAAATATTAAAAAACATAAATATTGAAAAAAGTAATCTCTGGAAGGTTCTGAATTATTAGAGATTTTTATGAATAGAATTGGCAAACAGTGGTAAAGAATAACAAGCGTAGAGGCAGATGCAAACTTACCGTAGGGAAGAATCTGTCCCTATAGCAAAACTCTTTTGGATCATCTGTGAAACAAATACTGTTTCTCTCCCTCGCTTGAAACCAGTGCTCACTTTGCTTTAGGTATATAGAGATTTTTTAAAAATCCACCACAACTAGAATGAGGTGTGGAGGAACTTTCTTTCAGTTGGAAGCTCATTTTTATTATTATTTCATTGGATCATGATACGTAAAGAGACAGAATTCTACTGTGTATTTTGCTGGGAATATTTTGTRGAATTCAATAGGAAACTATGCTTTGATGCAGACATTTCAAGTAATTTCTGCTTTGATGTCTACTCATGGGAGTAAAGACTGCATGTTTACGTGTCTAACTTTAGAAGTCTAAAACTGTTGCATAAGTCCGCAAAAATCAATTCACGTTCCTTTCAAAGCTTTTGGACACACAGGACAATCCATCTTGTCTCAACCAAAATGTCTAAAATATCTAAAACAGGACAGGCCAGTTTTCCTGCAGAAATGACCACATATCTCTTTGACTTTTTGGAATTCCAGGATAACCACCTTGTATTTAAGCAGTAAAATCTTAAGACACCTGAAGTTTTCTACTGCTATCCCTCTAAGTTGCATCCTGTGTCTCTTTTAATCACCTCCCCATCTTGTCATTAACCAGGTGAATTACTTTAATCTCACAGTATGGTTATAAATGGTAAAGTGAACAGAATGATGCATRTTGAACAAACAAAAATTATGTCTGTATGAAATCAATTCTAAGATTTTTTTTCCCGGAGGAATGTTTTTACCATTTGCAGCTGTAACATAAACATCTTTGTGGGATGCTCACGTGATCCACATAAGGGGTGGTCTACATAGCCCCAGCTCCTAAGGCTGGACTGTGACTCTGTGGGGTGTGATGTGCACAGAGCCGGCAGGAGGGGATCTGCTCCACACGTACCATAGAAAAGACCTCTCAGATCACTGAGTCCTACTATTAACACTGCCAAATCCACCACTAAACCATATCCCTAAGTACTACATCTGTATGTCTTTTAAATACTTCCATGGGTGGTAACTCTACCACTTCCCTGGGTGACCTGTTCCTGATGTTTGACAAACCTGTCAGTAAAGAATTTTTTCCTAATATCCAACTTAATGGTGCAACTTGAGGTTACTTCCTCTTGTCCTGTTACAGGTTAATTGGAAGAAAAAACCAACTACCACCTTGCTACAACCTCCTTTCAGGTAGTTATAGAGAGCCATAAGGTCTCCTCTGAGCCTCAGTTTCTCCAGGCTAAACAATCCCAGTTCTCTCAGCTGCTTCTCAGGAGATTTGTGCTCCAGACCCTTCACCAGCTTCATTGCCCCTCTCTGGACATGCTCCAGGGCCTCAATGTCCTTCTTGTAACCGTGTGACAAAAGGAAGGCCGCTATCGGCCAGGTTATGCAGAGAATTAATGAGAAGAGAAATTCTGTTGAATAGAGTAAAAGAAATAGAGATACAGAGGGATCCAGCCTGAAAAGTGGCATAGAAGCAGCATAAAGGCTTGCCAGGTGAGGCAGCAGCCTATGGATGRAAAGAGGACACCTGCAGGGATGCACACGAGGGCAGGGAGCATTTGCCACTGGCCAGTGACAGCGAGGAGCTGCCTGGGGACTGGGACGTGCTGGGGAAGGAAGGAGTGTGCATGTTTCTGGGGGTGATTTACGGGGACTGGGAGATATGTAACTGTTTATTAATTCTCTCTAAGTGTCTGGTAACATGATTCATCTGTTGTATTACCAATATTGATCCTGAGTCTGTAGTTCACTGTGGGTTAATTATATGTCATTAATAAATTAATAAAATGTTTCGATTCTGATTCTGGCCTAAGCTATGAGAACTCACTTGTTTTTTCCTGGTCTCTGCTTTTYCTGAGGAAGGATGCTTAGCAACCAGCTAGGATTAGCAGTGGATTATTTGTACAGAGCAGAAGTAATAAGAGAAAACCCTGTTTGTCAGGAATGGTGAGAACTTTAAGATGTTTCAAAATTTATATTGGAGTAACTAGAAGTCTCACAAAGTAGCCTGCAAGACTTGGGAAAATCAAATGAATTACTTCCACATTTCTCTAATCTGTATTCACAATACTATTGGACTTGATTTTTTTATGAGTATATATTTTTAATCCCCAACATTGATATCAACACACACTACTAATAGAAACAAAACTACACTTTTTTCTTAAGCACGTATACCRGTGAGCTTTCTTTTGTATTTCTGGCATATTTTCATTTCCAGTTTTTAAGATAATTTCTCTCAGGGGATGACTTTTTTTTGATCCTGTTATTCATATTGCTCATCCAGACTTAGGAATCTGGGATGGAGGGAAGGGGAGGGGCAGCACACAAGATTTTTTTATTTCTAAAACGAAAACCAGACCTGTTCAAAGATTTGACTTGTAGTTGAAGAAAAAACATACTTTACCACACTCCAAAGGAATAAAATACAATACTTAACTTGTTATAATGATAATTACTTTCATTAAAAAAAACCAAMCCCAAAAAAACCTCAAACAGGCAAACAAACTCAARAAAGCCCAATGAAATTGAAACAAACAGAACAACTGATGCTTTTCCAAACTATATTTTCCACAGAAAAACAAGTAAATTGTTAAAGGCAGGATAAAGCCCCTTCCACATTTCAGTTTCTATCTGTGATAATGTTTCAGTCATCTATGTAGATATTATTTATATGTGCATAATCTGCATACATATTTATATATATGCACCCAGGGGTATACACATCCTGGAAATGAAGGCAAAGGAGAAAGACTGCTAAGTTCAGAGGAAGCATGTTTAACAAATAAATGAATAAATAAATAATCTTCAATGTTTGTGGAAACAAAAATGGAAAATTGCTGTGCAGCTCTTCCCTTACGTCACATTTTCCTAGCCCACCTGGAGGTGTTGGTTAAGGAGTGCTGTAGATCATGTAAAGTAAACCTTTAGAAAAACCATAATGAAGTCATATTGTAGAAACCTGTTTTACACTAATGCATTCTTTGTTCGATTAGGCATCATAATGTATCTAAATAATTAGTCTATGTAGCATTGCAGTAAAAAAGCTTAAAACAAAAAGAAGCAATTCCCTGACCCTTTCCAGTTAAATAGGCTCTCTAGTTTTGCCACTTCCCTGTGTTCTAATCTCATGAATCAGGACCCTGAATTCTAAGAGGAGCTTAAAGATCATGCTTATCTTATGCTTTTCTGTAAATCATACTCCATTAATAATAGTAAAGCAGGCTTAAGGGGGTTTGATTTGCCTCCTAGCTTTCAAAGAAATAACCTTAACTTTTCTATACCATCACTGTTATTTAATTATTTAATGTTAAGTTACAAACTTTAGTGCTGGAACRTTCTCTAAGGCTTTCCTGTCCAAAATATGACTTAAAAATAGTACTAGCATGAAAACTGAAGTTCTTGGAGCAATTTTGGAACTAGACTAAAAGAAGGCATATGATTTTTATGGAAGGGTATGAGAGTCACACTTTTTATGTTCCAGAAATGCACGAACACAACTCAGAAGAAAGACTGTCTGACTCTTTCTCTGATCTTAGGCCTGGGACAGCACAGCCTGCTAGGCTGTCACCAGGATTTATCAATTTTAAAACATGCTAACGAAGCCACTCAATTTTTGATCAACATGAGCTCAGTGATCTTTACTATGATGTTTGCTACATATAAAATACATTTGTGCCTACATCTGTATGGAGCACATACCAAAGTGGTGGTAGATGCTCTATTGCTGGAAACATTGAAGGTCAGGTTGGGTGGGGCTCTGAGCAACATTATCTAGTGGGAGTTTCCCTGCCCATGGCAGCGGAGTTAGACTAGATAATCTTTAAAGATCCTTCATAACCCAAACTATTCTATGCTTCAATGGTTCTATGATTCTAAACCATTTTTACCACTGTATTAAACATTCTGCTATTATTGTTAGCACTGTATGCTTAATATATTTATTCTCTGAAACAGCCTCTCCTATGCTGCCCTGCTATTACAACTCAGATTGAACTTTTGTCTTTCATTGGTTTATTTTCAGTTTTTCATGATTATGAAATGACAAATCTATAGCGCTTGTTCCAAGTTTATCAATAAGTCCTAGCAGCTTTTCTTCATGCAAATACAGAAGAAAATTACAATCTTCACTTTGGAAGAGTTTTATACATATATATATGTGTGTGTCCTTCACATCCTTCACACTTCAGCAGTTACAGCAAAACTTCATGGACTTCACCTGGTGTAGTATAGTGGTCACAACTATGAATAAAGGCTTTTTTTTTTTTTTTTTTCTGGAACAAATGAAAATCAGGAAGAAGAGAAAACAAGTGTTTAGAAACATTCACACTGTGCTTCAGAAAACATGTTTTCACCTTGTGCTAATAGGAAGCATAAGGTGAAAAAAATGTCCCGTACGGGGGGGTCCAAGTCCTTGTCCAAAAGTGAGCTCTAGAATCTCTTGCAAAAATATAGAAAATCAATCCATGAAGCTCTGGAATTGTTATTGTCATTGCTGCAGTAGTGTATTAAACCCTCTAAGTCTTTCAATTACTCTTACTAACACAGTTTATTTCCCCCAAGTTTATCTTAGAGGACAGATAYACAAATATTTTTGCTATTGAGTGGCTCTGAAATATTTAAAAGAAAYATGCTAGTCTTACTGGGTAAGACTATATAAAAATAATAGAATAYATAAAAGTATATAAATTAAGCCTATAATCAACCTGCACCCGTTGGAAGTACAACCTTTGTATAATAATGTGCTCTTCAAATCAACACTTTCTTTTGTTTGTTCTGAACACATGAAATGGCAGCTTCCATGAAGATCCAACTACAAGCAGACAGAGGCTACTGAAACATGTATAGAGCAAAGTTTTCCGGGGTAATGCAATAAACATAATTAAAGATATAAAGCTAATTTAGTAGCATGAGTTAGAAGAAATACTTTTAATGGTAAGTAACAAAACTTATGTTTCATTATTGATATTTTGGTTTTTTACTTTAAGAATCTCTTTTCTCAATATTGGTGTGTTTGTTTTGTTTTTTTTTTAAAGAAAGATGTTTATTTTTCCTTCAAAATATGATAGTTTACAATATTTTTTTCTTTGAATTCCTCACTTCATCAGCAGGTTTCCCTGTTCCATTAAATACTTTAGACAACTCAGACCAAACTTTACATTAAAGGTGACCTTATCAACATATCCCTGCTTTCACTTATTTAGTTATAACCAAAACCTGTTCTGACACATGAAAGATGYTCTCATTATGCAAAAAATATCTGGACTGGCATAATAATTTGAAAGACATCCAACAGCTTTACCCTGTTGCTAACACTGAAATATCTCTTCTCACTACCTTGCTGCTTGATTCTGTGTATTTGAGATTCAGTGCAAAACCAACAAGGGATTTGAGTCTTGCTCATTTTACCAGTTTCATCATCCTATTGATAAATCTGTAACACATCAGTCAACTGATAGTTGCAGTATATATAATTTTCTTCTAAAGAGAATAAGTAAACCCCCAAAAGTAAAGATGAAGGGACCTACACTTCTTGAGAGTATAAGATACTTTTAAAATTCAGACTTTTCATTTTACAGCTCAGGTTAAATTTCCATTCTTAAGGATCCACAGCCATTTTCTTGGTAAACCAGTTGAAGATTTATGAGGAAGATCTTACTTATTTTCAAATGAGAAGTTATTTACCTCACCATTTCCAATTTAAAGATGTTCAGACATCTTCAAGGGCATGATTATAATGCATTATTCTCCCCTTTCTAAATGAACAGTCTTTTCCAGAAGGCATGTCAATAGACCTTTTTGATATCTTCGGTTATGCTTCAGTTCTCTAAACAATAAACAAATAACTATGGGGAAAATATTCAAAGACATTTGGATATCTAATTTCTCCTGATTATCAAGTCTAAATGTGTACTGTCAGTAGTTCAGTGATGCTATGCTATGTCCAGCGAGATAAAATTTGTGCTGTCTGAATTACAAGGCCAAGACTTTTAAGGAATCAAAACATTTTGAGATCAAACATTGCAAATTTGCACCCAGAGTGTATTTATTGTTTCACATTACCTAAGTTATAATTTTTAATATTTTAACATATAATTCAACATAAAGGAAAGGAAAAAAAACTCTCATTGAGTTCACAATGACAATAAGTGGCAGCCAGAATTTACATCAMGAGTGATGCCCTACAACAGTGATATATGCCCAAGAGTATGTAAAGATTCTTCATCTTGGCAATAATATTGGAAATGTATTTTATCCAGTGCTAGAAGTTTTTCTGGAGTGACACAGAACAGTTGTGTTTATCAGGAACGTGGCTTCCTATAGCGAGTGCTCAGGGAGTTGCTTACCATAAGTTTGCAGCAGAGTATTTTTAGGGTAATAGAGAAGACTTAAAACAAAAAAACAACCAACCAACCAAATAACCCSCCAAAATCTTATCCTTGGGCCCTTACAGGAGATAAATGTATGATCTGTTGTTTATACCGGGATTAACCTTCATGATTGTGGACGATATCTGGAGGGCTCATTTAGTATGTGTCAAAAACCTAAGGCTATACAAAATTATTTTCTAGCAACAAGTTTTACCACCTAGTCTGAGATTTTACTGTGTCAGTGAAAACTCCTGAAAGGCTGGTTGAAAAACAATATTTAAATGCTCTTAAAATTACCAGGGAAGGAAGCTTATTTTAATACATTATTTCAATATATTATGCAAAGATTTTGAAATAAAAACTCATAAAAATTAAAACAGAAACTAGGATGCCTCAGGTTGCTGAGTAACTTAGTGGCTTATGTGAGTTATCCATCAYTTTATCTGAACTTTTACAAGTAGAATGTTGGATATTTTTTACTGAAATTGAAATATTTCTTCAAACCACATTTTTCACCCCCCAAAAAAAGAAAAAAAAGGAAAAAAGGAGAAAAAATACAAATATTAAAAAGAGGATAGAAAGATTTGTGGTTTTTTCTCTTTTTTGACATGTACGATTGCATTAAAAGTCAGAAATATACTGACCAAGGTAAAAAGTGTTGTGCACTACATTATTTTAAAATTGTCATGTGTTGAATTAAGGAACCTAATAGTACACACTGTCATATGAATATACTTACTAATCTGCCACATGCTTGTTATTTGAAGCAGTAAGTTTCACTGGAAGTGTTAAAGACTGGAATGTATAATATAATTATAGGTATATACCACATATGGCAAGAGGCAACTCCTGGCAAGTTATGCATAAGGATTTCCTGGTACTTCCCAGGCCAAAATATATCTTGTTATGACTAATGTTTAATTTGGATAGTCATAAGTATTTTTAAAATAATTTTTGAGATCTTCTCCTATCTCTGATATACTGTTATCAAAAACTACTATCCCAGAACACATTGTCACCAATAACAACTTATAATTTATTTTTTAAAGAATTCCAGGAATTTGTGATGTGAAATGGAATCACAGACCTGACCACAAGACCCATATATCTATCATTTTAAAGCTTGACTAAATACTTTGCTCAAAAAGCTAAGAAAAAGTTTATCKTCTATGGAGACAGGAGGGCTAACTGAGAAAACAAAATACAGCAGTTTCGTTTTGACATGTAGAAACATTCCACACATCAGCCCTGTCAGCCTTCATTTGTTTTACTTCTTGGATGAAACCTTTGTTTGCAATGTTTTCTTTTAAAATAATGCTTAAAAGGCCCTATATGAAAGRAAAATATTTTTTAAAATATAAAAGATTTGTAGACAGCATATGCTAAATTATTTCAGCCAGACATCTGGTCAGAAATCCTTTATTTACTTGGTCAGAAACACTGATGAAGCAAAAGTAACAGGAGAGAACAMAAGTGAAAATCTATCCAAGCCCAAGCATTTTCAGTGATGATAGAACTTCTCTTGACTAGGGTTTTTCAGCCTCCCTATCTGATATGGGTCATACAGTTGAACATTGGTCCTTGTCTTCTCCAGAAACCCAGCCACTAGGCTATGCTCTTGCTCTGCAAATACATAGTTAATCATTAAATGCAAAACAGTGAGTTTGGCAACAACCTACTTAGTAACTAAGGCTCTCAGCTATGATTCAAGTGATCCAGGCTCAATGTGCGGCTCCAATAAGTATTTATTATGTTATTACACCATGTTGAGCAATTCCAGCAGAATAAGCTACTACAATGAGAAAATATTCCATAGCCTGATCATCAAAGCAAATAGATTTGCTGCCTAGACCAACATATCCATTTGATGGACATCCACTGGAAAAAAAAACCATACAGTCTACAACAGATCTTGATATCTTTCACCTGAYGTCAAGTCCTGTCTGACATGTATTTAAAAGAAAAGGACCCATTTTATGCTCTTATCTTAACTTTAAAGCTTGATATTTCTTAACACATACCTTGATCTTAAAACGTGCTGACCATTCTGAGTCAATTCAACAAATCCCTTAATAGATGTACAGTTTGAAATAGATCTCTCATATATTTCCATGAAAAAAATACTGACTTTTCTACTTTTCTGACTTTCACTTACAGACAAGTTGGAATGGATTTGACATTGGCCTTGAAGACTTTATAAGACTTTCCCTGAAAGTGAAATTGCTTCATTTCAAACTTAGATAGAAGATTTTTGAGAAAAACCTATTTTTTTTTYTTTTTCTCAAAATTTGGGGTGACTTTTCTTTATGGAAATCTTCTATGTATGATAAATCTAGTTCTGAAAGACAATTGCACTCTGAATGACTTATGATTTTAATAGGAAAATTCCAGCATTTTTCTATTTCATTGGCTTGGGCAAAGTAACTTCTTTGTAGGAAGGAACCCACAAACCGTACTATAACATTAGTAAGAGATCTAAGCAATTAACCATATAAACCACAAGACACATTGTTTAGTTCAAGCTAAAATTTAATAAAGCAGCTAATCAAAAGATAAAACTTCCAAGACTTTCATATATTTGCTTAAATACTATGCTGAATAAAGGCACTGCATAACTTGATAACTGAATGCAGTTTTTTTCTCTTAGGGATGTATGTTACTTTTCACGAAAGATACCACTGAAGGCCCTCAGAAGTCTTCTTTGATAGGCTGGTAAGACTAACAGGTTTTTCAGTCGTATTTTTGTTGAACAGAGAAAAAAAATCAAACAAAAATCCCCCACAAAACCAATCTACTTCTTTAAGGAATGACAGCTGTAGAAATACATTGCTTGTGTAAGAAAGGTGTTTTGTGAAGTTTCTACTCTACACATACAGTTTTCTGTAGGACTGTTAGTAAATGCAGGGTATTCATAGAATCATGAAATTGTTTGGGTTGGAAAAGAACTTTAAGGTCATTGAGTCCAAACATTAACCCAACACTGCCAGGTCCACAACTAAACAATGTCCCTAAGTGCCACATCTACATGTTGTTTAAATACTTCCAGGGATGGTGACTCAACCACTTTCCTAGGCAACCTGTTCCAATGCKTGATAACCCTTTTGGTGAGAAAATTTTTCCCAATATCCAATGTGAATCTCCCCTCGTGCAACCTGAGGCCATTTCCTCATTTTGTTATTTGCTACATGGAAGAAGGTAATCAGGCTATGCATGCTTGAAAGGAAAAATATCAGTAGATAAAGCCAGCAGACATATAAAGAAGCAGGTTTGACCTTGTCAAGAGGCAAAAGTTAGTACAGAACCATGAGAATATCAGGACTGACAACTGAAGTGAGGAAAATTCCTTGGTTTTTTCACTTCCTACTGTGTTGAGGTTAATAAACTATCCCACAAAAAGAATGAGTTTGAGTCCTAGCAGAGCTAGATCTCACATACTCCGTCTCAACCAGACCCAGAATTACAAGTGTTATTATTTACTTATCCARCCATAGTATAATATCTTGTTTTATCTATGATGTCTTGTTTTCAGTAGCTTAGAACTTTGTTATAAGTTTAGTTGCTTCTACTGAGCAAGCGCTGAGCCCATGGTCAGGAACGTGGGGAGGGCACAAATCAAATAATAGCAGTATAATTCTAAGTTCAGCAATCTAAATGRTATCCAGAACTACGGCAGACACCTTTGGGTAACCAGTGAAGGTTGTCAGACATGGCCATCAGATGTATAATAGAACAGTAACTTTCTGGATTGGCAAAATCCCTTGGGCTCGATACCTTGACACCTGCAGGGCCTCCAAGGATGACCCTCTGTCCATAGAACTACCATAAGCAATGGAGATCTAGTCAATAAAGTCAATGCCAAAGAGAGAGCAATGCAGTTCATCCTAAGGTTCATCATGGGCCCAGATCAATTATCTGCAAATAGATATTTAGATGTATCTGAATGTCCCCAAAAAATTCTCATAGCTCCTCAAGAAGTCCTAAACTGAATTCCTCTTGTCATTGGCTAAATCCCAGATAGGCTTACTGGGCAAAAAACCTGACATGGGAAGCAATGAAAAGAAACAGGGTGAACCATCAGGTGATGTGAGAAACAGGAATACCAGCAGGAAAGTTGGAACCGAGCAGGGTAGACAGAGTGAAATAAAAGAGATGAGATGGGTGAAAGGTAGAGAGACCAAAGGGATTAAGTGTTTGTGAGTAAAGGACTGTAGCCTGGGAGAAAAGGTAAGGAAAGGGATTAAATTTCAMATAAAATAAGGTAATTGCTGAACAAGACAGTTGAGGCTGGTGGTATAGTGAGGAAATAAAAGTTCTAGCAGAGAGATTGAAATATAGCACACACATCAGTAAACCTCAGAAGGTGGAGCATGAAATGGCACCATGAGCTAAAATTCTCAGGGCTTTTTTTCTGTTTTATAATTTTTCAGCAAAGATCTGTGAAATATGTTTGGCAAATTTTTAGTGCTGTGCTGGCATCTATGTAGGGGACTACCTGCTGCCATCACATACTCCATTGCTTGGAGTGTCAGAGGTGTGTGACATCCATCCAAAGCTTCCACCCAAACTGGTCAGATATTATTGCATGACAAGCTTTCTGCTTTTCAAGTTTGCCTTTTTTTTTAAATGGAACTTTTACACAAAATCCTCCTCTCCTATCCTTTCAAAACACTATGAAGCTCCAAAACTAAGTCAGAATATTTGCGTCTTGATTTTTCATTTTCTTTATGTAAGTCCAAGCAATTAATTTGAGCTGAACTTCTCACAGGTGGTTATTTTTGTTTCTTGTCCTCATCACATGGATGAATTTACAGGCACCTAGAAGTCACATGTTATTTTAAAGTACTCCAAATATTCTGAAAGACAAATCTCAAGCACCTTATCTGATTTACTATATTATTGGATACACTGTTCTTTCCCTTCTCTTTGTCTCAGTTCATGAAGAGTAAAAGTGTCCTTCTCGCTAAATAGTATTCTGAAAATGCATCCATGCTTTAAGGACCTTTGTCTGTGATGTATGAGGGACTTCCATGGTTTGTTAAAGCTCAGGAGATGCTTCTGCTACTGAGGAGCATGCACTGGGGACTGTTCATGCCACRTCACCTGCAGTGACATCTGGTGAGTGTATCATCTACAAGACTTGTTTGAACCAAGCATAGAGCAGCTCCAGCAGGGACTGTGTGGCCCACACCTACCTGCCATGGTTACTCTTACCTGTGTGACCTTGCAGAGTGACTGGCAAAACACGGATGGGGGAAAGTGGGAGAAGAGACATAACATCAGCTTGCTCATGTCAGAGTGATTTTAATGCTACCTCAGGGGCTGAAAGGCAGGAACCCATGTGGGTCTGACAATTGCTGTGTGGGACCAGGCAGGTCTGAAATCACTCAAGTTTGTGTTAAGATGGATATTGCACTGAMGACTGCCACAGGAAAAGAAATGAACAATTCTGCCTTTGGAACAGATTCTGTAGCAAACATGAAGTGAGTAAAATTTGGGCCTGTATATTCAGCATGAAGGAAAAAACCCAAAACATTGAACACTTTTCATTAATTGAGCAGTATCCCCATATCCATCTGTGCCTTAATGAAGATGGTTCCTATGCAAAAATAGCATGTGATCATGTAATTAAAAATTGCACTGAGTGCATAATGGTTGACAAGAAGCTAAGATTTGTATACACAACAAACGCTCTCAGTCTCACTCACATGTACATATATATGACTGTACATTTTTCTGTTATGATTTTTCCCGTTCATAAACTTAATCCAGGATTTTAGACACTGGCTGAGACTTRTCTGATCAGATAGATTTATCTCTATCTGTCACACAGAAATCTAAACGTAAAGTTGATGCTTATACACTTCCTAATTAGTGGAGAGAGGCTTTTGATGCAATCCACAATCTGATCTAGATATGTATTTTAGGGAAAGCACTCTAAAAATACTTAATTCCATGGCTTTGACTATAAAACAGTCTGAATGACTTCTCCAAACATAAGCAATGTAGACTTCTAAGATTAGATAACATGAATCTCATGCTAAATGTTTATTTCATGCCACAAATTCTTACCAATAAAAACATGCATTGTTAATTAGATGACAGGTAATATAATAGCAAGAAAGGAATACACACTATAATAAATCTGTCTAGGCTAAACATCTAAAATTTTTACCTACTCCAGTGAAAAAATACTTCTGATTAAGTATAGAGAAGATGTATAATTAGATCTTGAAATGTATACTATGCTTTCACAAACTATAATATTAGAAAAAGAAAAACCTAGAGTGAAGTGAAAGAAAAAATTGAAATAATTAGTCATTGGTTAGTAGGATGTTGAAAAACAACACACAGAGAAAAGTACATTTCCAACATGCAATTATCTAGTTAGTCAGAACAATTCATTACTTTGCCCCAAATCAATACTACAAATGCTCAATATTTTCTTCTGTAAACTGAAATTAGATATCAGTCAGATGTAAGTACCAAGCAGAAATGATTTGTAGCTCTAAAAATTATGCCTGCTCAAAATCTGATAGTGAAATTGATTGTAAGCATAGAATTTGACATTTTACCAATTATATCACATTACTGCATGTGCCAGCAAGAGTTCCTGGCATATGGTGTAATATAGGCAAACTATATGTGAAGTGACAACATGAGCAAGTTATGTCTGACTTCTACAAATGTAGCTATAATTTTTAATTCCAGACATGATGATGGAGGGAAAAACCAAAGCATTTTCCATTTTAATTTAAATTGTTGATGATGACATAATGCATGGCTTGGCTACTTTTAATATCCTTGCCAGTGTTCAGAAATGAATGTAGCATGGATAAAGATGAATAAGTCTTACTCTGTTTATTACTTAACTCATAAATAATACAGCCAGATTTTGGGGAAGGTGATGGGCACTCTGGCCCAATCGAAAATGAAATGTTTTCCTTCTCTTTTCTCTGATTTTGTTTAAAGATGAAGTGCAGTAATAAAACAAAGAAGCTTATATAACATTTGGCAGGAACAAYAGTGGTTGGAGTGCCGATCTACTGGAAAATTAACCACCATCTTGTGTTCTGTGTGATCCCTTTAAAGTCTCACATGGAAAACAAAGCTTTTAGCACATTGTTGTGTTCATCTTAACTATGTAGCAGAATATCTGAGGCATGACAGACAAATATACTTCTAACACTAAAGGTGTTGTTCCATATTTAAACTTAAGTAGGCATTTATACATTGATTATATAATGGTTAAAGCTGGCATGGACGTTTGAGAATACAATCAGACAAGTATTGTCCTCTGAAACATAGAAGTGTAAATTATTGTCTCAGCGGCTATGAATCCAACCTAGCAAGATTTAAAGAGGTTTATACATATGGTGAAAGAAAGTGAGCTAATGGAAAATTTTAGTTCCTATTTATTTTTGGCATATATTAAAGCACTACACATTTTCTTTTAAAGTGCTGATGTTTGTTAGCCAGTTATTTGCATGCCATTTCATGTGGCAGTCAATATAAAATTTCCATCCTACATACTTAAAGAACAAATATATACTTTATATACTGTAGTTATGACATGCAGGAATGGYGTCCTGTCTGGAATGACACAGCTTCATAGGGAAATTGGTCATTGAGAAGATGATATTTAAGCACTCGATGCATCCTGTAGTGGAAAAACTGTCACTGATGTCAGCGTGTTGTGTGAGGTCCATAGGTCTGGATTACGGCACTGACTTTAAAGGGCCGTACACTGGTGCTGATTTCCATAGGGTCCATGCAGCACTCTCATGTTTACCTTCCACAGGCGCCTTGGGACTGATGACATTAGTGTGACTGCCTTACTATATCTCTTTGTTTCTGTTTTCTAAATATAGGGCCAATTTTACTTGTATCTAAGGAACTCACACACATAGCAACTGAGTAGTTTCAGATGTGTCTGGCTTCAGTCTTCCAMCTGTATTATAGAGTACCTTCAAACAGGCTGTCACTCAACATACCATGCAAAATTATTTTAATTATCTCAACAGTATCCCTCTGAAGTCTGTATATCTTAAATTCACTGTTGTCCAGCTCCTGTATTATTTAGTTGAACAACACCAAGAAAATGTTTCAGTCTCAGACTCTCAATTTCCTTCCACCTCTGCTTCCCTCTCCACCAACACGCCCCTACACCTCTGGCTTACTAACTGGTTCAATTTCTAAAAGGCCTTTTTTGAAGACTGGAGGGATTTTTCTCCACTGCTCAGACAAGTCCCTTTTACCCATTCCCATTTCTGTTTTCTCAACAAAACACCTCAATTCAGATAATATATGWGAAAATATCTTGGAGAAAAAGAAAAAGGACACAAACCCACAATTGTTGTATTATTGTGTTATATTGTTGTATAATTTTCATGCAGTGGTTCAGGTGTTTGATGAGGCAATGTGCTCTGGAGATAAGTCCAAAAAGATAGGAAAAAAGATGAAAAGTACAACCACATTTTAAATACTTCTAAGAATAATTGTGATTAATTTTCCCCATCCTTTCTTCAAACATGCCTATTTATTTACTTATTATTTATTTATTTATTGGAGTAAAGGTAATGAAAATCAACAGTATCAGCAGTATTTGAAGCACACTTGGTAGCAAAAAGGCCTATGACTATTCTGAGACACATGAGAAGCAGATTTCACAATCATTTTCACATTCATTTATCAATCTTGAAAGGAAAAGTTTCCATCATAGCTTTTGTGCTATTTTTTAAATAAATCAGGATAGTCCAAATAGTCTTTTAGAGAGCAGCGAGGTCAACAATTAAGGAAAAAAAAATTCAAAGCAAAAAGATTGTTGTGTTAGACATATGAATAACTTCAGACTGTATAGAAAGAAGATATTCAAAAATTTTCTATGACATGGGGTAGGGTTGGCAGTCAATAGAGCTGACTGTGTTAGAAATAAGACTGAAACTGAATCGTGTGAATTATACTTGTCAGTCTTCAACCCACTTATAACTTGCAGTCAACATCCTCCAAAAGAARTATTCTAATAAATATGCTTGATTGATAAATAATTATGGTTTCTAGAATTAAACAGAAATTTGAAATCAAGATATTTGATTTGTTTATTATTCCTACTTGTAATCCTCATCTCACTTAGTACTTTTAAACTGGAATTATGCTGGAGTAAGTATCAGAAAAGAATGGTAYCCACAGAATTAGTGAGAAGGTAAAAAGCTGTCAAAAGGCGAAGGTGAAGTAGTTWGAAAGAGGTTAAAAGTTGTCAGGAYTGACTAAAAACAAAAATGTAAAAACCAAAGAAAAACCTAGAGCACTGAAGACTACAAATTCTCTAAGAGATAGTTCAGAGCTTCTCTTACTAATTCAGCAGACCAGAGATATATTTGTTTCCCATTATTTTTCATTGTATAACTTTTCCATCTGAAACCATGTATTAAATATTTTTAGTTTCCTGTACTAATTATCCCACTGGAATATAACATTATTTTCATAGTGACATACATGGTTATAAAGTACTGAATTCTTGCCTAAACGAAAATGAAAAAAAGGCAGGTAAATATTGCTTCCAAGCACATATCRAATAATTTGCTAAATGTACTAAATAATTTTAACAATTAATGTTGTGCTGTAGGAATATTAATCCCCAATTCGGTGTCACCGTCAAGACTCCCAAACCAGGCACTTGGTCGCCACCCTTTCCCTTCCAGCTCCAAGGATGGAGTTGGGAATTGGAGGCACAAAGATGAAACTCTTGGATTGATAAAAACCAGTGTACTGTAAACAGCAATAAGAAAATGAACAGTAACAGCAACARTATTAATAACAAATWATATAAGACAAAGAAAACGTTTGCAGGGAAAGTAAACAATACCAGAACATTTCATTTTTTTTATTTAATCAATAATTAACTGAAAAATASATAGTCCAGAGTATTATTTATATTTTTTCTGAAGAAATTTGTTCCTTAGTCTCTCTCTTTCTTTTCTTTGTTTTTTCACTTCTTTTTGTAACTAGGCTTCTACAGAAGCAATCAAAAACAAGGGCTTCTGTAGAGAAGCAAAACAGAAGAACGGCATCACAGGGGACACTGCAACCAGGTGTTTCCAAGGGAAAATTTCTCTGACAGAAATTTGATTAAAATTACATGCTCCTTATTCCTCCTGCTCTGAAAACTCAGAAAGGAATGTCCCAGACRTTCCATAGGAATATACCCCATACAGGTATTGAATAGACAAAATAAGGAATCTGRGACTGTTGAAATATTTTCCATGTTGTTGATAGGCTTTCCTGTATTCGTTGTTCTCTGTCTCCAGAGCCCCATTACACACCAACAGTAACACTGTGCCTTTTTATATTCTTTTCCCCATAGTAGTCCTCTTTACATCTCTTTCCACCTCTCTTGCCATTTAGCTAATCCCTTCTCCACAAAAAATAATCAAAACTGTACATGTAATATAACTTTCACCATAGTTTTGTCTTGTTTATTTGAGTTCTTTGGGAAAAGAAGGGTCTACATATTTTTTTTTGTTTGGGTTTTTTTTTTTTTAATTTGGGTTTTTTTGCTTGTCAGAAGAACTACTTAGGYGCAAAATTCAGAATTCACTGGATACAATGAATTTTACACATCCTTCTACATTCAGATCGTGTAGTACTATTTATATCATATACATGAGACATCATGCAGTTTTTCTTAACTTGTATACTAGATACAAATACAAAAAAGTTACGTAGCCTAGTAAATAGTTTAATGAAACCAAACAGTTATTCAAGACAGGCATATTGAGTCTAACTTTAAACACATTGACATCCACATTTGAGCTAATCACTCCGGGCGATAGTCAGGCAAGAGAAATTGATATGCCTTCTGGTGTGTAATTCATCTCAACCGAAAGCAGGCATCTCATACAGGTCATAGCAATTGCACCTTAAATGTGCCTATTTCTCTACTTTGGCTACAATGGGAGCCTAAGGTGACTAAGAGTTGCACTGTAGATAACTGAAGTCAGATGAAATGCCTTCTACTCTCATCAATTTCCATGCTGTCTGCAAGAGGCACATGTTTTCTGAAAGTTATCAATAATGTTACTACTGTTCTGTTGCGTTATATCCTGCAATTCAATTAAGCCATAATTTTTTAGAGTTCACGAAAACATTCTAAAGATCTGTACTTTTACAGTAGTTAGGAGACCAACTTTTTCTTTTTTCTTTGATATTAGTTTCTAAACTCCAGTATCAAGCAATTGGCCCTTGGGTTAGTTTGGTTCTTCCCCAGGATGCATAAGAACGTACGCAGATTCCTGGGTATCAGGAACACTCACCCATAGAAACGTGAACTCTCCAGTATTAAACATTTGATCAATATGGGAGTTTCAGAAGAGAAAGTAGTGTTAAAAGTTTATTCATTCTGTGCACTCTTTAGAGATGATTAACTGTCTTTATTATATTAAAGCAAACCCAAAGCCATCTGCCAAAGGCGATTGTGTCCAAGTACTGAAACCATTTCATGTGAAAACTCATTTTCAGGCTCCTAATTATTTTTCATTATAGTGGCAGTGTGGAATAGATTGGAATTGGACAGTAATTGCCAGGTCTGAGCAGTGCGGACCATTGCAATGTATCAGTTTAGATGAAGTGTGACAAGGATACATCTAGCTACTATATAACTTCCATTAAGCAACTTCCCTGTCCCTGATCATGTAACACTTCATAGAATGTGGTCAGCACAAGGTCATAATAATGGCTTTCTGTCTGACTTCAAGTATTTTGTACACGCACAAGCTGTTAACCCCCTCTGTTAGCATCACTCTTACGATGTCCAGTTATTTCAGATGTCAAGGATATTTACCGCATTCCTCCAGAGGGGATAGAAGGACTTTAAAAGGTTGCAGAACTTATACGTGTATATTTTAATGCTTTGTGATGCTAAAATGTCCTGGAATTGAGAAACAAATTRCCCAGAAGGTAGTAAAATGTGTTTCTACATCACTTCATGTGTTAGGTCCTGCAGTGCAAATTGGAAAACAAATGATCTTAGGTACAAGTTCTAAATCTATAGACATTTCTTGCAGCAAAACTCTTTTCTCTCATATGCCAATGTTTCCTTAATTTCTCTCTCCTTCTCTTTCCCTTCCCAGAACAAAGGCACTATGACTTGATCTGTCTCTAAAGTAAACAATAACGCTCACACTGAGTTTGCTTGGCTTAATGAAATGATCTGAGATACAACTTTGCAACCTTATACTTGCTAATTTTGGCTTACATGGCTCTATTTTTCTTTCAGTTAATATTTTAAAAAGCGTATTCTCAGTTTTGTATGTGTCTGTTTCTGAATGCTGTCATTACTGCCTAAGGAAGATCATCCAACATTGGAGCAACAGCATTTAATGACCAATTCTGAAAATATCCTGACTTCAGTTTTTATTCACACTACTGTAATTCAATGGAAGCATCTTTTGGCAGCAGCAGTGCTAAGAAGAATGCTGACTGTCCCTTTCATCGAGGATGCCAAATACCATAACTCTGACTCTGTGTCATATATTCAATCAGAAGTGGTTGTTGGTTTTTTTTTTTTAAGGTGAGCCCAAAATTCATCTTTTCATACATATCTGATCTGTAATTTTCACACAATGAAAACATGTGTCTCGATACTTTTCTAAAGCAAGAAAATTGTACTGTATTCATAAATATGTCATAATGCTGCCTTAGCTATTTCTCAGAGGCATTATATACTGTACAGATATACACACATTTAAAATGATTGTGTTCCAATAGTTTAAGACTTTGCCATTTGCCAGCTGAAGAGCTGTGTAAAATGCCAGCTCAAATGCAGGATGATTAAAAAGAATATTGATTTTCTCTTCTGTACACAGTACTAATCTTCCAAAATTCCAAGGATGATAATATATCACTTTGTTTTCCAATGCCATTCACAGCACATACAATTTAAAAGCCTAAAAAGGAGTGGAAAAAATATAATTAATGAAGTAATCTGTCATCAATGGACCTGAAAATTAAAAATAATACTTAATTTTCTGGAAGAATAAGGAATTCATAGTAAGGCATCCTAAAATATTTTGGGGTTTTTTTGTAATTTCCTTGTTTTTGTTTTGTTTTGTTTTGTTGTTTGTTTGGGGTTTTTTTGGTTTGGTTTGTTTTGTTGTTTGTTGGGGGGGGTTTTCTTTTGTTTTGTTGGGGTTTTTTTGCTATGGTTTGGGGTTTTTTTGGGGGGGGCGGTTGGTTTTTTTGTTTGTTTGGTTTTGGTTTGGTTTGGTTTTAGAATTTTTTTTTGGTTTTATTTTCTCAAAAGAATTTCCGCTAGTTAATTTAGCTACAGTGGCATTTTCTGACTTTCCTTCTGGTGAAAGTTAAATTTTGGGGAGGAAAAAATTAAGAAAAAAAGAGATAATCCTTGCCACTGTTTTGAGCTGTGCTTTACATATCTACCCCAAAAAAATATTTTGAAAGTGCAGTCTGTATCTTAACTTGGTATGAAGGAAATACATTATCTAAACTACCAAATGAATCATTAAAATAAAAACCCTTATCAAACAATTTTTTTGAAAAAAACCGTGCTAGCTCTACTATGTCACATGGAGATGGTAGAAACTATTTTCATAACATACTGGAACAATGACAGTTCTTGTTTTTGTACATGCCAGTTTAAACAAGATAATTATTATTTTATGTATGCAATGTCTCTGATATGCATGAGTCATGTTGACTTCGTATCAAGACTGMATTTAAATATCAAATATTTCTCAGTTAGCTGCACTTCCTACAAGTCTGGATATATATATTCAAAACATTGGGATGTAGGCACGGGTTCCACTGGTATGAAAAGTTCAGGGAATTGAAGATGACTCCACTCCTACAGGCAGGATGGAAGTTGTGGGGTTGGCCCTGACTTGGCTGGCCCAAAGACTTGCAATGACATTTCAGTAGACATTGTAACTTCTTCCTTGCACTGTAACACCAGTGTGCCACGCACTGTGATGGGGCCTCTGGCACATGAGATAAATCCATTGTCAGCAAAAGGTAAAAAATCCTTCTAGGATACCTCTTACRTAATATAACTGGATTAAAAAAGAACACACGGTTTTATATGAAGTGCTAAAGAATGCCATGAGCAGTGAGGGGAAAAATGCTTCAGTGAAAAACTTTTGTTCTGACAAAATTTCTAAGCATCAATACGAAGCCACAGCATAAGGYATTACCTATACAAGAAGTTTTATATGCAAGTCTGCATGCATACAAGCAAGAAGTTTATCTGGAATTCTAGACTTTTTAAWACAAGATGGTAGGCTTGGGATCTACTTTGGCTTTTATGGACATCACATCACATCAAGTTTGACCATTTTACAGTGAATAAGATTTGTGTGAGGGAAATGTCTATCAGTTCACAGATAAATCATGGCTGATTTTGAACTGTGTAGACCTCACCTCTACAGCAGAAGGAGATAGAATTTCAAGAACCTATGTCTGAGACACTCAYGAACAACTTCTGAGTCCAAGGTTGTTGACAAGTCAGTAACATAAAATGTAGTTTGGCTCTGAGGGCTGTTCTGACGGATCCTAGATCCTTACAGTTTTCCCCCAGCAYGCTTTGGTCTATACTCACACAAATATGATAATTAATCCAATGAGTACATGCAATGCTTGTATGTGGCTGTTACACAGGAAGGAACATACCTGAGCTAGAACAAGCATGGGTTTTTTTCACATGTATTCGTTGATCAAGCAATAAATGCGGTAAGAACTCCATGTTTGGCAAATACAAAGAGAAGGCCAGAAGGCCATGACTTCTGTTTTTCTGTTCCATACGTGATGTCATACACTGAGCTTCCCAATACACCCTCTTCTGCAGAGCTCCAGGCACAGTTCATTCAAACCATTATTTACAAGAGATGTTTAGACTTCAGTAATCTATTTATATGCTCTAATAACTTGGATCATGCAATAAAAAGTAGATCTCTTAAATTTTMAAGCAACATGAAGAGGAGCATGTCAGGCTGGCTGGAGGATGAGATTAGAATTCAAAATGACAGGATGAAGAAAAAGTATGGTTAAATTTGTTAGGCACAAATACAAGGTGAAAAATAGCTGGATGAAACTGCAGAAAGATTCAGACTAATAAGTGTTTATGAAGGTAAGGTTAGTGACAGGATGAAATGSATTGTCTCAGGAGGTTGTGGGTTGAAGAATCATTGGATTCTTCAGAAATATCCATAAAGAGTGATAGAGATAAAATTGATCTGCCTGTAGTAGGTCTTTCCAGACCAACTTTTCTGTGATTCTTACTTTGCACTGATGTGGTACAAGTCACCAAACACACAAAAGTGTAAGTGCTGCAGTAGAAAATGGCTGTGTCATTGCCAGGGCCCTTGCTGCCTGGGAAGAGCAGACCTGGTCGTTTCTCTTCTGGGCTAGTGCAGAAGAAGTGCAGGCACATGCAGTCATTTCTTAGGAATATTGCGGTCCTAAAAAATTACCCAACAACATACACCTCTAATTGCTGCTTCTTATTTATCCTTGGTCTGAATGGAATATTTCTGGCTTTCTAAAAGCAGAATAAAATAATTTCAAAGACTAAAATAGAACTTCAATATTCATACTACCCCATAACAGTCTTGGAAAGCTGTCTCAAGGATGTTGTGATTGAAGCAGCAAGCTGAGGTTGGCTTCTTTAAGAAATGGCAGGACAGGGTCAAAATATTTGTGTGAATGACCAGATGACTGTCCAGAAAAGATGTGTATGTTGGTACAGATACCAACAGCAGCAAAGCCTGTATACGGTATCAAGAATTTATGGGCTCTCCCCATCACTGTGTACTGAGCTTTGGCCCGTGCAGAAAGGATCATCTGAGCCAAGCACCCTCCTCATTAATTTTTTCCTCATCTGTGTTGTCGCCATATGTCCTTGGTCCCACAGCTGAGTGCATTCATTGAGGTGTACATCACACAGGAGCCTGACACTGGAATACAATTTAGACAAGCCAGCTGCTCAATTGACCAGGATGTGGATAAAGATGGCACAAACCTCTGAGCATCCAAGGAGCTGGTGACCTGATGAAATGTTACAGAGTGCATGAAACAGGCCAGCTAGGGGCAGCAATGTTGTAAGGAAGTGGACATTGGCATATGTAGTGGACGCAGGGACGCATAAAGCATCTGAGTGTCTTGGCATGGATTGGCTGTTATTTTTGCCAAAATGTGAAATAATATTTAAATACAGCTAACACAATCTGTTTGTTTTTTGTGTCCATTGCATGGACACTTGTAGTTCTAAAAAAAACACTTGACCCCTCAAATATGAATTCACCTGTGCCTACCCAAAGTAGAGAAGACACARGGAAGGATGCCCAGAAAAGTTTACGGGATGTCTCTTAACTATTTTTTTTAACTTTACCTTAATGCCAAAAATTCTGTCATTGTAGTAATATTTTAAATGCACATAACTGGAACAAAAAATATAATTGTCTTTTTTTTCAAGTAGGAGAGATGTAAAAATAAATTTATTTATAATGTCACAGTCTAGTAAAATATTTTAATATGGGATTCCAAGAAAAACACAAATTAAGAATTATATTTTTCTATGCTATGAAATTTGGATTGCTTCAACATCAGTTAATATAACTCATAAATGTACTAATGTAATGTAATATTCATAAACCAAATTATTTTATAAAGAAATACATTAAAGAATTGATCTATTGACTTCACTGGCATCAGTTGTGATCATGATGGCTTAATCTAATTAGGATTTTTCACCTCAAAGTGTATTAAATATTTAAATTTTTAACCAGAGCTCAGTATAATAACTAGTGTTCAAAAAGTCYCAAGTGTATATCCTTCGGAGGAATTCACAGCCTAAAATCCACCCTACTCATCTAGCCATTCATTGCTACAAAATAAAGAGAGTTATTCAGTCACAGAATAACTGGTCAAAGAATGTTGCTTTGAACAATGAGAACTGATTGTCCTTGAAACTTTCTTCTCAGTCATGTAATTTATACTCTTGCTATTAAACATCTCATCCTTCTGGAACTGAGTTAAGCTATGGCATAAATGGGGGATAAACATAAAAAGTGATTTCCTATTGATATAGTTGAAGGATCACTGTTATTATTGTCAAGAGATTTAAATGTGCCTGAGCAATGCCTTTGGATTGTATTTAAACTGTTTAGGAACATTAGCATAGGGGGATTTTTTTCAATGTAGAAGGATGTCTAAAACTGATTCTCTGTTCTTTGCTTTTAATAGGAATCTTTTTGCTTTTGCATAGCCACTCTTTTATATTATTTCAGTAACATGACACAAAGAAAGAAAAAGGGGAAAAAAAGTGGGCGGGGGAAAGGGAAAAGAGAACAGTAATCACAGAGTAATAGAAAGACTTTGAGTTGTCTGGTCACTAATGGCATTTAAGTTCTAAAAATGTGTTTATTACCCGTGTCAAAATATGTATATTTCTTAAAAAATGTGTATACCACTTTTACATATTCATATACCAAGGCTAATGAGAGGATTAACCGGTCCTCCCCTTTCCTATTCACAGAAATCCTCTTGAATTCAATGGCAGTTCAGGATGTTAAAGGCATGAGTACCAGGACATAATGTGTGACACCTTTATCTTACCAGTCATCCAAAGATTTAAACAGTATAAAAGTTCACTCAGGGCTTAGGTAAGTTTTCTACAAAATATATAAGTAGAATTTTCAGAATATTAGGATCACATATTTGATGCAGTTTACTGTGCTGTGTGTGATGCTCCCTGYTCTTTTCACTATGTGGTGCCTTGAAATGAATGGAACAATCAGCCCTCTGGAGTTAAAAGAGGAGCCCAAAGGAAAATGAGAGAGGAAATAATGAAGATCAGGTTCACTAGCCATGTATTGTATAACAGCTGTCAAAATGAAATAAAAGTCATCAGACTGATCATATTAGGGGGAGATCAGCTCTAACCATAGTCCTATRTATCAGCGTCAATTCAATATCTGCAGAGAAAGTGCAAAAGTTAAGCAATGAGAATTTCCTAAGAATGCACTGATCCTTGCAATGTAGTAAGTAGTGTAATACATATAATTTATATGAACTATCATCCCTGTATTCTCTTGACCTCAGAGCAACTGTATATTCAGCCACCTCTATTCAGACTCAATTATAAAACTACTAGAGGGAGTGAAAGAGGAACACACTTTTCATTGGATGTACCATGGTGGTTCAACTTCACAACAGATCAAGTTTTGTGCTTTTTATCTATCTACAGATTTAAAGTACTTACAGACTTATTTGTACAGTTCTGAAAGTTTCAAAATCTTTAATGGAAAATTCTGTGATTTGATCACTCGTCTATGATAAGTTTTCATTTCACAGGTGAAAATTAGGTGTATGAGCAGACTGCTCACAAGCTAAAGGTTTTTAACAGATGAAGCCAYATTTTTAATTGTGATTTCATTTTGAAAACTTGCTATGAATACCATATACCTGGTTATTAGTTAAACACCAGTTGAGCCTGCACTGTCAAAATGCCTTTCAGTCTTCATTTCTTGGAAAGATTTCTGCATTTGGGCTGGAGAAGGCAGCTCAAAAAGTCCCTTAATAAAGAGGAATTTCTAGAACAATGGTTTCCAACATAAAAAAAGGTCTTCATGTACTAAGGCTGTACTTCTGTGAGCACCTGTAATCATCTGAAAGTTATGAGAAGTTTGGGATCCTGCTCATATGTGACTCTACCACCTCAGCTTATCTGCRTGAAGGGCAAGAGTTCACCAAACATTTTCCAAGCATATCAAATGGTTCTGTACACTGTTTAAGTGCATTTTCCAATTTCCTTCTGAAGTCAGTTGGCAGCACTTATTGGTGGTCCCTTGTAAGATTTGAGAAGCAGTGGTCAGGACATTTATATGCTSACTGCTCTGCCTTGGAAAGTACCGCTCTGTTCATTATCATCATTACTGGCTGCAGATGGCATCAGTGCTCARGTATTATACAAGTGGCTAGTATTTCCCGAGAGAGACCCGGAATCACTCCTGTCCTCATCCATATGCATTGCAAACATTTTTGCACAGTGTCTAGCAACTAATGTCCTAATTTTCAGGCTATGGGCTCTGGATGAGGTTACAGATTGCCTAGTAAGTTGGATCTATGTGTTCTCAATATTTCAAGTAAACAGACAATGAACGTTAGGTTAGAGAGAATGAGAGCAGAAGATTAGAGCCATGGTGGTGAGAAGAGAAAGAGGGAAAGGGTGCAGGTGAGGACATTAGATATAATTTCATAAACATTTGTTTTYAGTGAGTGATTCATTTGCTCTGTTTTACACATCTTCATTAGCATGAGACCTTGCTCACCGGAAGAGTCAATACCTCTCTACTGGATATAAGAATATTTTGGCATAGCTATCTTAAATATGTTCCTTACTCCGGTCATCTAGACCAAATTAAACAAAAAAATGGAAGCTGTCCTTTGTTACCTGGAAGCAAAAGCACTCACTTAGGAAATAGTCTGGAGTCTACTATTTTCCTAGAAGAACTGCACATTAAATAAGTGTCATGATAAAATGCATCAACTGAYTAGCATTATTTTAAAAATGAAAATACATTTTTCACATAGTATGTCAATGAAAATGTTAAGAGGACTATGGGATTTTTTTTCCTTTTTTTCAATTAATGGGAAAGAAACAACAAAGAGGTCTGCTAAGAGAGATGAGAGAAAATGGAAAAAAGATTAACTTTATTCAAGAGCTGATGAAGAAATATCATGAGTTAAATTTTAATATTCACTTTGCAGAAGCAGTAAAATGTCCCCAGGGAGAGAACATCCATAGCAACGTGAATTTAGCCTGGTACAAAAGACAAAAAAGCAAAGATGGACTTTCACACTCAAAATTGTCAAATTGTCAACATTTTTCTTCAATGCAGGACTGCATTCCTGGGGAAGAGGAAATAGGAGGGCAAGAAAGGAAAGGCTTTTATTCAGAATGCTGGAAAAGAACTTTGAACAACAGTAAGAGTGTTTGGCCTGTTACTGGTGAATAAGCAAAGTGTTACAGGCACCATAAGGCAAAGAAGAAATTAATTCTAGGTGATAAATAGAGTGAAATTACTTACAGAGCTAGTCACAAATATTTTGAATCCTTGGAATATGAATATCTAGCAGCATAAAGGATGCACTATTTTTCAGCCTCATCTGAGAAAAATGTTAAAGGACATGAGCTAAAAAAGGTTCCTTATTTGCATCGGTATGGCAGAAGTGGCTAGGGCCAAACCAGAATGAGGGCAAACAGAAAAGGGTTTGTTTCAGCAAGTGCTAGTGGAACGGCAATTTTTCTCAGTGTTTAGTACATTAAGTTTTCTTCATGGGCCTTTTGAACTCAAATTTTAGTTTCTTTCTTTTGAAGCTCTTTTGGCTGAAAAGAACCTAAATAAATATTTTAATAACTGCATTTTTTTAAATTATCAACTTTAATCTGTCCTTTCATACCTAACCCATGGCTATTTTAGATACTAGCCCTGTATTATTTTTGTATTTTTGGAAATCTATATATGAATTCTGTATCTATAATATAGAAATTATAAAATACTTCTTTTGTGCACTTCCATAACTGCTTCCAGAGTCTGGCATGATGCTGCCAGAAGTTCAGCCATAAGTGGTTATGGCTCCTTTTATTAAACAAAGGCCCGTTACAGCTCCATTATTTTAGTCAGAAGAAGTAGATAGACAGAAAATTGTTTCTGTTCTTATCAGAGAAGATATCATTTTATGACAATGAATTCTGTTTATTATTACCTCAATATCAATTTGACCCTATGCTTTTAAATAACCTTCCATTCCATGTTACTTGGAGTCATCTCTGCACTAGCAGGCCATTGTTTCTAAGTCCCTTATTGAACAATACCAACTGCGAGCCTGATGTACTCTTCCACATGTGTTATAAACAGATTATATTTTCATTTTCAAATATGACATTTTTACAAGCGTTATACTAACAAGCTGAATAAGTAACATCCATACTTGATGTTAGTATTGAACTTGATGTTCATTGATGCCTGCATAAATTTTCATTAGGAAGATGTATAAATGTTCAAGAATCTACGATATAAGGAAAGTAACAATTAAATACCTGTTAATGCAATTATAACCCAGTTATCTCTCTTAATTAAATGAGTTTTTCATTATTAGAAAAACAATAACATCTATGAAACTGCAGGAAAGCTCCCAAAAGTTCTTGTAAGGCACTTCTGTTCTTCAGTATGTAAAGGTAAATCAAAGCTATTGCTTTGTCACTTAGTTAAACCATTCAGTGAACAGCAGAAAACATGTTTTAGAACTGCAGGAGGTGAACTGCCCATAAACATTCTGGTTCATTAGCAAGGATCTCTGATGAGAGATCAGAAGGTAATGAATTGTCAGCACCTAACAAAACCAGGGAACAAACAGAGTATAAATAAAGAAAAGACACAGTTCATGGAGAGGCCTCAGGAGAGCTCTTTGTTAGCAAAGGCAGAGATGTAAATGAGGTATTTACAAGTTCATTTGGGATAACACATTTGAAATATGTCAACATTTAAAAAAAATTGACAAAAATTATTTATTGAAATAATGGCAAAATTAGTAAAGTCAGAATTATCGTCTCACAATTTATATCGATTATAACTTCAGGAGTAAAATTTTAATTTAAAAACTTATTCTTAAAATATTAGCAAAATGAAATGAGGAGACATGGTTTTCATTTAAATTTTGAGCTGCAGAGTCCTGTACTTTGTTTCCCATTCTACTATATAAACATCACATTTCTGATTTTATTATTTGGTTTATTTTAATATTGTAATGTGTATTGATCAACCATTTACTTATGTGTATGTCACTTTTCATTAACGTTTCATCTTATGCAGCTGCAAAAGTTATAAAGAGTGTTGCACTTGTGTTGCAATCTTTGCAACACTTATCTTAACCAAGTTATTTGTACTCGTAGTTTACATATTACTACCATTCTCCAAGAAAGTAGAGTAGCATGATTGGAGCGAACTATAAGAATTGCATTTCTGTCTTTATTTCTACTATCGATCAGTTCTGTGATACCTGGAAATTTACTTCCTCTGCTTCAGATACCACCACCTTTTGCAGTTTGTACATAAAGATAATTTTCTGCTTAAGCAGAATTTGTTGAATAAGAATTAAAATAACCAGCTTCAATGTTGTGACCCGTTCTAATCATAGCAAAGACTTGCAAAAGACTCTTTTTAAGGATCTGAAATATTAGTTAGAGGACCATTTCCAAACATACAAAATCACGTCCCTAATGATTATGCATATTTCTTTTTCCCTTTTTTCTGATCTATTCAAGCTTAAAATATTGATCTCATAAGTCATGATTGAAACTGTGCAAGGTTTATTAGAAAAACATGAGGTTTTTCTAAGGTTGATACCAGAGACAATCTTATTTTATGCTGTCTTGAGCCTGATGCCATTAAAGTCTGCCCTTATGAGGAAGAACATTTCATAAATGCACTGCTCAGAAACACTTTTCCAAACTGGAAAATGCTCAAAGCATTTTCTTAGYTTGCTATTTATATCTTGAGTAGATGAAGACCTAAATTCTCCTTTGATTTCAACTGGTCTTGAAAAAAAGTCAAGTAGACAAAAGGATAATGGACTGTGGATTAGACAGGTAGGTAGATAAATAGATAGACAGTCAGATTGGCAGATAGACAGCAAATCTCTTATTCTTCCAACTCTTTTGCATACCAAAGCCCTTTCTGGGATAACTTTCTTTTATTTGATTTTTCCCAAGGGAGTGCTGTGATAAATTTTAAAATTTTGGGTAATTATCATATACTGAATATGCTAAAACAGAGGAAGAAAAAAGTCACACAAAATTATAATAATCTTAAACCTTATTTGGTTTCTAGCACGAGACATTTCTAGTGGTTTCTTATTTGGCTTGGTTTCTAGTATAAGACATTTTAGACTATTTTAAAAACCTGCTACTTCCAACCAGATGCCTCTGGGCATAGGTGCTCTTTCAAAAGAGACTTGTTCTTTAAAGGGTTACAAAAATTCATTCTCTGCCTCTATGGTGTAAGCACCATACACTGYAATCATGGTATTTGGCCTCAACATAATTGGTGTGATTAATAAATGCTGATGGATCAGCAAACTGTTTGCTTTGTAAAGTTCAGGATTTTGGAGATTAGAATCAAACTGTTGTGTTGTTATTAATGTAATCAGTCCAACACAAAAAAAAGGTGGAGGAGATGGCGATTTGGCAACACTTCAAAATAAGTCATGGTACCTTATTAATCCTTTGAGCGCATGCAGGATTGTTGAATTACTTAGCTAACTTCATCTGATATTAGCAGGGGTATAAGATTAATGCAATAGGAATTTCATKTTGATGTTATCTAAAAGTGGGATTAAGCCCACAAAAGGACCTCGCAGAAGCTTAATTTTCAGTTGGCTAGATCGGCTGGCGTGCCTTACAATCTTCCTTCTCATAGAAAGTAGAAATCTTAATTTTTTCAAAGGACCAAGAGATTTTCTGGGACACTCATCAGAGAAAAATAGAGAATACTGGAAGAATAAGGATGACTTCTAATTTTAGAAATTTTAATTTCTCTTCCTAGAGAAGGTAAAGTTAACCTTCACTAGTGCTTTATCTTGATATCCTTTTCCTCCCTGCTTAACAGTAATGCTCCCAAAGCTCTTCGAAAATGGGCTATTAAACATGGAAAACTACTGAACTTAAAGTATTAATATTCTTATTGGTATGCAAAATCTTTGTCAAGTGCAGTTTTCTTAGAATCTCTTCCTAATTTCTTTTCTTTCACAAATATGCAGCCATAAAGGCTATAAAATTGATAAACTTTAATCATTTCTGTAAAGAAATTATTTTTAGTAATGTATAATAGCAAGGATATGAGATTCATGGCTTTTATGCCCCAAATGACATGGGTATTTACAAAAAGGACCTTCAAGGTACTTCATCATGTCTCAGGGAAGTTCTAAGAACTGCTGATGTGTAATGAGATCAAGTTAGAGCTGTCTGTCTGCAAGTTCCCACACGTTCTGGTTTTTATCACTTTTTGATTGGAAGTGCCTTTTATTCTGAGACTCCTCTTGCAGCAATTTTAGGCAGATATTTCATAAAATGTCTGTTGAAATCTAATTTTTTCCTTAATCTCTGTCATCTAAACGCAGGGGATTTTACTGAACTGAATTGTACCTTATAACTACTGGTTAGGTTTATTCCAAAATGATATATGTTGTTTATTGCTACCTTATATAGAAGCAGCCATCCTAGTGTATATACTTTTCTTATGAGTGATAGATCAGTCATCTGTAGAAATGCAACTAAGGCACTCTAATTTTCAAAGCAGTTGCTTGACAGAAAGGGCCAAATTTTTACTCAAAATGAGTGATACAGTAATTTCTAACAAATAAAAATCTACTCTGGGACTCTTTGTTACATGTAGGCAGCCTGTTAAATTCTGTATGTTGTACCCCACAATTCAAATGCAAAAATTTAAAAAATGGCATTAATAGTATTTTCTTTCTTTCTTCTTTTCTTTTCTTTTCTTTTCTTTTCTTTTCTTTTCTTTTCTTTTCTTTTCTTTTCTTTTCTTTTCTTTTCTTTTCTTTTCTTTTCTTTTCTTTTCTTTTCTTTTCTTTTCTTTTCTTTTCTTTTCTTTTCATTACAGCTGAAATAAAAAACCGCTCACCATTCCAGATGGAATTATATCTATTCTATAAAAAGATTTGCCTCTCCCATTTCCTAAATTAAAAAAAAACAAACCCTACAACTATAGTTTCATTCAGAAATATAATTCTTATGAACAAATATGTACAGAAATTCAGGTTCCAAAATGAAGTAATATTAAATTATCATTGATATCAAAACACAAAATAACAAGCCTAATAATATACTGATTTTTGCTAAYGAAATACACTATAATTTCTTAATGGTTGAGTTATTAAAAAAATAAAAATGCAGTCAGAATTTTAGCCTTCCTTAGATTTTTACCTCATAGACAATTTACCACTATTCATATAAATGTAATTCTTTAAAACAAAAATGCATGTTGAGAAGACCATAATAAACATACATCATTATTCCAGCAGCTCAAAATAATACAGATTCAGTCATATCAACAGTTACACGAATGTCATACTGACATTCAAAGTGCAGGAAAAAAATATCCCCCTATCATGTGTGCACAAACAAACTCAAGTCTAAAAATGGAATTCTGTTATTTGTTTGCTTTTGTGGGTTTTTTTGTGCTCTTTTTCAGCTGTGGCTGTTTTATTCCCCAATTTTGACTCAATTCCAGGAACCACTTCCTTGAAAGTATCTTTTCCAACCCATATASAAGTTTTCTTCTCAGACTGTTATTTTTTAGGACAATCAGTAAATAACCTAAATTTTTAAGCACGTGCTTTCTTGAGATTAACTGTTATTTCTTTAATAATCCATAGCTATTTTTACAATRGAAGCACAGTCTCTTTGAATGGTGTCTTTCCCGCCAGGTTCCTTTGAAACTTCCCATTTTTATAGATTTTTCAGCCTTTAATGGAAGATACTCACGCTCAGATTATGAACTGAGGTCTTTTAATATATTGTAAATTCTCCCAGGAGACCTTTTTCTTGCTGCCCTCAGGGGAATACAGATGTCAACCTGTGTCTTACTGCAGACTCCCTGCCAACCTGCGTCTTACTGCAGTCTCCCTGCCAGTGGCTCAATAGAACAATGGCATGCCTAACAGGAAAACTGCTTTCAGTAATGTGATAATTTTGAATCCAGATAAAGTTTATTGTACTCTCAACATTTGCACTCTGATGCCTGGGTGCCCTGACAACACTGTGTTGGAACAAAATCGAGTTGTGCAGCCAGCAGTATCCACATTTAGCACCGCAAGTTCCTTCAGTTTCCAGAAGCACTAATTTTGGAATGACTACTAGTCTTGTGCTGTTTCAGCTTGTTTTCTGTTCCTCTGTAATGCAGTCAAGACTGCTGCTTACAGCTGCAAACTTTCAGATAGCCTGATCAGTAATGGGAATTAGATTTGAGGGTAATTTTTTTTTTTAAAGTTCCTAGATGATACRAAACAGAATTCTCTTTCTTACCATAATATTTACTTAGAGAGCACTTGTATTCAGCTGCAAGGAAATCATCTTCTTAGCTGACCATACTCAAGCTCCTGTTTCCCCAGTCAGATGGGCTATCCTGCACACTGAACAGTAGTTCCAGCACAGGTTCCAGGATGCTCAGCTCTGAAAGGTAAATTCACTAGATGCAGATAGAAGAAGAAAAGAGAAATGGCTTGCAAACRCAGTACACTAATACAAAATTTTGATGCCTAATGACAGCAAAATTGTGGATTGCACAGCAAAAATGCTGAATTCCCTTTGAAACATGGGGAAAAAAGCCTAATTTATCAGCTGCATTATTGCACCATCCACTGAGTCTAGTGGCAGATGATAGGTACAGTTCCTATCTCTTGAAGATATTGTTTCAGCCTCTCTGCAGCCACAGGCCAAGGTCAGACTACTTTGAATTCACAGATGTGAAGTTACCAGTGCTGCCAGGAAACCAAGAAACTTATTCTTACTCTGAAGCAGTGAATGACTTGAAGAAAATGCTGAGATTGCACATGAAAGGCATGAAAGGCAGTTTTGTCGACTGCCAAATTAGAGAGCCTAGGAAGAAACCACTGATACTTCGATTTTTCTTCTTTTCTTGTTTTGTTGCTGTTGTTGGTTTTTTTTGTTTTTGGGGGCTTGTTTTTGTTTTCGTTGTTTGTTTGGTTGTTCTTTTTTTGGTTTTTTTGGTTTTTTGTTTTTTGGGGTTTGTTTTTGGTTTTTTTGGGGAGTTGTTTGTTGTGGCTGGTTGGTTGAAGATGTTTTATTTGGTTTTATTTGTTTATTTTTGTTTTGTTTCTTTGTTTTTAATTTGTTTCCTTGTGGAAGTGGGAATATTAGTTCTGAGTTGAAGGCTAGAAAGAACTGAAAGATAACAGTTACTTCAATAAAGAATAAAGTATAAAAATAAGTTCTATTTTTAATTTAATTTTTTTAATTGCTTCTATTGCATCCAGAAATTGATGCTCCTTGGTAAGAGACATCACTTTTGCAAAACCCCATGTTTTTGCAGAACTGAAAGATTTTACGTATTCTTATTTCTCACTTAATCAATCCCTTTCACCTTCTGTTTCTTTTCTCTTGATTATTTTGTTTCTAACTGGTGTGGGGAAAGGTTTGTCATCCTACGCACCGTTCTTCATCTTTCCCTTTCTTACTGTGGAAAAGGGAGAACAGCAACCTTTTGAACCAATTTGATATATCACTTTATTTTCTTATCTCTTCATTTTTTGCCAAACAGTTTCATTAGGAACAGATTTGTTTCAGAGTCCATATGGTCATATAACATCACTGCGAGCACTCAAAGGCTACTGAATTAAATCTTGGCTCCAGTGTATGTGGAACCACTGATTTTGTGAGAGCCAAGACTTTACCCATTCCCCTTAGGAACGGTTTATATTTAGAAGTTCCCCAAGCACTTGGTGACTTGTGTTCTCAAARCTGTAGCTGGATTGTGCTGAGCTATTTTTCGATTCTGATCTCCCCAACTCAGAGATTAAGTTATTGCTTTTTCAACAGAACTTCAAACGACAACCTCTAGGAGCTGGAATAAAAACTAAACAAAATAGCTTCAAGCTGCTAAACCCACTTGTCTATTCAAACCGAACACACCCCCTCTACCTTGTTTTTATACTTGCAAATGTACTATGGACTGTACGAGTAGGACAGCGATTATGAAACATTTCTCCATTTCAAAAAATGGTACTTTAAATATGAGTGCCTGTCCATTATTGACATAAAGTGCAGTGAGAATAAACAGTGAGAAATGCAATGTCGAGGCCTCTTGTGAAGTTTCGTAACTTCACCAGGTTTGATAGATAGGTAACAATTTTATTTTTAAGTACAAGATTTTTTTTCACATAGATTGCCACTTTAACATCTATAGTATGTAGCTTTGCAGTTTGAGTAAATATACAAACATTTAATCAGCTCAATATTCTGTTGCTCTTTCATATGTCTGCACATCTTAAGAGCTTCCGCTCTGAAGAAATTTGGCTGGAAATCACTGAGACTCTGAAAAGACAGTAAGGAGTTCCACAGCATCAAAGACTGAAATCTGTCTTTAGCAGCATTATAAACCTGACATGAACAATTTATCAATTTAGCAATTACTTCAGAGGAAAACTTTGCTAAAATGCATTCCTTTGGGTGTTATCGAACTAGGAAATAATTCCCAGGTCTCTGCAGAACATTACCCACCATATTTGCCATAGATTACATAGCAGATACAGAAATCATCTTAAACCAGTCAATTGAGAGGGAATTGTGTGATGCCAAATTATTTCTTATCCTTACAAACAGATAGCAGAAACATGAGGAAAACAAGTTTTTTTTCATAGATACAATTTCCTTTCTTSCTAGGTTTCAAGAAGCAACCAGTACATTTTGGAAGTTACCTTTTTCTGTCCTTTCCTTTTTTCTTTTTTATTTCTTTTCCTTCTCAGAGCAGAATAAATGTCAGCTCCAGACTTCATCTCAGGGAACTCAGGTCACCATTTAATAAATCTTTTCCTAAGAGGCTTAAAGATGCATTTCCCAGACAAAGCTTGAGTATTAGAAGACCAATCATGGCATGATGCTGTATACCCATATTCCATAGACAGACTTTAAAGCATTTCTGGGAACGGTCCTTTGAAAATCCAGCCTGCTTGATTTTGAGACTGTTTTGATCCTCATGGCAATGCAGATCCAAAGTGCAGTACTTTAAAAGGTGGTATGATCCTGCATCTTTTCTGTAAGGAACCTTCATATGAATCTTAGGTTTTTAAATACAGAAAGTTGATCTGTTTATTTTCTAGGATCTTGTTGAGGAAAAAGCAGGAAGAATGGGATCGATAAATATATATATTTGTAAATTATGAGTCTGGATACCTACTGCCTCCACTTTTAAGACATAAACAAAGTCCTTACATTTCAGGAAAATACCGAGGTGTATTCTTTTACGATTTTGCTGAATACTAGTGTAACTAATTTACACTAGTATTCAGTATTCATTACTGGTTTTTCAGTAAGATTTGGATCACACCGAACCCAAGAACAGTAATAATATTTTAAATGTGGACTTTTTGATTTTAAAAATAATATACAATTTAGACAAACAAAAGCAGTAATAAAAAGAGCACATCTATGCATRTGTAGTCTTCCATTATGCTGCACAAGTATTCTTTAAGGAAAAAGTATGCAAAGTCTAAAGAAATCTGTGGGTTTCCTTCATAATTTGGTGGGGTTTAGAAAGAGATAGAGGCATGAACCTTCACCATAGGAAGTTCCAAATGCCCAAATTTTTCTTTTCCAATACAAACAAGAAATGTAGAGGCCCCCAAGTACTAATCAAGTCTATCTGAGTCATCATTAACAAGTCTGTAACACAAAGTATAGCAAGTGTCTCTCCGTACTCCTTGCTCTGCCTTCTTAACCTCGGTGTATTTTGCATTTATGTTTTTCCACCTACTATGTCGTGTGTAACAAAGTCTTCCTTCTCTATCCCTGATCCTGAGCCATTAGAAGCAGATTCAATTTCTTAAAGGAAGGATTTTACAGGAAGAAGTTAAATGGCAAATTACAATGTTTATGATGAAAAGACATAATTATATAATTACTAAGAGTAGGACTACATAGATTTAGAGATGTATGAGAAAAATTATGTCACAAGAAAACTCGGGTGTCAGTTCCTATCTTTTTGAAAAAATTGGAAAAAAAGTCTGTCTGATTACACTTGAAGAAGGATCAGACCCTTAGATATATTGCTATAACTCTTCTTAAGTCTTCTAAAGCCTGTGTTAGGATCTCAATTCTTGTGTCTACCTCAGGAATAAGAAATGTATATTTTCACAGTGGTTGAATGTATATTTCACTGATTTAAAATGTGTTTTGCAAAGCYGTCCCTGTCACTTCTAGACTGATATATTTATATGCTCTTTTCCCTTCCAAATTCTGTTTAGATAGTTGCAAAGAAAAAAAAAATCTGTCTGTACTACAACAGCACATTGTGTATCTAGACATAATTTTACTCTTGCCACAACCTCAAGACTGTTTACTGAGAGGGTTGTGAAATAATAACTTTTATTTAATGATTCAAATCTTGACATTAATTTAGGGAATGATTGAAAATACCTAGGACAGAAGAGGAACAACTACAGCAAGAAAAAAAAAAGAAATCAAACAATTACCCTGCACTTAAAAAATATCTGGAATCTTCTTCTCGTATTTTTTTTTTATACAAGGAAATCAGTATTATTCTTTTTTCCTTTCAAGCTGCATTTTCAACCTCCTTAAGAAGACCTACTGATCTTAATTCCTCTTTGATAATGCAAAGTAAACAAATTTTAAAAAAGGAATTCATTATCAATAAACAATTCTTAGTTCAAATCTGTTGTCTTTGTTCAATATATTAGTCATCATTGATTATACATGAAAAATGACATTAGAAGAACCAAAAGCAATTAATCAACTATTGTATATTTTCTTGGTAATACAGTGTAACAGAATTAATTTATTAGCTATTTAATTGCTTTAAAAGAAATGTGAGGTTTTCCAAAGTTTGATGGTGAATATGAGGTGCTTGTCCATAGATAACCCCTGGAAACTGAGAAAATACTGCACTTCACTTGAGAGCTTGATATAGACACTATCAACACTTTTAGCAACCCCACAAAATCTAACACTCTGTATGTCCTAGGCTTTATTTTTCTTGCTGTAATTCTTTTTATATGTCTATGAAACTCAACACAAGGAGACCATGAGACATATTTTTCTTTCTTCATATATATTAATTTGAAAAATCCAGATCTAATGAGTAAGAAGTTGTGGAAATATCATATCACATTACCAAACAGATGAGTTTCTGTTGGGTAGCAAGATTCTTTTTCATAATTCCACAGATCGAGCACCTACTACAGCAGAAATAAATACAGTAAATTTCTAGCTATCTCCCTGTCTCCTGCCATTCACACCCTCTGCCTTTTCCAACTCTGGTATGCACTGTCTCACCTTTTTTCCATTATTCCCCAGTTTCCCTTTGTTGTTTTGATAACAGTGGAAAAGTTCCCTTTCAAGTTGTGAGATATAATCAGCGATTATAAAAATATTCCTCTCTCTGCCATTAAATTAAAAGGCAGAGGAATATGGTCTCAGCACCTTGGTCCACAGTTCAGAGTTTTAAGCTGCAGTCACTACTGTGAGTTTGAGCTCGTGCAAAATACTTCATTATTTTGATCCTCTCCAAAACAGTGATTGAAAGTTTTCAAAAGCTTTATAGAGATTTTGGTGGAGGGAACAAGATACTTTAGAATGAGAACATATCTTACCTACCTTGGAAACTTCCTCATTAACCAGGATTCCTAAGGGGATAAAATCTGGCACCTCACTTTCTGCTCCTACCTCCTCTAGAGTCCATCAAATCAAACTGGACACTTAAATCCAACAGACTGGGTTTTCTTTCCTCTCTACATAGCTCTCTCATTCTTTTTTTGGTTTTTTCATCTTTTGTTTTCTCTTTTTTTCTTATTCTTTAAAAAACACAAGTGAAGGCTACCTAATGAATCTTGAACATAATAACACAGTTCTTCTCTTTAATCTTTCTTTGGACTCATATGCGGTCAAGTCAGAGGTGAATTTTGCCACTACTAATGAAAGCAAGCTGAAGCTCGTATCTCTTTTTTGAGCTAATTTTCAGCATGTCCAAAGTGGTTTTGCAGGTATTTGTTCAGCTGTCAATACATTTTTTTCTCTAGCTGAACTGTAGTTTATCAGGACTAAACAATTATTTTTTAAAAAATAGTATTTTAAAAGAAAAAAAAATCCAGGGAAAAAACCTTTTTATTCTTCTTTCACCATTTTAATTCTTGATAGTGGTTGTGAGATTAAAAAATAATAAGTTTAAAAATACCTCTCCAAAAAGCAATACTTGGGGAATATTGTGCTATTCAAGAACATATTTAGCAAAAAAYGTGCTTCCAGGAACTTTTTCTGCTGCTGAGAAACATGAAATACATTCTAGTCACTGTCAAACAAACGTACTATCCCAGAACATCCTTTGTAGCTCTTCCAAGTTCTCAATATTAACGCCAGTGGTCTAGGAGGCAATTAAAATTTTGAAACATGAGTTTAATTCTATTGTCCTTGTTACTGTATCAACAGAAGAACAATAAAAACTCCACCTGGAACTTGAAGTAAACTCCTCTGGTAGAACAAAAACATTGCAGCTCAAAGGTGCCCCCACGGAAAATTAAAATACAACTGAGGAAATGTTAAAGCAACACACTTTTATTTCTTCACATGTGCAAGAGATACTCTGACTTCCTGGAAAAAAGCAATTACTTATGCATTGTACTGATAAATGCAAACCTCCATTATGTACGTTGCCATCAAAAAATAGCCTACCATGGAATACAACTGGGCTATTTCAGCAGGTCAAAGAAGCTGCTTCTTCTGGGTTGGGGGTTTKTTGTTGTTGTTGTTGTTGTTGTGTGGGTGTTTTTGTATTTTGTTTGTTTTGTTTGGGKTTTTTTTTTGTACCTGATCTATGGTACTGGACCTTAAAATCCATGACATTATCATGTTTTTCACCAACTTGGATTTTTGGAGAGGACCTAGTATTCAATGAAGGACTGAAAATCTTTGGAAAGAAGCAAATAATAACTTGAATACAGGGCATGTTGGATGAATTTCCAAACATCAGGACTCACAAAATTATTCTTCCATTATTTTTCTGCCTCACTAATTGTAATAAAATACTTATTTATACTTTATTGTTGTATTTCAGTAGATATCAATTAGAACTCTAATGGTACTTTGATTTTGGATAATTTCTATTTTTAATTTTCATATGTGTGGTCTGTTTAAAATTATTTCATGTTTTACTCTACAATCCAAGCCTGATAGGACATTTACTGACTTGAACATTTCACGCTTTAATTTTTAGAAGAAAGGCTGATCATACATTTTGTTGTCAGATATATTCAATGTTTAATTAGTTTTCAATTTCCTTGGGTCAGACGTTTAAGATACTTTTTTTTTTTACAAGCAGGAAACAATTCAAGTCTTTTCTCCATTTAACACTTAGTTGGTTGCTCTGGTACAATTGTTTTCTATTCCGTTTTGTAAAACATATGATTGTCAGAAGTTTAAYAATTAGTCTAAAAATATCTAGTTCTTCAACTGGATCTGAACTGTTCACTACTCTTTTTCCTTCCTGGTCTAAACCTATCATGAAATAACACAAACACTTTTTCCCGTCAGGATTTATGTGTATCTTCCCAAAGCACATGACAACCTTGAACCTGCGTTTTAAATTTCTATTTTCAAGCACCCAAAATCAATTCTCTGAAGGTTCAACCTTATCATTCAGATCTTTAGATAATAGGGTTTCAAATAAGTTTCTAAACTTGCACTACATCTAAGCCCATTGATATTATTCACTTCCTGTGTCATGGGCCACAAAGAGAGACATTCAGACACAGAGTGTGGYATGGGACATCATTTGGATTTTCTAAAATTTGTTGACTTTATATTATGAGTCTAAACTCTCAGCTGAAATCAAATCTTCAGAGTCAACAATATTTAGAGAATACACACACATATTTCTACTATTTTAAAAGTTTAGGTTATCTTCCTGTCCTCTGCCTTCCTCTTAGAAATGCATGAGGGTCACTTGTGGATCCTATGTAATACCTGCCAGACTTACACAGGTGCTCTGGGGTGTTTCACAAGCCAGTAAACATCATTATCTAGGTAACTTATCTGCAAACATACTACTTAGCCTATTGAATCATCTTCTGGGTTCTCTAAACTCCATTATATACAGAGTATTAAACGTCAATATATCTAATGTCAAATCCTATCAAAAGTGTAAAAACRAAGTTCCTGATAGTGAATGTTTACAAGAAAGTGACTGATGGTATCTTCACTAAATTTCAGTCCTTTACCTTGACTTTCAGCTAGTTCTGATGAAATGAGTTCACGTGAGATACAAGGAGAATGAACCTCATCCACATCTCTGAACAGGCTTTGTACAAAAGTGTATGAAATTTAACAAACCATAATTTAAGCCTAGGAATTACAGTTAACCACCAGTCATTCAATTAGTACGTCTTTAATTATTGATTTAGTTAATGGTAACTATTTACTACTCATTTGATATTTTAATGTTATTTAATATTCAATACTCTTTATTAGTAACTAATACTGATTAATTCATTCTAAGAGAAAAAACTCAAACTGCAATGTAAATTTTGTCAAGCCCTTTGTTACATGAGATGGAAACCAAACACACACGCACACACAAACACACACACACACACACACACACACACACATACTGTTTTATGCTGGGCTACATAATGAGGGGTTGAGGATATTAAATTTTAGACTGCATTGGGCAATAATTATTTTCTCTCTAGTAATTTGCATAATTTTTCCAATAACCTTACATGACTGTTGACCTTACTAAGATATTTTCCATACTTTCTTTAAAAATATTCATTTTTGCTTTGCAGTGTTTCTTTTAGATTTAACACGGTCTTGCAGTTCCCCTTTAATAGCAAAGGTAATTTTATCTTGTGTACAAGATTTTGAAGCACTTTTAGCATTAAGGGCTACTGAAACATATGGCCCAATGTTTATCTTGTCTTATGCAACATCAGTTTTATATAAAGCATGCTTTCCTGAAGCTGTTAGTCTTATGAGACACTGCTTATTTTACAAATTTTTTTTTACTCCAACATTTTGGGAGTGGGAAATCAGTTTAACATGAATCTCCATAATGACTGGGAAAAATTGTTACTTTGCTGCTTGCCAAACAATTAGGCTGACACTTTAGGATCAACCCAGGACAAGAGGTTTTCCTTTTAGGTCATCATTAAYGGTAAGGAGTTTGTTGAAAACAAGGATTGTGCTCGCAGCCCAAGTAAAACATAAGTGAGTTGTGCTATAGAACTGGTRGGAATCTTACCTCCCCTGTATCACTGAATGAGACAAGGTCACAGACCATCTATTACAATTATTTTCCAGCAACTTGAATAAATTGCTATGATAATAAAACATAAATGATAAAGAACTCACATATTTATTTCCCATGGCTGAATTGCATGTATGTTTGTRTTTCATTTTTCACTTGTAATACAAAAGTTTATAAGACAAATTCCTTCATTTTCTGGTCATTGGTAATTAGTGCTGCAATGGCAAAACTTTTTAAGAATGTACAGAAAAAACTCAGGCAATAGCATGCCAGATTCTCATTTAAATTAACACTAGGACTACCATACAGGTGGTTTTATTCTTGGTGTTGAGTTCTTTAACTGTCAGTACTACTCTGTATGAAGAAATCCAATTYTGGAGACTCTTTAAAAGCAAGGTTATAAACCTAAACTAACAAATAATATGCCATTTATTATATTGCCATTAAATCTGATACACTGTTCTAAAACTATAATCTCATCTTTTATTTTAAGTACAATGTAGTAAATAAGGAAATCAGAATTATTTTTTCAAATTTAAAACYATAACCACACCATCTTTGGTGATATGTACATTCAGAGAGCATGTATGCACTTTCCTAGTAGTCTATAGTTAGTTAATATCTGTAAAGTTATTTCAGCTGTTCTTTAAAAAAATTGGGCATATTAATCAAAAGATAAAACTAACCAGACTAATTTTTGGTTTGTGGGATTGYATTTTAAAAAGCTGCACTCATGTAAAGAAAAAAAATTATTTTCATTCTGTTTTGTCTCAAATTTCAAATACCATTAGATTAACATTTGAAATAGTTCTCATTTTTTCATATCTGAATACTGTACAAATGCCAGAGACAGCTTTGCCATTTAAATGTGGTCAGTGTTTATTATTCTATACATATATTGATAGTAATAATTAATCATAATATTGAGCATCTTTGGAAGAATCCAAAGGAATCTAAAATAYCCAATGAATAATGTCATCTTCTATATATGGGAATTGGAGGCACAGAGGGGAAAACAATTTGTCCAGAATCTCACAGTAAATCAGTAACAGCKTGATAACTAGAACAGAGATTTCCTGAGTCATATCTCAACTTTAACCAGAAAATGATCATGACCATGTGAAAAAGGAGTTTAAAACACACATATTTAAAATAAATATTTTCTGTAAGCAGAATGCTTTGTTTAAAATTATGGAATTTTGAAAAAACAAGTCTTTTAGTAGATAAATTCACTGTAAAAAATGGGAGTAAAGGTAAGGAAAGAGACATTTTTATTTTTAGAGATTTGTTTCTCAGTAATGAACATTCTAGAGGTTTGAAACAAAAAAGTCTATCTTTAGCCTTTAATTAGTAGCTATATTAGACTACACAACAAACGGAGTCAGGCAGATGACTACATATATGGCAAGGTAAGTTCATTTGGAGGTAAGATAACTGCTGAAAGAGTGTATTTGAAATTACAATTGTATTGTTTTAATAAATATTATATCCACTCATTGCCTCAAAAGCCAAGAAGCAATGAATTTATTTCTCCCTTCACTGGAGACCCATTTATAAGAAATATGGTGGCACAAACATATGTCAATTTTTCTTCAGAATTGGTCCTTTGGGATACAGAATTAAGTACATGAAATTTTATTGTTGATTTACTTCTAGAATTTACCCTGTAGTTTTCCCCTGGAGACCAGATACTGACCCAAACTGTAAACTCCACAGTTCTATGATTAAATTTCCTTTTCAAAAAATATTTTCTCCCATAAATATTTGTCAATTTTCTTGGACCCAGGCACAAGCTTTTTGGAACAATCATTGTACAAACAGATTGTGATGCAGTGCAAAAATTTTTACTGACTTTAGTGGGCTTTTAAAAGCACATGACTAAGGTTTATTGTTGCACATCGGTTTTGGTGCTACTTTCATCTCCATTCCTTGTTCCATTGTAGTGCTGTGAAAAACACACAGAACCTTTTTTTGATGTTTATTTCATAAGGGTAAGTGTAAGCTTTTCCCTTTTTATTTATCCAGTTAAACTGGATTCCCATCTTCTTTGACCTTCCAATAGCTTATTAAGAAAATAAAAAGAAAAAAGAAAAAATATAGGATATCTGTTCTGAAAAATAAAATTTAAGAAATAGAAATAAATCTGTTTCTGTTGCAATTTTTAACTAAGCAAGAAATGCTCTGTCATTTTTGGTTTGAATGTTTCTCCATATCTCAGTGCTTTTGATTTACCCTTCATCGGCTTTTTGCAACACAGGGAAACGTACGACATCATTTCAGAGTACCACATGGTATAAGAAAAGAAGGAACATATCATTCTTGTACAGGAGCACTGAACTTATGACACCTTATCTAACTTAGTCCATGGCTACACTTGAACCATAATTAATAGTTAAYGAAATCAGTGACATGAGGAAATGTAATTGCAGTATCTTCTAATTTATGCAGAAGACATAGCTTCTGTGCTAAATATTCAAAAGTTCCTAAATATAATAGATGAATATGGGTAGAGTTGGATATGTTGTTCCAGCTGTTGCTGGTTTGGGTTAAGAGGTGACCACAGCCTACTGAGAGGGTCTCATCACCATCCCACRTGCTGCCTGCTGCAGACTGACAATAGCACCCTCTAAAAGTATAACAGCAGACGTAACTGCTTCCCACATGCAGTTTTCCTTTAGCAATGTCATTTGTTTGCTTGACGCTAGTTTGGTCACCAGCAAGGGTGGAGGTGAACATATTAGGATGTGTCTTAAGACCCTATCTGAACGAAAAGCTATGATTTTTACTAGTTTATTTGAATATCTGCTTAGTATATTTAGTGCAGAATACTGTACAGACTTGTTTTTTCCAATCTGAACCTTTAAAGTATGGACTGAATGGCTTTATATCAAAGGTATCAAAATTAAGGGGACTCATGCCAATGCAAGAGTATCATAAGGGCTGTTGGATTAATAGATCATACATTTGACTAAAAATACTGATTACTGATCCAACATTATTGTAAAGTAGATGAATGGGCCTCTCTCAAAGGCAGTTGATCCCCTTCCAAGAAATAAGGCATTATTATTATTTGGAGGTTAGATGACATGCATTCCACCATTAAGGTGCTGAATCTTAAGAAGTCACCAATCTTTCTGTGGTGGCTTTCAACAAGATGAAACTTGAATTCTTTTCTGGAAAACAGAGGAAACTTTTTTAAAAGGATCTTTATGCTACAAACCTAAAGTTGAAGTACATTCAAGGCATTTAAACTGAGTGAGCTGGACCTCACTCCTAAAATTTACTACTATATGCTCATTTAAATAATATGTTGCYTGTACCTGTTGACTACAAACAGTATATCCCTCAGAATGTTACACAAAAATCATGAAGATTCACTATCCAATTATGTAAAAAATGCTGATATGATGTCGTAACTAAATGTTAGTACTCCTACCCCTTGGGCTAATCAGGGTGTAAAACCAGAAACCCTTTCCTGCAGGAAATCACCAAACTCTCAACTTTTTTAATGAGCACAAGAAAGACTTGCTCAGTTTAAACTAGATTATGATGTCGTCGTGTTTCTCACATTTTTTTTAATAGTGAGGTGTAGAGGATTCATCCAGAATGATGCCTTTATCCTTCTCTCTTCTAGGCAACAGACCTATAAGTCTCTTTACCAGGCAACGTCTTTTCTTAGCAGTGGAAACTAGTGATTAGTTCCTTGAAGGCTCAGACATTCCTGAAGAATGCAAATGCAGTACTTGCATAAAGTCACATGCAAAAAAAAGGAATACAAAATATAAAAAGGGAAGGAAAACTGCTAGGTCAATGAGTGATTTTGAGAATCTTGTTCAAAGAACTTAGAAAATTGAAGGGGATGGTGTGCTCTGGTTGCTCTTTATAAATGTAGAGGAGGGAAAACAAAACAGAAGTTCCTGAATGAGCCAGTTTAAAATGTGGTGAGTCAAGAGCCTTCTTCAAGACAGATGTTAAACAAGTCATAGGACATCAGCTGTCAGGAGTCAGAAGTTAAAGAGATTTCTGAAACTACATCTGGACATTCATATTAAAATATGTATCTGCACACAACTAGGAACAAGTAAACACCACACACTGCTGATGAGAGATACTCCAGTAGAGATACTTTCCAAGGAAACTGTATAAATTTACTACAGTTGAAATTGACCTGAGCCTTTTTTGCCCCATTTTGACCCTAAGGGAATATGTGCTCATCCCAAAGAAAGTTGAGTAGCTGGCCAACCTTGGCGCTAGACTTCTCAGTTTAGGCCAAGAGCTGGAAGAAACTTTTTAGGGAGGAAGTTAAAATTGTTCCTTCCCAGAAGGAGGAACACTTGAAGGATCAGTCATGCTATTGCAGACACATGGTTATGCAGGCCCTGATTACTCAGATTATATGTTTTTAGATTATATAATGACAGCCTGATATAGACAGATGTAGTGAAAACATTGTGCTCTTATAAAAATATTTGTGAAAGAGGTTTTATTTTTCACATGAAAATTATACTAAAACATAAAAATATTGTCTTTGCCAGTAGTGAGATATTCTCTTGCCAAGGCTAAAGGCCAAAATGGAAATTATGTGACAATCCTGCATTTTCTCATAGTGAAATGTGGTGTCWTTTCAGAATAACCTTATGACCTTTTGAAACATTAGATATTTTTGCACTAATTTGACTGGTATACTTTCATTTATATACAGTACACCTTCATTTCATTCCACCACTCATGTCTCCTAGAACTAGACTACACCTTTGTAAATAAATTGTAGAAGTTTAAGGAAAGCCAGGCTACATTATTTATACGTTTCCTTACAGTATGCAAACCACAATTATAATTCTGCTTAGCTGACCTTAGTATCTGCAGGGTCATTCTGAAATTACCCTCTTCTAACCTGCCCTCTAGAGGTTGATGGCACCTGTTTTTACCCTTTTTTTTTCATGCCTTGGACACTTGCTGGTTTTTCATATTATCTTTGCTCACCTGCTGTGAAAAGTCTAAACAAAACTGTTTAAAAAATAAGATTCTCATTTTCGGTGTTATGCAAGATATCAAAGTCAAACCTTGGATAACCTCAGCTTAAGTGCCAAGTTTCTCCTTTCCTGGGTGATTCATTAGTGGAATCAGAGGCCATGAGCCCTTCTCCTCCCCCAGGCAATAACCCACCTTTCTCCATATGGAAAAAGTCTTTCTGAAAGCAGATTTTTTCTATAGGTAGAGCAACCCAAACTTGAGAGTATCTTTAAGCACACTCAAAAAGAGGAGTTGATACTGAGTAACTATAATTTTTGATTAATCAAGAAGACGAATTTACACTATGAAGCATGTCTCAGACAGCCTTCTGACTGTTAAAATATCTCAAATCATATCTGTTTTTAAACTTTTTCTCCAGTAACAAGCCCGCAGTATTTCGTCAAGTTGCTCAGTTTATCCAGATAGAATGACAGTTCCCTCACAAAATCCATTGTAAGTGCAAATAAGAGACTAAGAGGAACTGGAGTTGCTATGATGTTAAACTCACTGAAAACCAACATTAACCCTTTTGATTTTAACATACCTTGTACAGCTGAAAGGAATTGCAACCTATATGATGTTTTAGAGATCCTTTCACAGATTTTCTCATTGCTTATAGATTTTTGCCCTCATGGACAAAGGATCTCAAAGATATCCAAAATCAGAAGTGAGTTGCAATTGCAGTATCCTCTAAGGTCATGTTTCATGAGGAAAATCCTGGTAGAAAGAAGTATTACATTATTTTCCCCGAACAAGTAATCCAAAACAAGTTCATTTGCTTGCTGAGAAGAGTGGTAGCCATGCCATAGTTATTTAAAAACTTGTCTTCTCTCTGCTGCCCAGTAAATCAAGCAGTGGTAAGCAATCTAAAAAGAAAAACAAACACTTTATCCATGCACACTGAAAGTGCAGTGTAAGCACCAAGCTGGTAAATTCTAGCGTCATTAATCTTTTTCTGCAGGGTTCCCTGTCACCGTCTCTGTGTTGGCAACACATACTCAAGTCTGCATTGAGAATGAAGAGCCACTTTGCATTGTTTTGAAATCTGTCTAGCTTCATAGTTGTAAAAATTCTCTTTGTTTTTATGCAGGAAAAATCAAAACAACTGGATGATGATAGATCATACATTTAACTAGTAGAATGTTTTTCACCCCTCCACCAACCAAAGTATTGTAGCTCCTTTTTCATCTACCTCAAAAATACGCACTCTGACTTTATACAAACTTACATTACAGTTTGGCAAGTCTTCAAGTAAAAGTTTATGAAAACAGAGGTACATCTGTTTCATTTCCATTTACTGTATGTATAATATGATGCATACCTTTTAGATCCAAAAACCTTCTTTCCAGTTGCCGCTACCTAAAGGTAATACCARTTTAAGTGCTTAATATCCAGCCTTTTTAACTTTCCAGATAAATGACAATCAAATAGTGTGATTATACATTAATTACAAAATGTAGCCTTTTTCTAAGCCTTCCATCAGGCTGTTCCATTCTCTCCAAGCATAGCTAATTTTGCTCTCCCCAGTGGAAAAGTAATGTAAATATAACAGAAAAAAACAACAGCACAAAATACGTTAAAATCCTAGAATTATACCGCCTGGCGGATTATCTGTGTAGAGTACTAAATTTCTTCTTTTGTAATGTGTTGTCAGAGTTAACATCATTCAAAAAAAAATAATTGAAGACAGATGAATCATAGGTTATAAATTATATTATGCTTATCATTGGATAGGTAACTGTTGGGGTGCCTCAGACCACTCGGGGTCCGCCTGCTGTCCATCACACCACAGCTACCCAATGGGCTGACAACTCAGAAAGTGAAGGCCGGTCCGAGGACGAGACCCAGGTCTGAGCCCATACCACTTCTCCAGAAAGTTCTGGTAAGTTCGGTTGTTCATAGGTTCCTTCTGTAAATTCCCTCCTCTGTAACCAGGCCATTGGTTCTGTGTCCTTGGGATCCTCCTCCGGGCTTATTTTCTATTGGGTGTTTTGTTCTGCACCCYGCCCTGTAGAAAAGCACGGGCAATTCTGGACCCGACGGCCATTCCTTCCCTCTGCTTTCGGGGAAATAAACCCCTGGAAGGTTTCAYGGAGTGGTCCTCTCTCTTACCTCTTTCGTCTCTGGGATACCTGAGGGATTTAGACCTCTGGGTCTCCTCGCTTTTGGGTACGCCTGCTGCAACAGAGCCAGTGCTGCCTGAACACGCGGCCGCCGAGATCCGACACTTTTCAGTGCGTGTCTGCCGGAAAGACGCTGCTGCCTCACGAGAGTGGGACCTGTGCCCCCCGAGGTTGACCCGTCTCCCAGGGCAGTATCAGGTAACCTGGGCAGCACCGAGTCTTGAAGAAGAGRCCATTGCTATTATTCTTACATAATAAAAAATTGTGCATTAAAAACTCAAAAGCTGAGTAGCCAGACTTTAAAAAAAATGAAAAAAATCAGATTCTGGTAAACTAAGTCCATTCAGCCACTGAAGAAGGTAGAGGGGCTTTTCCTTTCTCAAGAGATATATTCCAGCTTCATTGTGGAAAAAAAAACGTAATTACAAACATAGCATCAAGTCTGTCCATTACTGCAAAAAACACTTTGTCCTGAAAAGAGAAGTATGTGGTGGAACTGGGTAAGTCCAGAAATTCTGAGGTTATGGGCAGGCAGCCGATCTGCCCTCAACTTATCACTAGAGACACCACTGGGTATGAATGAACGAAATCAAATTAGTGAAAGACATCCTTTAGGTAAAACTTGAGAATATGAGAAGTCATATTTGATACTTCAAACTCTGAAGGATAAACAAACAAATAAATAGAAACTTAACATTTGACAAGATTGGTATTTTATGTGTGTGTGTGTGTGTGTGTGTGTGAAAATGCTTATGTGTTGTATAGATTAATCAAAGTTAAGACAGATACTAAATACAAAGACAACATAATAATTTATTTCTTTCAGTACGTCCCAGTGAGTGTAAGCTTCCAAAAATCCAGAGAATATTAACAGGATCAACAATACCATGGCCTCCCATTTTTTGGCAAATGACTCTTCTCTAATTTGAATTTGCACCGTGAAACATTTCTTTATAATCATACATTAATTTCTTCATAAATATATATTAATTATTATATTTGGGTTCTTCATGAATGTTGAAAAAATTTCTTAGCTTTTGAACCTTGAAAAATATAATCAGCTCGTTATCCGGGTGGGGTCTATACTGTCTGTTATATCTTTAATTAAGATATCTTTGATTAAGATATCTTAAATTAGTAGAAAGAGAAAGAGAATATGGTTGGAATACTATATAGCAGTTAACCAAGTAAAAAAGAGAAGGCTGACAATAAATATCAAATTAAAACTTCAGTTTGCCTGAGTTACCAAACTGTCTAAATATTTCGCATCAAAATAGACATAATATGTTAGCTTTATTAAACTTTAATTTTGTTTAAAAATAATGAAGTATTAGTGAAGTAACAATGGAAATAAGCGTTAAAAAATTCAAACTATCTTCATATAATTCAAATCAGATGTATGTCAATTTCCTACACTTTTCATTAAAAATAATTAATAACTATATGATAATGCTTCAYACATACATGTCCTAGCAAAATTCTTCTTTGATTTATGTGGAAATGTGACACATCTTCATGGCAAAGCAAAACAGAAACTAGGTTTTCATTAAAAATATCAAGAGTTCACAGAGTTAAATGATAATAATGACAGCTCTCTTTGTAACCATCATGAAAACTTAAAGAAATATAGTTAATGGGACTAGGCTAGACATAGTCTGAAGTAAACTCACAACATAGGGAATATCTTACACAGTTCAGAACACTGAATCAAAGAGGCCGTTATAGAGGCCAAAGAAGAATTTTTCATTTTTCCTAACTACCATTGTATTTAAAACTGAAAGTTAATATTAAAACATATTCCTTTCATTAAACTGAATTTAAAAAGTGATTGCTGTGCACTGTAATCTTCATTGCCTTAACATGGTTAAAGAGGGAGAATAAAATTAACTGAATAATAACCACATGCCATAAAATATAGTCAGGGAATTAGGGCATATATATATATGGTTGGATGCAAGATAGTATTTCAAAATGTCATTCTTTAACAAAAACATGTTGAAATTGTTGCAGTTAGAGAAATGCTTCAACGAAGGTAAGTGATAATGGTTCATTGCGCTTTATGACATCTTTTTGCAGAACATAATTCCAAAGAATGAAGAAAATTTTTTCTTTATTATTGCATTACTCTTTTTCCTCAAAAGAGGTCTTATAGTATGAAAGAATGTTAAATTAATGTCTTGGGTATTAGCCTGTATCACACCATTGGTGGAGCTTGGTACCAAAGCCAAAGTGCATGGTCAAAACCAGTGCAGCCAAAGAGCTAGGTGTGTTTTGACTGCATCCTTGACTTGTAGCCAGGTATAAAATCTGCTCGCATGTTTGCATATGCTTTGCCTAATGCATGGCAAACTGGTTTATTTGGTGACTGTGTGGAGGAAGAGCTGGTTCTCTACTGAACTGCTGTACAGTTGCAGTCTATCCTCAACCACAAGACTCATTCAGAAATTTCTGTTCCCTTGAAACCTGAAAAAAGATGGCACATTTGTTGTCCTGACACCTTTATTTTTCATACATTTTCTTCATACATTTTCTTCATACATAATGAGCCTGAATAACTTCATTATGTGGGTAGTTCTAGTTTGTGGTTTGAGCTCTTAGCTGTACTGGTGATGGAGTCTGCATCTAAATTTACAAGAACTATGGACTAATGTCTGAAAAGGAAAGGGTATTAGTTGACCTAGTGGGAGCCCATTCTGAACCTGTAGACTAGACCAGGACCTTTAATTTAGTTCCCTACAAAATGAATCCATTTTATAAACTCCATAAAGTGAACCAAAGTATGGAAAGTGGAAATTTGTTTCAAAAGTACACTTCTGATGGGAAATGCTGCATTAAATGTTGATATTTCAACGTTTGTWTGTGAAATTGAACTAAAAATTAGAAAACAGCAAATTATGTAAGTTAAAATTAGCTAAAATATTCCAATTAAAACATATATCTGAGTGCAGCCAGGCAATCCAACATCTCATATGTRTTACAACTGTGACTCCACACTACTCTGCCCTGTATACTCAGTCTATGGATTATAGGTCTAAAGAGTATATGGACTTCATTTTCTGAGTAGTCTATCTAGTCTATATTTTTCATGATACAGATACAAAATTGATTAAATTAGCTCATTCAATATGGCAGCTTCTGCAGCTGATAAAGCAGTTGGTAATAAATCAAGTCTAACTGCGTGTCATGATGACAAATCCGACAAGAATTTTAAATTTTGGCTGATCCAATAGAAAATGTTATTTCTTAGCTTTGTTTACATCCTGACAATCTTTTTACATGGAATGTGCCTAAGAGCATTTTATGTTTATATTTTTAATTAGGCTTTTATTCCTCATTGATAACAAATATGTTTTTGTCATTTTAATGTGATAAACAGTGAAAACTGCTTGCATCTTCTTTCTTGAATAGGCAACAAATTCATTCAATAGGACCAGACTCCTTTTCAATAATTGTAAAAAAGTCAAATAAGTGAGTTTGCTGGAAAATATTAAGAAAACTTAGGTATTAGTTGTACATGTGCTTTCAAAGGTCATGCTGCCTAGGATTATATTCAGTTTTCTTCAGAATTCTAACTTATGCCTAAGATTGTCAAATAAACCTTTTAATGAGTTGAAATAGTACATCTGAGTTGGGCAAAGTATCCCCTATGACTGGCTGCCTGTTTTACTTATGGGCCCTTCTCCCCAGCTGCCCGCTTCAACATACTTATACCACATCCCTACTATTCAGTTATACCTGAGTCAAATAATTTACATGCCACTCGCTGTGAGCTGGCAATCACTGCAGGTGACCTTTGTGCAAACTCAAATTCGTGGTGAATCCCACCCACAGTGGGGACAAACCAGTCCCAACCTAGCGGGACAGTGAGTGATTTTAAGATAAAATCCATATACATGTGGATCCACGGAGGCACAGCTGCACATAGTGTAACCCCAACAACTTGGAGAAATGTGCCTTTGACCTGGCTCTTCCCTGCGCATCCCAGGAGGTTGTCAGCCCCAGGGGCTGGGTACAGCACTCATCAGGACAAGACAGCTTTACAGAGAACCTTATGAATTGCATGTGCCGATGGGGAAAACATATTTGACCTAAATATTGGCTACACCTGTAGATGTGGAGCTGTGGCAGGCTCACCTCTACTCCACATTTGGCAACTCCTACCATTAATTCTTAAAATAGTGTATTTAACACATAAAACACTTTGAGCCATCAAAAATCATTATTCTAAAGAAAGCTCWAAGTAAACTTCTGTGATTAATTATTACAGAACTGATTTAATGGGATGTTTGCAAATTTACTTCCTAACCTAGAGACTGTAAAGTATTTTATCTAATACCAGCAAGAAAGTATAACTTTTGGTTTCCTTAGTGAAAAAAAAAAAAAAAAAATCCATACTTCTTTAAGACTGGAAAAGTCTTAACTGTCAAAGTTGCTACTTATGATCAGCCTACATACCCCTTAAAGAAATGAAGTCTCTAGAAGCGATGAATGCTGTAAGGTCAGTTTTACAGAGTGAATGATAGCATAGTTTGAAAAGATGTTAAGTTTAAAATGGTGTCAGGGATTCTGGAAGATGAAAAGCTCAAGGCAAATCCCTGAAGGTAAGGTGGCCATGAAAATAGTAAATGCTGTTCCTAGACTGCATTACACAAAAAAGCTAACTCTAAATCAACCAGAAAGCAGATAAGAAAATAGGACTCCCACGTCTCAAATAAGTTTTTTAACTACAACTTTTTCTAAAACAAGCCTCTTTGAATCTTTGTTATTGGAATTAAATTATTTCTGAAACAGAGTACCAATGACTGAAACCTCCAAGGACACCGAACTGAAAAGGAGTTTATCTATATTTCCACACTACGGCAATGAATGTTTAAATATTCATAAACTGTAGAACAGTGTGAACAGAGAAAACATAGAACATCTCTTACATGCTCAGGCTGTGTACCTCATAACTTCTGATAAGTGGGAGCTGTGGTTTCATTTTTCCTCAGGCAGAAATGACACTGCGGCTAGCTGATAATTTTTTCCCTAACACACAGCTAAAAATAGGGAGTACCATTCTGTACAGTCAAACTAATGCCTAATAAGGATGATTATAATTTTGCTTAAAATTTTTGGCATGTTCAAATAGGTAAATTGTTCCCAGATAACAAAATTTTTTTTTCTCAGTAAATTCAGAATGTTTTTGATTACTTCTACTCAGAAGGCAGTGTCATGATTTAACATAAATGACACCATCACAGGAAAACTGTTATTTTTCTCTGGAGATATTATATGAATGCTCTGAGAGTGATTGTTGTCCTTGGAAGACACATTTTGTTTTGAGAAACTTAGAGAAGCTCCATTTACTTACATCAGAAAAGAGTATGAGATGACTGACCCAGAAGAGTGATCTTTACACAATACATATCACAGAATCACAGAATCTGCTGAGTTGGAAGGAACCCACAAAAATCACTGAGTCCAACTTCTGGCCCTACACAGGACCATCTCCGAGAGTCACACTGTTTGCCTGAGAGTGTTGTCCAAATGCTTCTTCAACTCCGTCAGGTTTCGTGCTGTGACCACCTCCCTGGGGACTCTTTTCCARTGCCCAAACACCCTTTGGGTAAAGAAACTTTTCCTAACATCCAACCTAAACCTCCCCTAACATAACTTCAGGCCATTCCCTTGGGTCCTGTCACTGGTCACTACAGAGAAGAGATCAGTGGTTGCCCCTCCTCTTCCTCTCATGAGGGAGATGTAACTGCAATGAGGTCTCCCCTCAGTCTCCTCTTCTCCAGGCTGAACAGACCAAGTGACTTCAGCTGCTCCTCATGAGGCTTCCCCTAAAGGCCCTTCACTATCTTTTCTGCCCTACTTTGGAYGCTCTCTAATAGTTTAATATCTTTCTTACATTGTGGTGCCCAAAACTCCACACAATATTCAAGGTGAGKCTGCATAGACCTTGTAGGCTGAGGCTGCGTAGTGAGGAGACAGAGAATTATCTTATCTGGAAAATGTGTTAACAGAATTCAATATATGATAAATATATATATAAATAAGTTAGAAAAATAAAAATGGAAATTAATGGAAAAGTCAAAAAATTAACATATTTTTGCCCTTCACTGTTGTAACAACTTTGATAGCAGTTGACACTCTATTGTCTGGAGACACTGACTCAAAGTTGTTCTGTTTCAGTGACAGCTTGCTGAACCTGGTATCAGCATTGCTTGGTGGAACTTTATATCCAGTCCTGAGCAGGAAGTCAGTTTTGATAAAAGTATGTCTCCTGGCCTTAAAACCTGAAATCTAAGCTCAATTCAAATTGGCAAGGCAGTAATATTCTTACAGGGCAGGAGAATATGATTCATATTTCATTGAAAGCTTTTCAGATTTATAATATTTCTTTTTCTGTTACGGTAAATTGGTCTAATATATCCTCCTTGCACTGTATGTAAATGATCATGAATGCCAGTGCTATTTGGGACCTACACCAGAAATTACTATGTTACCTATGACATGAAAAATAATGAAAGACACATTTTCTGTCCCTGAAGACTGAATGTCCATGGGGTGCATGAGCTGCAATTTACTCAGCTCACAATCAATTTAATAAATTAAATTTAAGGAAATGCTTATCTATCCACCTGGGCAAAACAAAATAGCATTTACATGCTTTTAATCCTCGATCCCTCAGAGACAACCTTTTATGATATGTTTTGTGGTAGTCAAAAGAGATACAAATTGAAGAGGTTCATAAACCTCCTTTGTGGAAATTGATTTGTCAGCTTCTGAACATGGAAGAATGTATTATTTGTTGAGCAAAAAAGTCTTTGTTTAAGGATTAAGACAAGATACATCCCATCTATTTTACTTGCTGTGACAGGCCTTTTCAATGCATGCAAGATGTTTTGATAAYAGAAACATTTTTAACCTATAAGGTAGCTTCTGCTCAAAAATATTAAGCTTATGAATGAAAAAAATATCAGTTTTACATTATGGGATCACAGCTGAGAAAACGGAAGGTCTGCATATCTGGCTGTAATCTTGAGGTATGAGTGCACACTACCCTTTTGTTTTAGAACATAGGAAAATGCAGGATTTTTGTTTATCTTTCAGCCAAAACTGCATGTTCTCAGGAAGCCTTACAYTTTTACTTCTTTTCCCACTAAGATACCTATCCTCTAGAAACAAATTCAATTGCTAGTTTATTTCCATCAGCCATGAATACTTTTTGATAACTGTAAATGTTGACTCACAGCTGATAGAATCTCCAACTCAGCTAAATTATAATCTATGCTATTTGTTTATTAATCTTTCTCTTTTAATTATTAATGATCTTAAAATTGCACTAAGCAAAACAATTTAAAAAGTGATGGAAGCTATACCATCAAAAATATGATAAATAGTTGGACCAGTGAAAGAAAACAGCTCAGAAGGAGAGTGTGATGACAGATGAACATCTATTTTTGTTAACCAAACTCAAATCAAGTTGTAGCTATGCCAATAACTACCACCAATATACTGGTGCAGAAGAAAAGGAGCAATACTGCAGAACTCAGAAAACTCTTTTATTTGATATAAACACATCTAATGGACTATTAGAATCTCTTTTAAAATTACAACCTGGTTTTGACCTTATGAGACCACATTCTCAATGCTTCAGATTCAATGCAGTTAATTAATTAACTTTAGTGAGTCAGTTGCATAGTAAATGAATACAGATTAGACATTTAAAAGGTATTCTTTAACAATTCATTGTACAATGCAAAGTACATCTAGAGTTAGTGGAATGTCCTACATAATTGAATAGAGACAAAAGGAAGTGGTTTTGCATATATAAATAGCTCTTACAATCTRCAAAATTTATCATGAGTTTAGGACAATTTTTAAATCTCCCTTTTTTAATTATAACTTCTAAAATTTTCATTATAAACAGGATATTTGTGTCCATAAAAATGTATAGGGCATTATCATWATATTTTACTGCTATATACTATACTCAAATTATATTAAATTAATATCTAATAATTCATAACGTAACGTTGCCCCATTTATATGAGAGAATAATCTCATTTCTGTTTGACAAGCCAAACTACAGGAAACAATTTAAATTAAGGCTTTTTCAAGACCTGCAAGTCAAAACCATCAAAGTATCCAACTATTCTCAGACAAATCATACTTTTACACATTGGCTTTTTCAAGGTGTTTGCCCATGCAAAGAAATACAAGGGAGTAAACTTTTGGGCCTCTATGGACTTGTTGTGCCATGGCTAACATAGCATGACCACGTAAAGGATGTCACAAAGAGTGAAAGAATCTCAGACTAGTCACAAAATAGTTTCCAGAGACAGGCTTTTCAATGTTCAGTGCTTTATATGATTGACACACTAATATTTGCATTTAAAAAAAGTAAGCATAGATCATAACCAATATTTTTAATAGCACGTATTTTAATCCTTGAAACCTCTGCAGATGAATAATACTTTCCTCATCTTATGTCATAAAAAATCACCACTATTTCATGTTTTTAATAAAAATTATTTATGTGTGCGCGTTAAATCAAGAGTGGCTAAATAAYGTAAACTTTTGATAGAAGATACAGCATACACTCCTTCCATTCCCTCCTTTACAAAGTCACCAGTCTTTTAAACCAAGCCTGAGATACTTCAAAAAAGCGAGTCAAATGTTGCACTCTCTTCCTTTTTCAGATCAAGAAACAGACTACCGAAAAAATATATATTTGTAGATGAAAGAATAAGCTTTGAGTCTTTAATTTTGAGTCTTTAACATTTGACGTGCTCTAAATAAGGAGCTTTGTAATACAGCTATGCAAGTTGTCTCTTTTTGACATGTGTAAAAGAAGCTGTATCCAAATTCTAACAGAAGGATGCCTTACTAAATGAGCATAGCTGACATCCTCAAGATGGAGTCCTTCTGCGGGAAAATAAGTGCAAGGCTTCCCACCATATGGAAAGTGGACAGGGTTTAAATGTAATCTAATCATAGAGCTAGAGACCTATCACCTGCTGAAGATTAAACACATGGSAATCTTTGACTTCAACGCATCAGAAAGCCTAATTTCCAAAGAGATTGGTGGTTGAATGACCTCTTAACTGAATTAAACTTCAGTGAGAACTCATATTTCCCAYATCCTCTTCTCACTGCAATTCTTCCACTTCCTCCAATACCTTTTTTTAATATTCSAAGAATTCCTAGCTTCCATCTACGCAAACTATCTTTGTAGTGCATAAAAGGACAACACTAGTTTTGTCTGCTGTTATGTGTCTTTACTGGACATTGTACCTTCCTTGTTGATGAGCTGAATGTACCCATGGGTTTTGAGACTCTGCAGCTCCAGGTTTGTTAGGCTGCATTTGTGTACCCAGTGCAGGCTTATCAAAACATCAGTCCTTTAATCACCTCAAGAAAAATTATTAAGGAAAATGGATAGAAAAAAGTAGGCTGCATGACTGCATAAACTGCATTTTATTAGGTGAAAAAAATGACATTTGAGACACTTAGAGGGTCCTGGTACTTCCAAAGATAGTTAGCAGCTAATCAGCATAATTTCAGAACTGCAGTTTGCACAATATTGTCTAAATTTCATGTAAGTCTCCRCAAGGTCTTTGTTTAGGATCTGTGACTCATCTGCTTCTAGGAATGTGCTGTATGGTTTTTATGGCTTTTAAGGCTTTTAAGTTATGAAATTTCTCACTGATGTTGGTACTGCTTCACCTGCAGTTACATTGGTAGCTGTGAAAAAACTAATACTTGACAGCCCTCACTTGTACTTGACCTGTGTAAGGAGAGGCAGGCTTTACATTACTCAAAGGCCTGCTTCTTTCTAGTGCTGTATTTCCTGGAGTTCTTTTCTTATGGAAAAAAAGTGGCAGCAGTATTCCGTATAGTTGGCTGAAAAGCATAAAATGGATATTAGTAAATTCTGGGCTATTGAAAGTTTGTGGCAATGAGATTTGTCATAGAATCACAGAATTGTTTAGGTTGGGAATGAACTTTAGAATCATGAAGTCCAGCTATCAACCTAGCAACACCATGTTCACCTTTAAACCATGTCCTCAAGTGCCATATCCACACATAAAGAGGATGAGGCTGGTAGACATTTAAATATCCTTTTTTTTCCCAGTGAGTTACCAATAAGGCTTTTTCAACCAAATGTAGATGCCTACAGCGTGCATTCACAGGAAACAACTGTGCATCATGTTCTTATTCAGATGATTACACAAATATGTTAGTTGTGCAGGGGTAACCACTGTTTTGTTCAATTTAGTGCAAAAGAGTCTGGATYTATTCTTTCATCCACAGCAATAAGAAAGTCACAGACAGAAGGTATTTCCTGAACTGAATGAAAACCACTTATTTTTACCTTTAGGAGACTATTCATGAATATGTCTATGCCTATTTAGTTTCTTGGCAATATTTTAAAATATTGAAAAAAAAACCCCACTAAAGTTTATATGTTTCCTGACATTTACAAGTTCATTCTTTAATGTGAGCTTTTAAGGCCCTATTAAAAGAACCTAGTTAAGAGAAAAATTTAATAGAACGGAAAAAATGGAAGAGGTAATCACAAGTGGATGACTGAAACAGAAGCAGTCTGGGGAAGCTGATTACCCTTCCAGGATTTCATTATTAGCAGAATAGTTCTCATAGTGGCTGTTGTGACTATAAGGAATCCAAATTATATTCCTGCATGTTTCCACCATGAAAGACAACATTTAAACAGGCTACACATTAATAGAAGTGTGGGCACTTAACAAACACAATCTTTCCCAAATTACCTCCAGTGTAGTCCTTCATATTTTGGGGTAGGATTTTCTTGATTTACCATGAACTGGATGGATGGTTATCTGGTAGAAAAAAGAGAGGGACACGAACAGTAGATCAGGTCAGCTGTGTTTATCCGAGTCTTGAAAAACTCCAAAACCAGAGTTTCTCCAACCTATGTGGACAACCTTTTACAGCGCTGAATCTTCTCCCCCACAACCCCCAAGAAATTCTCTAATGTTCATTTGGAAGCTTCCAAGCTGTTGCATCTGTTGCCCCCTGTTACATTATTTGACACTTATGAAAAGAATTCTCCTACATTGTCTATTTTTTCATTGTTTTGTTTAATTCTATTTTTGATAAACCCAAACCTTAAGTTGTCTGTGTATTTCAGAATGGTTTATTATATTTTGATTGCATGGTAGCTCTTGCCTGGGCAAAATAATATGGCTCTTTACCTTGAAACATATATAAAATGATCAGTGCACAAGAACTAAATTTATACTAATACACTAAATGAGATCTATTTCATAACCTTGGACCAAATAGCAAAGTCTGGCTACCTCTGTAATATTAAACTTTCTTAGTGTTTAATACTGGATGTCATCAAATACATAAATGTTGGGAAAGATTCTGTGATCTGTCTGGACTGTACCTAAACAGAGCTTGAAAACTGTTTGAGAATGCTACTTATGTTGACATCCCTTAAATCATCATCTATTGTTCTAGGAGTAAGGAAAAAAAAAAAGGCAGGCCTGCCCTAAAAATGATTGAAGGTGTGTTTAGCGTTGGTTTATTTAAGTCTGTTTAGCATTGGTTTATTTACGTAGATGCAGGCAAAGCAATCTGCTTCTTAAATTTTTTGCTTAAGGCAGCCAGAAAAAGAGGATAACTGTTCTGTGTGTGAATTAATGCTGTTAACAATGGCTGTCAAGGTCTATGTGTGAAATCAAGCACATTAGTGCAAGAAGCTCAATTCCCAGATTAGGGATCAGGCATCCTTTGTTCATTTCTCAGTGTTGTCATTGACTTTGAAGAAGTCACGTCATGACTCCATACTTTAGTTTCCCCACAGGTTATTACTTCTGCTCTTTAATTTCAGGACTTTTGCAACTCTCACAGTATCGAGCAAGAAAACTCCCCAAGACACCAATAGGAACACAAAAGATGTTGTACACTAGAAATTTGCATGATGCCAACAGTCAGGTCCAGAAACACTTTTTTTCTTTAACAGTTCTATTTATAACATGGTATAAATAAAAAACAATAATTTGCAATGACCATGAGTGATTTTTCAAGGGGTTTTTTTTAGTATGATAGCATCTCAATCCCCAAGGACCAGAGAAAGCCCAGTTTTAGAAAAGACAAAATGTATGTGCCATCCAAGAACAGCATCAGAAGAAACCTAAGTCCTTCTCAAGAGAAGAGAGCAACAACAGAAAACTCGCCAGCATGTAAGAAAAAAAGATAAAATATTTCTTTCAAATACATAGGAGTTGAGCAAGTGGGAAAAAGATTATCTCATCACACTGACAAGGATCTTACCAAAGAATTTCAAGAAGCCAGAGCTTGAAAACTCAGTGGGTCTCCTTCCTCCTTTGCTTACAGATGTGTAGCACCAAAGGAAAACCAGACGAGGGTATTCATTATCAGTTGTATGAAATGTGCATGCAGGGGAAGATTGCTAAGAAGTTTTCCTATTTTCATGGCTTCTATGACTAGCTCCAAAACCGTGTGCTTAGATCTAGAGACGTGTCTGGGATACAATCTTTTCCGAGGAGCATTTATAGGGCACTTTTAGTTTCTGAAGATGAACTTGAGGAATGAACATTAGCCAAATAATTTATATTTTGAAGAAATAAAAATCTGGTTCTGCASCTTCATTTTGCACCAGATTTTGCAGCTTCCCCTTTGTGTCCTGTACATTTTGCTGATGGCTGAACATAATTTCTCCCCCCCGCCAAGTCTATGGTAAATCCAAGTAATATTCCTCAGGGTTAGTAGGGCCAAAAAGAGTCCGTAATAAAACTGGCACAGTATTATTAGAAATTGGTCATTTCTGAACATCAGAAAAGACATAAAAAAAAAGTGCCCGTTCCGGAAATTAAACCAAGGAAATTTTAAATAAATAAATGTGTGAATAAAATAATTGAAAATGTGAATATTAAGATATGAAGAAAATAATCTCATAAATTAAAACGTACTGGAGAACAGAGATTAAAAGAAATCCAAACAATATTAATGACATACTATATGAAGACGAAGAAGGCTAATGTAATAGAATTAGCTGATAAAACCACAGAAACCCTAAAAAAATCGAAAATTGAAAGCTAATAAAAACATCTAAAACCTTACTTTAAAGGCAAGAAATATTATATGCTTTGACATGAATGACATTGTCAGGACTATTTGTTCCATTTACTGAGCACAAACAGATGTGAAAACCGGACAATGGCAGAAACTAAATGGAAAAASCTAGAATGGTTTCATAACTGGTAATATTAAACTAGACAGAATTATTGCAAGTGCTACCCCACAACTGATGAGCGTGAAGAACTGTCATTTATTCCAATGATAAGTGTGGAGAGAAGACAAATAAATATTGCAGTCAAGTCTTGCATTTTCAAAGTGATAACAGACAAACCAAACAAACACATGATTTTACCTAGAAAGCAGAGGATGAACATGAGAACAAACGTATCTTCTACKTTGTCAACATGGACATTGAAATCATATAAGATTAATCGTCTCAGAGATTCCAGAGTCAACTGAGAAAGAAAATCCATAAATTCATTAAAGAGCCTGTGTTAGCTCCTGGAAGTCTATAAATTAATTGTGAAGCTTACAAAATAATTACGTGAAAAAAAAATGGTGAAAGACACAAAAGGCTGGTGGTGTGTTGATTTTTCAGGAAGAATGAAAGGATCCCCAGTACCACATCTACTTGACCCTTTTGTAAATTTTAAGAACCATTTGTGTAACTCAAGTGCAGCCAAACTTGATGTTGGCTTATGAGGGAGATTTTAGATTCTGCCAAGTATTACAGCACAGTAGTGTAATGAACTCAGTTTAAATTTTTTAAAAATACAACTAAGACAGTATAATTTCAATATCTGCTTAAACATGCTGTAGTATACAGATGCATTTTTGAGACAGAACTTAGCAAATAGGCAAATTCAAGAAAGCGTAGAGTTGTGAGAGATTGTGCGACATTTTCAGAATGCTCTGGTTCTAACTGTCTGCTCTGAGGTTAGATATGGAGAAGGAATTACTCTTCCCAGGTATTTAGGTTTGAACTGGGAGTCTGATAGTATTTTAACTCCCTTATTAATTACAGAGCAGAAATGACGTGATGTGTTGACATTCTAGTTCTGGTACTTCCAATTATGTCATTCTAGTCTGTGGAACAGTCTTTCTTTTGAGGCTGAAAATATTTTCTTTTTAATCATTCTGTCTGGAACTTGAATCCTGAGTGTCATTCAAACAGGCTCTAGAACAGTTATTCAGAGATTCTTTATTTCATATCTGTAGAAAAGGAAAACTACTTCTGCACTTGACCAAGCATTAAATCATGTCACAGCAGCCTCATTTCTAGGTGTGTTTGACAAAACAGGCCAAGCACCTCAACTTTAATATTTATTTACCAGAAGAAAACATAACACTAACAGTTCAAGCGAAGATGCAGCTTTCAGAACATCAAGATAGCATCTTAGACAGATTAAACATGTTAATTACATTGTATGATACTTGTATCCGTAGAATTAGTGTTAACCTGATTCCTTGCTTATATATGAAGTGGTCTTCAAAACAYACCCTGCTTGAAAAAAATACTCAATTTTGGATTATTCATTTACAATGCATTAACAAATAATGAAGTGCGACAGCAGCTAATAAGCAACATCCAAACCTCGTAACACAATTTCTTTTTATGTGGCAACCACCCAAACAAATAGAAATGTCAGGTGAATAAATGCACAGTTTACCCATATAGGATCTTTAAGTGATACAGGAGTGCAGCTCCATGGGTAGCTAGAGAGATGTTACTTCTAAGTGGCAGAATGTGTGCCATAGGTGTGTAGGAAGGGTGGGTAGGAAGGGTATTAGGTAGATAAATGTGAGTGCATTCTACATACCCAAACATCTCTAATGTGTAAATGTTTCCACAAATAAATACTTCAAAAGTGTATGAATAGGTGTATGTGTTATAATTCACACTTCTCTCATTACTGGAAGGAGTTAATTCTTTTAATTGGATACAAAGATATGCTGAGTTTTATTTCTGTCAGAAGAAGAAAAACAAACACAATACAAATCAGCAAAAACTTAAGGGCAAAAAGTTATATGATCCTGACCTTATGTAACATATTACCTACTCACCCTTTTACTTGAGGTTGTTTTTTGAAGAGTGCCAATAATGTATTGTGATAAATCTGCTCTTATATTTTAATTAACTGGTGACAACAAGGCAGGCAATATTTAAGGAACAAATTCTGCTTTCTAACCACATCAGTTCATGAAATCACCTCTTCTCCTAAGAGTGCATGATAAGAAATTAACACTCAAACTCTTTTTATGCTGTGAAATGATACAAAAATGCAGATAATAGGAGAAACTGTGCCATTCTGGGGACCATCCAACTTCAGTAATACCAGTACTTGAGTATGAAAAAACAATTAGCTTGAGTGGTTTCAGATTTTAGGCTTTTTAAAGAGCCCTGTGCTTGCATTTCTAGTAATTTAAAGACATTGCCAGTGGCACTCTGAAAGGTAGTGTTTAGTCTATAATCATGATTTCAGTGAGGAAAACAAAAAAAAAAAMCTCAGCAGGCAGATCAGCTGCAAATGAAAAGGAAAAACGAGGAAAGAAAATTCTGTAAAACATAATCAGCCAGGAACTTTCCCATTACGGATTATTACGTGAAGTCTCTGGGGAAATATCAGCTCTGAATATTTTTACAATGTCTTTGCTAATTCTTTTACAATCTTTTTATTTTTCTKAAAAAGCTAGTTCAACCACCTTACTGGAAGTAAATATTTGACTGCTCATGCCCTACAGGTTGGAAAACCTGTGGTGATAGAAACAAGGGATTGTTTTGCTTCTTATTTTTTGACTTGACTATGTGTCTTACAGAAAAAGAAAAAAGAAAAATCTGGATTTCCTATTCCTTCTTCTTAAACATTTGTTTATCAAATTTTAAGTCTCTGTGGATCCAGATTTTATGGGGGATTTTTGGTCCCTCATGCAAAATTTTATATTCATCTATCGTGGTCTTCATTGTTGTTAGCAAAYGTGACTTAGGTGCTGCCTTCATTACACTTCTAATCTTTTACAGCAGCATGATTTTTGAAGAGAAAACATTGCCACAAGAAAATCCTGTGATTTGTGCTGAGGCTCTGGATCTTTCTTGACAAGGGGTGTTTATAGAGCTGGMAAATATCCACAACAATGTTGATTTTCCCTTTAGTTCATGAGTCCAAAACTATGTTCAGGCCTAAAGTTTTGTTCTGACTTAGCAGTGGTTTCAGGTATGGCGRGATCTTTCACAGTCTGCAAGTCACAGAGGAAGAGACACTTGGAGAGAAAGGAAGCAGGAATTTTAACCCAGTGCTCCCAAGTTCAATGACCATGTAGTCATTTCCAAGTTGCCCCATAGAAATTTAAGTATTTATATGACACTAGAAGACCTCCAACAGGCATGATTAGAAGAGCAAATAAATAGTTTGGTAATTTCCTTCAGGGACACTGTGTTCTCATAAAATGCTTTGATTTTCAAAAATCCCCATCTGCTAATGAAAGTCTGTGGGTCTGGAGATGCTTTTTTCCCTTTTTTTTTTTTTTTGGCTAGGTCTAATATTGTTGTGTCATGCTACAGCTACTGCTGTTGAAATTGTTGTGTTGCAGAACCCATGAGCACAGACTATATTAGACACAGAAGTACCATCAAGGTTTGCATGAGAGTGGTCTGGCATGCTTGAGGCAATGAGGGATAAGTGGAAACAGAAACTTCAATTGCCTGTATCACATCCCTGGAGTGTTGTGAGGCGAAGCACAGCTAAACTGTGCCTCCGACACCTCAGGATCTCAGGAGTATGTTATCCAATTATCTCATGGCAACCATCCCTCTAGGGCTCTCTCTCTGCTATTAGGAAACACTTTGATGGTGTGTGGAAAAAGATATTTTTGGAAGCRGAGGAAGAAGTTGTTTAGAAGAGAGAATTGCTGTAATCTGTGCATTGTGTTGYTAAGTTGGAAAAGAGAGACAAAATGTTGTTCCAAGTTTGTTGGCTTCTGTAGATGTTAAGAAAATATACTTCAGCACCAACCTCCCCATATTTCAGCAAAATKCACACTAAATTTTCTTGTAGAAGACTAAAAATGATTAGGTGTCATAAGAAACTGAGCAAGCTGCTGTAGGGTGTTCATAAAGTAAGCTGTGTAAGTGATTTAGAGCTCAGCAGCTTTTCCTACAATCTCACCCTGCCACAACTGTGATGCAACTTGCTCCTCTCTCCGCAGTAGAGTGGGTTCTGTAGCATGCAAGATTTACTGCTGTAAGATGACATTATATTTTACCACAGTAACAGCGCTTGTTACCCTCATCTTAACATCAACAGTTACGGACTTGCTGTGGCAGGGGGATAAAATTATGAAAGCCCACACACATTTCTGGCAAAGAACATGCACAGAAACACTGAAGCAGGGACAGAACAGGTTGGGACTAAAAGACATTATTATTGGAGCTCAGCCTCCCCTTCAATGTGAGGAGAAGCAGATGGCAAGAGTTGCTCCCTGCTTTGTCAAGGCTTCTTGAGTAATGCCAWGGTAAAACACCCTGGGTGCAGACTACATCCATACAGACACAGGCTCAATTTGAAGGCAATGTCCCAGCCACTTTACAGTGGTAGTGGTAGTCCCTAGGTGCTTACCCTGTCAACCAGTGAAAAGCTTTTTTTCTTTCCCCACCACATGCAGCAGAATCCCTTGAGAAAGTATGACCTCAGATGCTCCAGCTCAGATGCTTCAGGGTGGCAGAGAGGTAAAGCTGATAGTAATTTTAAAACACCTTTAGAGATGATTCACCATACCTCATTAGCTATTGTTCTTAGTTGTGTAGCTGGGGTAACAAAGAAAGATTATAGGAATGTTGCAGCTTTCCTCATTATCCACCCTTTTTTCCCACTTATGTTAGTGGTAGTGCAATCTATCTCAAGGAAGTCCAGACTGAAATCCGGATTTGGATCTGTTTTCTTACTCTATGAATTTCCTTCTTTTTTGATATTCAGTAACACTGGATCTTCTTACTGAAATTCAGATTGTTGCTTTGCGGACGAAATCATTAAATACTCTGCTTATTTCTCCATTCAAGAGCTGGATACCCTATTGTTGGCCTCTTGCTAAAACAAGCACAAATCTCARAGATACTGAGCTTTAGAAAATTTTAGTCGGCAGATTCAAACAGATCTTTTCCTGATTTGCTTGAGTATTCCTCTCTTCTTTTAAAGCAAATTGATCCTGTGGGATCCAGTGACTACCTGTAAATCATGTGCTGCTGCAGCACCCTTAGTAACAGCCTGGGAGTTTCTGAATCTGAATAGAAATCTAAACTTTCTTTCCTCACAGCCACAAAATATGCAGCTTTAAACTCCTTCTCAGATTCAAATCCCTGTTAGAGCATGGGACAGCTATGAGGAAGAATGCAGAAGGCCCCTCGTTATCATGGAGCTAACTATGATATAKGCTATATAGAAACTCTTGACATTCCTTTTTGTCATTTCCATGCTCGGTAATAATGCATGAAAAGATTTAGACTGGCACAAGTATATTGTCTGTCAAAGGCGCTTCAAGATTTTATTTGACTGTTAGTCAGCTCACATTACTCCAGGCTGTTTGATACACAGAGCACAAAGCAGCTTAACACTGTTGCTATTAATGTTCAAACTGCACTGAAAACACTTCATTAAACAGCCTACTGCAGTGTAATTGTTTAATAATATTTTGATTAGGTTGTTTAGTAGACAATCCTTGCTGTAAAACATTTTCTTTCTGTCAAGAGACTCTTTGGGAAAAGGTAAGGTAAAAATTCTCAGACTAGTCTTATTTTTTAAAGCTAAAGTCAGAAAAGTCCAACTTTTTAAAAATTATTATTATTTTTGGTTACCTTTTATGCTATTTGGTTGTTTTTCTCCACAGTATTTATGAAATCCATTACATTTTAGTTGTTGTTAGAGAAGAGCTATTCCAAGTAATTAAGAAAGAAGTGTGAACACAGATTTCTTCAAACACAGACAACAAATAACCCAACTGAACTATTCAGGAATCTTGATCCAAATTCATCAGTCTTCCAAAAGTAATGTGTACAGCATTTTCCAATGTCTTCAAGCCTGGCAGATTCTCTTAGGAGTCATGGGCTTCTTCATGTTCTTAAAATTAGACAAAGTTCTGGTTTTTCCTTTCAGTAAGTGTTTGGATTGATATTGCCATAACATTAACAAAAGTACCTGACAAGATTTCCCATTGTTAACAATTTCCCAGAAGTTACATGAAAGGCTATTCAAGCCTTGAACAGAATAAAGTATAAGATAATCAGAAAATTGTTTTACAAGAAAGAACTGAAAATCTTGATCTTGTTAGTATAGCAAAGGATGTAAAGGAGTGTGACTGCCTCATGTAAGGTACACAAAATATAAAAAACAGATAAGACAGGGTGGCATAGGAATGAATGGATATACAACAGGCAACGATGGGCTGAGAATGAGAATATTCTTGAGCTTTAGTAAGGTATAAATTTGGGGTACATATTCCATAATTCCAGTACAGACAAATAAACCAGCCCTTCAAGAGTTACAAATTTAAGGAGACAGTTGTAGGACATGGTGGCTGTGACAGCACGACCACGAACTTAAAGACCTAAAATGTACTTTTCTGTCCTGTATTTCAACAAAAGTGAGACCAAAACATGTTTAGAGAGTATAACTGCAGAGCTGCCAAGACTTTGCACATAGAGCATTGAAACCAATCATCAGGAAACTGTAAATTCCCTACATTTCTCAAAATATTTTCTAGATCAAGATGAAATAAATAGTGGATTAAAGGTAGGTAGCTCACATTGTTATTCTGATATGCTTGCTAAAGAGTCAGAGACCTTTAAGTTCTCTTAAAGGTCTCTAACTGATATTTGTTAGTTATCTCAGTGACTGACATTTGTCTCCCTTTAAGAAACTCTAACTTAATAAGCAATGATTTAAAAATGAGCAAAAGTCTACTCTCTGGTGTGGATATAGATAAAAAAATAATATCCCTTTCATTAAATAAATACTATCTAAACATTACTGCAGTAGCTTGGTTCCTGCAGTATCTGGGGGACATAYTGAAATTAGTGGAGAGTGAAGCGCCAAGAGTCTTCCAGCTGCCTTCTCTCTGGCTCTAGCACGGCTTCAGCTGCAGACTAGAGAGCTCCAACAGTACACTGGCAGCAGGTAACTGATCAATGTAGTTGGCTTTGATATTTTATCTGTCCAGTCATCTGATATTGTCTCTTCTGAAGCTGTGCATCGGCACAGTCTAATGGAAATGTGCCTAATATGATATGGCATTATGGCTAAAGTTAAAGGAGACATCCTTTTGTACTGCTCAAGTTGTACCACGTCAACAGTGACTGCCATTTATATTTGAGAAATGAAATTTCTAAGTGAAGCCACACAGTTCATGGAAAAAAATAATTACTAGATTTTAGTTCATGGAAAAGTTCACTGCAATATTTTACTTGCCAGCTATGGAAAGTCACACAGAGACCTAGTTTTAATTGTTTCTCCCTCAAGATACCTGTAAAGAAGATAAACTCCTATTCTGTGTTGTTCCCTCTTATGACAGTTTTGGCCAGGAGATATGGAAAATATATTCTTTTCATGCTGCAGCTTTCCCTCCAGGATTCTCAATCAGAAGAGGACAGAAGGCCAAATATGCTACTTCTCTGTAAAGTGAGAGTCCTGGTAGTTTACCCTGGGAAAAAAAAAAAAAAAAAAGTAATATAAACCTTATGCCATGTTGTATCAATAGAAATTCCAACTTATCTTGAGTGGGAGCTCTTTGTGAGTTCTCAGGTGCCATAGAAACCATTAATGTAGTAAAAATATCTAGAGCTGATGGGGAGGACAATATCCTCATCTTTACCTGACAAAGGGACAGCCRGGCCAGACGAAGTCTATGGCCTAAGAGGTCACAGTCTCTCAGGCTTACATTGGGACGTTTAAGGCAATCACATTCTACCAGGCGAAAACCTAATAATGGAATTTCTGTGCTACATCTATTTTAATTATGGTATTGCTTTGTCTTTTCAGCTGCTGGCTTACCTGTGAGACCTTCCTCAGAAATCTTGATAAGCATAAGAAAAAATTTCACTTAATGCTGCTAACTTTTGCTAGATTTGTCATATAAATCATAAGCAGATTCCTTCAAGTAATACAACACAAAATGTTTCAGTTTAGTGCATCAGACAATAATACATACACCAATTGTTCTAAAAATGCTTACATATTCCTAGTGGGAAATTGAAAAACTAAGAAGCATATTTCACAGAAATATATCTTTTMTGTGGAAAGAAACAATATATAAAGATATATATTGTTTCTTATATATGCAATGTATTTTTAAATAATTTTTATTTGCATATAATAAAGGTATATTATAAATAAAAATAAGGAAAAATATTCAACCAAATCTGTAAGTAAAATATCTTCTTTGTTTCTCCAAATTTATGAAAACTGGCATATTTTTAGTAAGTAATAGAGATGGTAATTATTTAATTGATCTTGGTTAAAGTGATTTGATTTGAAATGGGCATAATTTAAAATATTTGATAAAAGGAATACAAAAATACTCTCCATTTTTTACATAGAATTTGGAGTGGAATCGTGAGGAATTGTTTCCTTGACTGCTTATGGAAAGTATAAATTAAGTATGCTGTGTAAGATATAGGAAGGAAAATTTCACTCAGCTTAGAGTTCCCAAAAGCATCATTGAATGTTCAGGTTGAGACTCACTCCAAAATACGTGTATGCTGGTCCAACAGGTTAAAAAAATTGAGTGGTAGGGAAATSTACAATTTATGGTATTGCACACTGGAAGAAGGGAGTCAAAAAGAATCAATGGCTTGCTGCATGTATGAAAAATGGTACTGGAAATGGTACTGAAAATTGTGCTAGACAACACCATTCATCGATAAGAAACAATTTGGCCTGATACTAGAAATATTGCTTCTTAGTAAGAAGATATTTAATCCTTGAAAATGATTGCCAAGTAATGCTGCAGAATTTCTGTTCCTGGATGATTTTTTAAGGAAGAGGGTGTTGAAAYATTTGTTAGCAATTACTTTTGCAAAGAAAGGGCAGAATTGATCTCTTGTAGTTCCTTCCTGCTGAATATTGTATAAGTTTCTTCATCCTTATCTCCTTAGCTCTTTGCTTCTTCCCATGACTGATTTCTTTTCAGCTTAGCTGGATTGCCCCTTAAAACCTGGACAGCTCTAAAAGATGAAAAATATATATAACCATGTACAAAAATGCATACCACACTGGATAAAAATGTAAATTAATGTTGGTCAGAACTATTTTGTATCGTATTAGTACCATATAACTTCACATTCCGACATTACTATCTTATTCTGTCTGTGTGTTGTTAGTCTAAGGCAATCTTCACAAGCAGAACAAAGTAATCTAATGTGCTTAGCCCAGCCTGGTGTATGCACAACTCTTCCAAACTATAAACATGAATTCACTATAAAAAAAGTAACAGTGTGATGACATAAATGAGTGATGTCTTTTATATAGACTCAAACTCTGATTTGAGGAGGGGGAGTATTGCTTTATAAAAAATCATTATTTGTGGTCAACTCCTAAAAAAATTAAAAGCAGTTCTTAAAACACATTGCAGGGTTTTGTGTGTATGTTTACATGTTAAATTACACATTTAAGCCTTTACTCACAAAATAGCCAGAGATACAATTTCATTAACCGGTAAATTCATTCAATATTTAATAAAATAAAATTCCTTCCTTATTTTATCATTGCTTTTGTAAGTGGGCACCCTTTTAGACACCCAATGTCTATTAGCAAAATTTTATAGGTGCTATATTTTTGCCACTGAGCTTGCTCATACTAATCTCAGACTGCTCTACTCAATTTTAGACATTTTTCTGAAAAAAATTAAGAAAGAGATTATTGATTGGTTCTCCACTGAAAGTTTCTGGCAGGTAGAGTGGAAATAGACTTGGCTGTTAGTCACCTACTCAAACAGTGTATCCCTTTGGTTTGAATAATTCAGCTGGAACGCAGGGCAGCTGGACTTTTCTAGCCAATTTAGAGAAGGTATTTGAATGTATATAGACTTTATATCACTGTTTTTTAGAGGAGTCTGCAGACTTGCGGGGTCTTTGGTTTGTTTGCGTTTATTCTTTCTATAATTTTATTCCAAAAATTTAACTTTACGTAGTTTCAATTTGCATGAAATACTGATATTTTTACTGGAATAGCACTGACAACTTTCCTACCTGAAATGAAAATAGAGAATATAAAAATTCTGAGGAGCAATAGAATGTTTTTGTGCTCACTAGCATGCCAATGATATTAAAGTACCCTTCCAGCTAAGTCCATTTATCTAGTTACACTTCATGTCTATGTCCTTGGAACAACTAGCGTGGTGCCTGGACTGCATTTGGATGAACTGAGCTTCTCAGCATTCTACACAAGCCTTGATCATGAATGCTTTTCAGATACTGAGCTTTCATACAATATAAATTTTAGCAGTAATTTTTATTACAATAGTGTAGCTGAAATTTTGCTAGCAAACAGTGTTGTATAGACAATGTAGTTTTCATTTCTGTTTAAAGTGGTTTTGACTTCAATGTCAGTGCATAAATAAGAATGTATGTTTGTATGAATAGCTATCCATCTCTAGGATCAATTAAATGTTGTGTTTCACTAAGCTGTGCATTATGAATGGTCTTAAAAAATAAGTGAGGAAAAAGATTAGTAGTCACCAATGAGTTATTAGACAATGAGGTCTAATCTTCCTCAGTCACACATACCTAAGCACTTATATAATGCCTATTTTCAATCAGTAACCTCAAAAATCACAGTGAAGAAACAGTGAAGAATGAGTRGCCTATTGAGTCATCTTTGTCAAAAGATTATATCGAAAAAATATGTTCAAGTACTCGACAAAACTAAATTATTTCCACAGAATAAGGTCTTCTATTTACTTCTTTTTAAATTTTATGTAATTCAGGTATTAGTCCTTTTGCCCATATGGGTCTTTTATGTCTGCTGTACAGCTGGCACAAGTATTTCTGGCAGCTCTGCAGAGGGGCTGTGTAGGTTTGCTATTGTATAGCTTTGCTATTTCCCTCTCATTATAATTTCCTTCTATGTCTCAGTGTCTCAGTCAATCCTACTTACTCTTTTTGGTCTGCTTTATGGACCTTTTGTTTTTGGTTTTTTTTTCGTTATTTTGAATTGGCTTATATGAATGTTTATTGGCTTATATCTATATACATTTCCTACAGTGTAAGATTACACGAGAGTTTCCAACATCTAGCTTTTCTGCCAGCATTAAATGTTTCCCTTCTTAATGCCTCAATAATTGTTAATGTTTTATTTTAACACGAACACAAAGGTTTTCATCTCAGTATAGCAAAAGGAGACTCAAAAGGGACTAACAGATAACTTAGAGAGCAATATTGATATTAACCTTTGATCTGTTCATCTATGACAGAAGCCTCATTTTTAAAACAGGGCTTCTCACCTCATGAAACCTGATCTACTTCTAGCATTCAAYATACTGATTTAAGCTTTTGTTCAATTGCACATTTTGCATTTTATTCATCGAGAAGTAGTGAGGGTATGTGTAGAGTATACTTTCTCATGTTCTCCTATAATCCTTTTTGCTCCTAAATTTTTTGACTTGATTTTTTTTCACTTTCTCACAGTCCGTCATAATATTTATCTGATTATACTGTGATATATACATAAAACACATATCTCATCATTTATTGAGAGCGTTCAGCTATTTGTCTTTTTAAAGGGCACTTAATTCCATGTATATACATAGAGACATGCACACAGACCACATCCCCACTGCCCTGGTTCACAGCTTTRTTTTATACTTTTCAAGAGTAGATGTCTTCTTGTTTAGCATTTCAGATGGATTTGCAAGGTGAGAGACTTTTAGCCATTTGAGGTAAATTCTGAGAGTAGTGGTGAACTGGGATGAGGAGCACATTATAAAAAAGTCTCCTTAGTTTCCTTGTATTAGAAGATAATAGTGATAAAGTATAACTTCTGGCATCTACATTCTATTGGATCTCATTTGTCAATGCTTTCAGAGCTTCTCTACCTTTCTGAGCTTCTTTACCTCTCTGCAGCAGAATCCAGCATGCAGGTCATTCCCTTTGCATTCGTGACAGGGTTCTGCTGTCAGATTTGCTAGCATCTCCCTGGATCATCTTATAATCACAGGAAAGTAAGTTTGAAGGGGATCTCTTCATCATACATGAATGCTTCTGGTTTGCATTCTTGAGAGACCTTGAAGAGCAATAGCTGTTTTACTTCTAAGAAGGTATGTGGGTCTAACGGGTATTTGGTTAAAAAAGGCCCAGCAAACCCCAACCTTGAAATGCTGCTAATGTGGATACAAAAACTTAGCACAAACTCTTTTGTTTAGCCAATCTGTTCTGTACATTATGAATTAATCACATTCTTACCTTCAAAGTACTTTCAATGTTCACTGAATTTCCTATGCTGTCAGATAGGGAGAAGTTTATGGTGTTGCAAGATTTTGTTTTTGAAGGTATTTTCTCAGGTTCATGGGAAGTAATTATGGGAATATGAAGAAGGGAAACAACACAATGTAAAGATGCCAGACTTCATAAAGAAAGACTTTCTGGGTAAATTTTGATCATGTTGGGCATTACCTTGTTCTAAAGGACAGAAAACCTTAAGGAATGGCAGGCCTGAACATAGACTGTTTACTTTTCAGATCTACTTTCCTTTTAAATTCTTTTACTTCAAGTTACATTACTCTTTAAAAAGCACGAGTCATAGATATGATATGATTATTCCTGCAGGGGGAAACATACAGGTGCTAAATAAAAGATAAACATTGCATGATCTTAGATAAAAGTGGCAGCAAGAGAAAAAAAAAAAATGTGCCTGAAGAGAGACAGGCTGTCTTGAAAGAGTTAAGAGTGATCCTGTAAAGAATGTGTGGAAGACTTAACACTCAAACCAAATATGACAAAGCAAGACTTGTGATTCCCTTACACAGTCTTTGAAGATCAAAAGTACTGAGGAAAATGCCGCATTTTTTCACCAAAACAGGAGACATTTTCAAATTGAAGTCTGAGTATTATCAAATCTGTTGGGTCCTCTGCTTTATGGGTCTCACGTTTGAGCTTTATGATTTGTCCTGTCACTTTTTGTCATAGCACCAAGAAGCCAGGTGCAGAAATCCCACCATACATTTTGACTTGATCCCACATTCTCAAACACTAGGATAAAGTATTTAATTAGAGTTCAAATATTGAAAAATATGTCTTGTTTTTGTCAGACAAATGGTTAACATTCCTTTATCTTTATTATCCCCTTGATTTTGATACAATGGCCTTAGTAATGAGAGAACAGTGCTCAGGTTTCTCTGTTACTGAATCACTGAGCTGTTTTTCATGATGCTTTGACAGTTTAGAACTAATGGAGATTTTCACTAAGGACTGCAGAATTCAATCTGAATAAAACAGGTAGGCAAGGAATCTTAAGTGAAAGACTTTGAAAAGAAGCCTAAAAGACACAATAGATCAATTGGATCTGGACTTCAATTTCTCTTGGATTTGAGTCCTTAATTCCCCTAAATTTCTCCTGAAAAGCCTAGCCCGAGACATTTCCAGGAACAGACCTGTAGCAAAATTTCTCTTATGTTGCTTTGCCTACATTATAATTTAGATAACAAAGAGACAAACTTGAAGATATTTGAAGGAATTCTTCACTTGGATTTCTTACACATATGAGGGATTTCAAATCTTCTTAGTGTCAGGAGCAAAGTAGTTATTTCACCTAACCTAGAAGTAAGGGATTGATCCAAGCCCCAGTGAAAAAAGCAGAAGGAATCCCAGGTGATTTATGTATGTATTATGATGATCAAAGGGCATTAAAGTGAATAAATTAATTTCAAAACCAAAAACATACAAGCATACAAAACCACAATGAAATTAAAAAAAAAAATAGTAAAACTATTTTTGTCTTGCCATTCTGTTTCTTGCCCATCACTTAGCTGTGAAACTTTCTGAAAGTCTTTGGGGCCTATCATATGCTCTTGGAGCTTCAGAAAGTAGTACATCTTCAGCAGATGTCTTAGTAAGAAAGCATTGCTATCTTAACAACTGAAAGAGTTATGGTATCTCACAGATATTTTACCATAGACAGCTTTAATCAATGCATGCTCAAAAGTAATAAATTTGTTGTGCTACATTTCCATGGTTCACCTTCTTTTGCTTTATGTTTGGGGTTTCTGTTTTGATTTGGTTTTTTTGATTGCTCCTTTTTTGCTTTCTTCTGATGATACTTCTTTATTTAAAGCATTTTTCTTTCCTGACACTTTTCCGTTCCTTAATTATGCCTCCCCGGATGAGGGAGATTTTTAGAGTCCTTTTTAGAAGTCCAGAAGACGAACGGGACTTTTCCACGCTTCTTGCTTTCAGATAGTTGTTTATTAAGGCTTATCAGAGAAGCCGGGCCACTGACATGACCCACAGCAGAGAATGCGAGAGAAAAGGCTAATTATCAAGATTACACAGCCTTTTAAAGGTAAATCACCCAATGAAAACCTAAAAAGAAAGATATTTTTACTTTTCTACCAACGTTCAATAAATCTCCTTGTCACGTAGAAGGAACTGTGGAATTTTTCACCCAATCCTCTCAATCCACTTTTGCCGCAGAACATGGAGTAGTAGAAGAAGAAGAAGAAGGTCTGGAGAACATCAACAATCCTCCATTTTGAAGTTTTTGCTTTTTATCTATTTACTACTTTAACAAACCCAACACCTCTAAACTTTCACCCTGTGACAATCTTACATAATGTTCTATCACCTAGTTCACACCAGTGTAGATTCTATTTCTTCCCAGACGGTAGGTAATTTTCTCCATGGACGAAGGTCAAAGACAGTGTTGTCCAGGGGAGTAGAACCCTTCAAAACAGGCAGAGAAATATTCCCTGYACTTTGGACTCCCACATTTCCAATGAAACTTTTAATCCAAAAATGTCCCTATTTATCATCCCTTCTTCAGAACTGAACAGCCTAAACTAAGGAAGTCTCTAAACTAAGGAAGAAATCATGTCCACAAAAGTTAATGAAGTAAAAGAGTATAACAAGGTCAGAACTTCTACATGGGGGTGGTATTCTTTTACTTTCTTTTACTTATTGATGGCCCTGAATCATTACAGAATCAACTATAAGCTATATTTGACAGGAGGTCATATTYCACAAAAGAAGTGAAAAGAGAACTAAGAACCAAAAAAAGAAGATTTAGAGAACATAATTATAGGTTAATAGTTATGACTTCTGTGTGTGGCAAAAATTTTGGGATTAATGTGGTAGAAATACCCAATCACTGACAATCAATCATCAGGATGGAAACTGAGAGTATGCTTCCAAGAAGGGTAGCATGTAGGATTTAGTATTCCTCAAGTCTGAAGTTAGTAACTGAACAATATTTGTCCATTAAGGCAACTAAAACATCTATAAGAATATTCTTTTTTGAAAAAGGARGAATTCAGGATTAATAGAAAAAAAAATAGAACAGTGGAAATTAAAAGGGAATACTTTACAAAAATTGTAAAGGGTAAATTTTTGTAAAGCAAATGGTTCTGATTGCTTTAGATTTCTAAATTCATTTACATGCTTTTCTAACAGGCTGCACAAATCAATAGAGTGGGTAAAATTAATTCACATCTACTATCTATTATTCATGGAGTAAGCTATCAAAAGAACATAGAAATTTCTTTTTTTTCATGCTCCTTGATATTTCTGATACCTCATAGTTATTTTACCTTTTCCTAGCTTGAACTCACAGATTTTAAATGATAGAAAATAATTTGAAAATCATTGTTTGAAAGCGTATGAACAAACAAGTGGTGTACAAAGTCTCTGGAACTAAAACTTATCCATGTCTTTCTTTCAAAGCATGAAGGTAAAGAAATCCTCTACTTTAGCCCTGTTAGTCAAGTACAAGTAAGGTTTATGTTCAAGTATCAAAGCTGTTTATTGAGTCTATATATCACTTATGTGCACTATGTACAAATCACACCAGTGATGTATGAAGTTGTACCTGAAAGGCAGAGCTGTGAAATGGAAATCTAGCTGTGGTCAGGTTTTGCCAGAACTCCACTAACCCTAATTTCTCTGTGAAGCAATTCCAAGCATGTTCTAGCCCGCAGCTAAATAAAGGACAAACTAAGAATCAAGAAAAAGGACATGAGACAGGACCTTCATTTCAGAGTCTGGATTCTAATTTCAAAAATGTCAAAGTAAATGGAAAGGGATTTTTATTTAAATAGAACCATGGCCTTGGCTAAAGATTTCATGAAGCAAAGGTGGGAACAGAATGCCAAATAACCAGGCAAAGAGGACAATATGAAAGACAAACAAAAAACCAAAAAAAACCCAAAAAACAAAAAAAACCCACAAAACCCAACAACAATAACAAAAAAAACCAAAACCAAAACCAAAACACCAATAGTTCACATTACCAGAAGTTATTGCAATTTGCTGCATACTTTTTTTCAACATTAGGTTATGTTTTTGTCAAGACCATTTAATGTGCTTTCTCGGAGACAATGTGTAAATGTATCAGGCCAGACTAAATGACCAAAGTGATCCCTTATGACACTAAGATCTTGTGCCGGTTTGGCCAAAATCTAGCAATATATCTTCTGAGGGAAAACCAGATTACAACCACCCTTCCCCCCACAGGGTTCGGGAAAAAAAAAAAAAATTTCCTCGAAGGAAGGTGAAAAAAAAAGAACTATTTATTTAACAAACACACAGGAAAAGGATAATAATGCTAAATAATGAAATGAAAATCTCTCACTATAGAGAGAAACCTGGGAAGATTTCAGAGTCCTTCTGTAGGTGTGGTTTCTCTCCTCCTCGGAGCTGGGTCGGCGAGGGCCCACCCCCGGGCCTCGGGGAAAAATTCTCCCAATGTGTTCTGATGTTGTTGAACAGTTCAGAAGAGAAGAAGGGAAAAAACCAAAGTCCCAGGAAACAAAATTCAGCTTTCCGTCTCACGCCGGGAAGAGAAGGGAAAAAAACCGAAACCGCTGGCCGAAGAAAGCAAGCCGGGTGCTCCCTCCTGCTCCTGCAGCCAGAGAACACAGAGGAGTGTATCTCTGTGTCCTTGAGAAACTGTTTTGAAAAGTTCGTTTGTTTTTTTTTCTTTCCAGCTCAGTTTAAAGGCACAGAAAAGGCACAAAATTACTTTTTGGGCATAGAGCATGATAGGGGATACACATAATAGAGTCACCCCAAGACAGATCTATATTTAATAACGCTGTAGGGTTGTTAGTAGACATTCTCAAAGACTGAGCATATCCTGAAACACTGTACCCTAGAATATAATTCCAGCAAGAAAAATCAGACAACAAAGGTAATCTGGAATGGCTGACCACCTACAGAGGGTCTTGAGGGGGCAAACATATTGAGTGCCTAGGTATTTTGTCCTCTCTCAAAGACCCTGATACCACTCATTTACAGCAAGGCACATCATGGGCATCTTCACCCTGCTGTAAAATTAGCAGGGGACTACAGTCACACAATGCACAGCTTAGTTCAGGGTTTGAAAACTCAGGTCTGTGAGGACCTTCAGCTAAAACACAAAAGATGTGATCCAAAATAATAGTGGAAGAGAAACTAGAAGAAATAGAAGCCGTACCGGAATGCCAATACTGAAAGACAAAATCTTTGTTTTCAGTACTCTCACTGTTTCAATGAGGATATTTTTAAAAGAAATGTTTTATTGTCACCAATTGATATGATAAGGATATATCTGAAAGGCATCAGCTATAGAGTATCTCAATGTTGATTAAATATATCTAACAGATCTATAGAATATAGATATATTTAAAATATCTTGACACTGCTAAGTTGGTAATGAAACCAGAAAAGAAAAATTGAAGTGATTGAAGGGAGACAAAATATTTGGATATACAGTTCACTAAAAAATTATCAGGAGACCAAAAAGATACACTTTCAGTCTCCATTATTTGGTCTGCTCAAATACCAGCTAAAGGGTGGATGGTTGAGTAAAAGAAAAACATCCATAATTAGGAATTGTGAGACTTACATATTGAAATTAAAATCTTCTGAACAATGAGATCCTTATACTATTGTACTAATTTTCTGCAGGCATACGGAAAATTCCCATTGTTTGGTATATTTATTTTTATAGTGGACTTCAGTAATTCTGACAGAAGGACAAATGAAAAAGAACTAACAAGCTTTTTTCCACTTGTAACATCTGGGGTCAGAAACAACTCCCACTGCTCTACAATTTAATTAGACATCACTAAAATTATGCAAGTGTAAGCAAAATAATGAATCCTACACTTTCCACTGGGACACACATGAACTAACTTTGGTTCCCATCCTCCTGTCCACAAAAGGAAATGTGAGGAAATGAGAGTGGTTGAGGTGAAAATTTTATTGAGAAGATCTGAGAATGTCTCACTACTGGATGATTGAATCCACAGCATCATTTTTTTATCAGACAGGTATATAATCCCCAGGTCATTCACCTGGATGGGAAGGCATCACTCGTATCAGTGATTAATAGTAAAGGTAAATAACATGTAATGACAAATCAAATAAATTTTCTATTTAGTGATTTACAGTTGTATGGAGAAGCTGAAAAGGGATGTAAACACTTATGAAAGTTAAGGGTCATGGATCAATTGGATCAATCAGAAGCACTTACATTTTCAGATTTCTTACTAAGCAGTCATCAGATTCATGACATTCTTATTGACATTGAAAAGTGCTGGCTTCTGAGTGAAATTTAATATCGTCTCTCAAATGAGACAGGTTCTTGTGACTGAAATCAGTGTTGAGTAGACCTCTGGAAAGGAACTGATTAAATGAAATAATTTCTAGTGAAAAAGGTCAAGTAGACAAATATTCTTTGCTTTTTTTTTTTTTTTTTTTAATTAGGAACCATTTTGAAAATAAGATTTTGAAATTATATTCCAGTTTATGATTTTAACCTATTCCTTATTTTTAAGCAAAATCAAATCTCTTCAGTTTTGGATAATATAATTTTATTTTTTTTTTCTTTTTTAAATCAATCTGTAGCATTCTCTTGAGAAAATAAAGAGAAGTACTTATCGATTTTTCTTAAAACCCATTATGCACAATAATTTTGAACTTCACCAAGGATGTTAAACACAGAAGCCTCTCACTTACTTGTCTTCAGTTCCATAATACATATTTACTTTTCTTAAATTRTTATGGTCATTCTTCAGAAGAGTTAAAGTTACAGAAAGTTACCAATGATCAAATGACAAATTTTGTGCCTGACAAAGGATTAAAGTGCCCTGGGATAAGAACTGCCAAATATCTATGCTTCTACAATGACAAGGACATTTGGGTGTGTTCAGGTGCCACAATAGTAATATAAATTTCTTGATAAAAACTTTTTTTACCACAGATCACTCTTCTTCAGTTCTTGAAAGTCTATTGCTAAAGCAAACACTGTGTTCCACCATTTGTTCTCAAAAGCTATTCTGAAATTGAAATTGTCTTTATTAAATGACACAGGAGTGACTTAACTGGTTGTTTCAGGGACAGCCAGACCCTCCCAGGTCAGTTTGTCTTCACTGACAGAACTAGGCAGAATTATACAGAGCCACTGGAAAGTAAYAGCAACACTGCTGCAATTTTTTTTAAATTATTTTTTTTATTAATTGCAAAAGAAGAAGAGAATAATGCATCAGAAGATGAAAATCCTTTCATCCTGGGTTACAATAAATAATATTTGTGGAAGTAGACACTGCTGGCATTTTGGCTGTTTTCCACTGTGAGCAAACGAAAAACTTCTTCTAAAATCTGGACTTTAATGGAATTTCGAGGGTATGTTAGAAATTCAGAATTAAGAATACTGGATAATTAGATTTCTGCTGAAAACAAAATAGGGATAGCTAACATTGTTCAGCAGCCAGATGTAACTAACTCACACTGAGAAAACTAACAGCACTGCAAGATTTCGAAGTCTGAGCAAGAGTCCCAGTTTATATGTGTGATAAATGGATTCAGTTGGGAACCCCCAATTGCACAAGAAATCTTGATTTTTCTTCCACTTTGTGCAGCTTGCATCCCAGTGTACTGGTAGCTCGATTGTGGATAAAATTTAAAGTGTTAGTTCTACATTAAAAGAATAATACAATGAGAGCAGTAATAGATGCACACTGATTTACCATTGCAGGACAAATCATTCTGTTTCTGCTGACCACTGGAAGTACAAAATAAGTAGAAAATAAACTGATGAAAACACAAACTCGGCTGCTGTAGTTTTTCATTATGGGTTTTTTTGCTGCTTAGAAACAGTATTTCTTCAGAACAAACAGAAATTATTTTTCATTTTGTGTGACGTGAAAGACAAAACTGTGAATAATCTGATTAAATTAACATTGAGAAACTTGTTGAGCTCTACTTTACAAATGTGGATCTGTTTGAGAAATACAAGGGACTCAGTGAACACCTGCAAAAATGAATCACTGCTATGTGTGTGTCTGTAGATAGTTATTTGACACGTTGCCTCATTGAGATATAAATAAGACAGATAACTCAATTAGATTTTTTTCACACATAATAGTAAAAGCTGTGCTTTTCCCTTTGCACCTGGCTATGATTTGTTGCAATTGCACTCAGGTCATGTTTTCAAGTTTTGCCTCATAACCATGAGGACTAAAACCTTAACTTTTACATAGAAGCTTGGAATAACACCTAATTTACTGATTCCAAAATATATATTAAAGAATAAAAATAAAAACAAAGGGGTAAAAAAAGAAAATTAAAAAAAGCAGAAAAAAGATAACCTATACAAAACCTGTCAAATTCATAAAACACAAATTACAACTTCTTACTTTTTTAGAATGCATAAGACACTTCATGACTGTAAATCCACCAGGGGCAGAGGAAGGATGCTGACAGGTAGACAGGTAGTGTAGTCTCACCAAAATTTCCGTTGTTTGATCTCAGTAAATTGTTGCTAAAATAATTGCTCTTAACATTGGTTACCATTTGAATAGCTGAGAGCTTTAAATCACAGTACCTATGAACAAAGAGACCGCACTACTATACAGTACAAGAAAAGTTGGTTTGCAGAAGCACAATCTACCTCTAGGCTAATTAGCCCTTCAGAAGCAAGCTGGGATGATTTAGATAAACAGGTGTTGCCTTGTAGACTTGTCTTGCAGACTTGAGTGATTCTCAAGGTTTGCACATGGAGGACCACATAATACAGGGATGCTTAATAGGGCAGCTGAACAACACTAATCTCAACGTCTTTGTGGGTGTGTCTGCACAAGTCCTTTAAATCCTGAATTAAGACGAGTCTGAAGTGAATCTTACAGTTGTTTTCAGCGACCATTCCTTGGTTCAAATTGCTTTAAAAAAATTAAGTAATTGTAGCCTTTGCTACTTATTTATGCTATTTTTTATGTCCCATTGTATTTCCCCTTGTAGCTCTACTGCATTTTGCCACACCATAGTATAAGGATGTTTCACAATCATTGCTACAGATTAAACTTAGATTTTTATTTAATTGATGCCAGTAGTCTAATATATAAAAAAACCTTTTCTCTGAGTTCAGTGCTGCTGTTCACCAAGACTCGTTTGTCCTACTGTTGCTGTAAGCCACTGGCAGTTTGTGCTGATCTTTTGACAGATGACCAGTTCTTCCAGTGGGCACACAGTGAAATGTAGCCTAGCAATTCCTGAGTGAAAATAGTTTCATTTGTTTAATATTTCCTTAGATAATAACTGCAGTAATAATAGATTAAAAATAGAAGTAACATGTTTAAAAAATATTTTAAAATGCGGTTTGGCATTTCAGAACATTTTACATTCTGGATTCTCAGCAAAGTGAAGACCTCAGTTCAGAGATTCAGAAGTAGGAGTAAAATATTTCTTCTCTTCCTCAGGAGTCCAATATCGTCGCAATCATTCACAAGTCATTCCTTGCACATATGAATTCATGTCCTTTTTTTCCCTGTAGTACTGAACTCTACCTACAAGAGAAAACACTAACAACCTTATTATGAGGTGATCTAAACTGGATTGCTTTCAACCTCCTGCTAATTCTTCACAAGTCAGAAGGAAATATTTTCGACTGAACATCATACATTGTTGAACCTTCAATTGGAAGGTTTTTTAATTTACTTTACATGGGAAAATAGAAAGTAGAAAACAAGTAAGTCTTTGTGAGACAAACTTTATTTCATTGTTTGTTGCTATTATGGTTCTCTTATTAATCTGCTAAGCTAAAGCATAAAAAAAGTAATTTACTTTTTTACAATTTATTCCTTACCTCTATTCTGAGCTCTCTTCTCTGAGCTCTTCTGCTCTTTGCTTGGGTCTWATCTTTGCACAGTGCCCTACTGGGGAATATAACACAAGCAGCCTCTGACATTTGCGCCATTGTTCTGTGACACATCAACATTTGTAATATCCATAACAGAATATTTTGTTGCCCATGGCATACTGTGAGTCTAGGGGTTATTTTGTGCTGTCAGTTGCTCTTTATTCCTTAACTCCATGATGTGCAGGAGATCCCCAGAAACTATTGCTCTTCTAAAACTATGTCAGTGTTAAAGCACTTACAACAAACTGAACAGCAAAATGCTATATTAGCTCCAAGTATGCACACCAGGGTTCCTTGGGCAATCAAACTTGCTGAAATTAAAGGTCAAGAGATCACGACTGTAACTTTAAGCAACCCCGGGGAACGCAAAAGTCTTCCACCTTTGTTGTATTATGCAAGCTGTCCATGACCACAGAAAGTGAAAAACAGCTATCAGATCACAGGACCTTTTCAGAGCTAGAAGCACCTGCAGTTAGGAACAAAAGAATTCACAAAGCCCTCCTTTCATAAGGGAGGCTAGGCTAGCTGATAGTTCAGTGTGCTACTCTTTGACAAATGTGTGTACAGTCATCTCAGAAGAAGACAATATTATGGACACTTAAATTTTGTTATGAGTAATCTCCCTGCATTCATGTTGTCAGAGTAGAAACTAGAAAATTAATTTATAGAAAAAAGTAAAATCCAGAACACTGAAAGAAGTTTGCATCTTAAAATATTTATTGGGGAACAGTCACTGGGCTAAAAGAAATGACAGAGCAAAATAAAAGGCAAAAAAGTTGTATTAGCTATCATTTCGGAATCAGGAACGAAAAAGTGAAAATATGCCCAAAATGTGTATTGTGGCTTTCCTAATCCTATCTGATTATAGAGTACTCACACTGGCGTCTAGGGAGGGATAGTGAGACATGGATATGCACAGCCTGCCTAACTCTAGTAAGAGTAATCAACACCAGTTGCCCAGACCTTCAGTCTAAATCTGTGCTCTATGCAATGCAGTTAATTCTAAAAGCAGTACATAGTCTCTCTCAGTGTTATATTGTTGCCTATATTAGCATTTTAATTTTAATCAGAACTGCAGTTTTCACTCAGCCCTCCTGATAATCCTACTTACCGCTTGTTATTGCACATATAAATTAGCATGAGCTCAGAGATCACAACCCAGGCTCCTTTCTGATGAAATTAAACCAGAAGATGTGCTTCATGAGTGCACCTAAATGCTCTCTGTCTGCTAATAGACATCAGTCCCTGGAAATGGGCTAGACTAAAATGAAATTAAATCCACCTAAATGTGTACAGTATACCTATCAACCTTCCAGCATTAACTACTCTGTTCAACACTTGCTCCTGTTGCACTGCCAGTGTAGACACAATGTTTACCTTCACTATTCCACCGCACAATCTTCAGTGTCCAATATTTCTCCTTAAAAACTGAGGGCAGGTGAGGCTCAGACTACTTACAGATCTCATCAGTTTTGCTGCATGATGAAAACAGGGCTCTTTTATTTATTCACCTGCGTAAGAGACTGAAATGTTAATGGTTAATGACAATCAATTGGCCATTTGCAAAAGCAGCAGGGTGCTTTTCTGAGGCCAGATTTACACCCCCCAATCTAATGGGAGGATAGAGTTTTTTGTGTGTGGTGACAAAACCTCTGATCCACATAGGACAGAGAGGGTGCGCTCCCATCACCTGAGAATGACCATGACAAAGCAACCTCTGTTTAGCAACAAGCTGTGTTTTGAGCCAGATGGGGGAAAAGGCTGAAAAGAAACACATTCTGCAGAGATGGAATAATGCTTTTTATCATAAAAAATATCCTCTCTTACACAACTGGCTCAGGTGTGAAACTCCTCTCTGGGGGAGATATCAGGACATTCACACATAGACCTGAAGGTTTTCATCCCTTCTAATGAGGCTTAACTGGCTCAACTATATGAGAAGCAGCTGTCATGTCTTAGAAGGTGTCACAAACCATCAAAGTCACCCAAAATGCCCTCAAATACATTTCTGGGGCCTTCCACCAGATGGCTGCACCTGATGCACAGGTGTGTGCACTGTTTTACAGACAGTGTAAAACCTCCCGCCAAGGGGAGCTACCTAGGCATTCCCACCTGAACCTGAGCATTTATTAACCCCTTGATCTTTGTGTTCTGTGGGCTTACCCACCCCTGATAGATCAAGATATCTAAATGGCAACAACCAAGTCTCATTACTGAATCCACTGGATCTTTCCTCTCCTGTATGTACCTCTTGTCCTTTCTTTATTTTTCTTTCTTTTCCTTATTTATTTTCTTAAGCAATATCTTTCCACAATATAATATTTTGCGTTTCTACAGATAATAGACAAAACAGCTACAAACCTCCTTTCAACTGCAATGAAATTGTTCTAAAATAAACCTACCATAAGCATCAGTCATTTAGTGTCATTTCACTCTAATCCACCCCAAGGAATCTATTAACAAGAACCTGAGTCGCCCTTGCCTTCAGGGGTGGGTCATAACAACCTAATATCACGCATAACATAGCACTCAGTGTAAATGGAAAAGACAGAGGCACACCTGGCTGAACATCATAAATAGCACAAGTTGAAACACAGATCCAAAAAAGCTTTGCAGTTCCAGGATTTCTCCCCTCATGTTCTCCAAAACGCTAAAACATTTCCTTTATTTAGGCTTATCTACACTGTTTGAAGGTGTGTATTGGCAATGGGTCATGGCTGTGCTTGAATGGTAATGTAGAGAACCTCTAGTTTGCATTGAAGCTTTTAAGTTGAATACGGTATGCTATGAAGAATATATGGTACACAGAGCCTCCACACTACTATCATATGATTATTATGTTTTGAAAAGAGTATTGTGATCCCAGCAGAAACCCAGCAGAAAAAAATTATATTAGAGATTCGGAGTTGGAGGAGGTGAATCAATGACTAATTATGCAGGAGTAACTGATACAAGTACTGGACAGTATAGCACTTATTGTATTAAGAATGTTCTTTAGAGCTATATGTGGTACATGGTAATTGAAGAATTATGCAATATACTGTTAAGGTCAAAGGTGTGAACTGCAGGTTGATTTCACATTGAAARCTTTCCCAGCACAGAAACAATGCAAGCCCTGTTTATACGTCCTACAAACATATAGAAAGGCACTTGTCGTTAAGTGACAYCTGAGCAGTTCTAGTATCAAGTGAAACTTAGCACAAAGGTGTTCAGTGGCAAATTATTCCCATGTGTCCATTGGCCCAATAGATCTGGTTTTCGTGCTTTCAGCCATCTATCCCACTGTCTGCCTGTGGAAGAGCATAGACTGTCAATGTGTACTCATCAAAAAATGCTGGTAAATGAAGATTACCAATATGAAAAATAGAAGTTGTTCTTGCTTTCATTGTCTGGACTAGAAGAAACCCAGGCATTTTTTTGCCTGCTTTTCTATTTACCACTGCAGGACTGCTATATTCAACTTGACTTAATACTCTTATTTCTCTTTCCAGCCCTACTCTCCCAGAAAAGGCCAGGATATTATTTCGCACCATATAGGAGTCACTACTAATGTTCCTTTCATTTCTTAAAATTCATTTTACAAAGAGCAGTGCAATTTTTAAGGCTTTTCCAGGATGTTATTTAAACTTCTTCAGGAGGTGTTAAACTTCTTCATGGGGACTTGTGCTTTTGAAATGTATGCTGCTCATAGGAGAGCATAGAGATTAGCTAATTCTCCTGTAAATGCTCATTTCATTTGAGGAGAAACCAGGTTCAATATCTTCACCCAAGAATAAGCATCAGTCCTGTCCTTATCTTTGTTTCCCACTCCCAGTCTGTTACAGCAGCTCTGTTAATATTCCCAACACCTCACTGATACTCCTCCGCAGAAGTAGAAAAAAGGACATGGTGAAGTGGCAAGAACAGAGATAATAACATAATCAAAATCCAGTACAGGAAAACAAAGTAAAAAGGAAACCAATGAAGGCAAAAAGCCAAATTAATACCACACCTAGTAAACCTACAGCCCATCACTGTCATACAGAAAAAATAACACAAAAGAGAGCTGATTAGTTGAAACACAACTGGCTTTTCATTTCCCAAAAAATCGTATTTTAGCCAATGAATATTCAAATAAAACCATTATGCTGTACTGCTTCTTTTATGAAGCTGTATAGATTTTCCAAGTATGCCAGACTAGAAAGTACTATTAATTTTTATGAGGAAAGGACCAGTGTCTCTATATTTGCAGTTAGGTTTGGGTGAGGGATGTATCATTGGAGGAAACCTCCTTATTGCCAGCATTTTCCATTTTTTCGTTGTCATCACAGTGCTTCACAGTCCAGACACATTTCAGCAGATTTTAACTTGGACTAGAAATGTGTCTGGTGTGGACTACACTTGATGCTTATGCTTCATATTTTCTTAATGTAGACATCAGCAATAAAACTCTCATATTACATCTGAGAAGAATGGCCTAACTGATCGGCAGCTTCAACCACATAAAAAAAATGGCTGAATCAGTTTTTTTTGAACTCTTTTTCTCTTTCTTWTCTTCAAGAAAAATAAAATCTGCCATAAGTACCAAAAATGGCAGAGTCTGTTTAAGACTAGAAAATGCTAGAAAATGGCTGTTTAATATAGGGACTTATAATGGAAACTATTTTTCCATCTCAGTTGCAGCTGTTACCATTCTGACRTCATCTAGTAGCTAATGAAAGGTGTGTAGCATTTGCAAAGTGTTTGCTCTTTCAGGAAAAAAGAGGAAATTCATAAAATGTCTAGAAAGGTATATAGATGAATGCGGAGAATTTAAGTTATTTTCTGGCATATGGAAAGACTTTATTGTAGAAACAAGCCACTCAGAGAAAGACCTGTGGTATATATATAAACTATGTAACAAATGCATCCAAATTTGAACGCATTAAAACCTATCACAAAACTTCATATGCCCCCAGAGAACCCAGCTCTTCTGCTATCAGTCTAAGGACTTGTGAAAAAAGTTGCCTAAATATCACATAAAAAAATTGTAACTAAGTTATTTTTTGCAAATTACACATGTATAAAGACCAATTCATAACAAATGTCCACATCTCTTACTCACAAATTCTCCAATTCATTCTTGTTTTTATTACCCTCCACCGTATAAAATGTTGTAAGTGCAGTACACGTGTATTTATACTAGTCAGTCATGCAACCTATAAACTTAATGCAATTATCAACTTTAAATTTTCTTCTTGGAAAAATCCAGGATAAACTTGAAACCCCAAAGAAAAGATAGTTCTGATTACACTAATAGAAAAACTAACATCCAGACTGTCAATAAGGCTTCAGAATCTGGAACATTTGCACAGAAAAGACCTGTGCCGACTGCAGTGTTTGATCCATATCTTACAGCCATAATTAACACCATGCTTTATTTTCACCTCACACAGTTTTCTGTGGCCATGAAAATGGCCTCATAAAACATTAATTGTCTGTGTCAATCTAATTAGGTTTCAGATCTAAATGATACTGAAGTCCTATTTCACAATATTTTTTTTGGAAAAAAAGGATGACTAGTGAAACTTTTGCAGGTACTATGCAGAACCATAGGCCTTGCCCCTTGTAGATGTATGTTTTCCTTTATTACGTCTTGATGATACAGACAAAAAGACCCCTTTATGTGCCAATAATGATGATATTGACTGAATCCATAAAAGTTATTGGAAAATATTTGAAAAGATAACAGGAAAACTAAGGGCACATTCTTGATATCACTAAGGTGATATTTCCAAGACCAGAAGAAAATAACAATTCATTATAGAGCAAATGCATATGTGTATTTTCTTTGCTCAGACAATAGTACTTTGTATATATGTCAGTAGAAGATTACGGGAATACTTCTRAAAAATATTAAAGTGAGATTTCTGGATAATAAATAGGACTGTGAAGAGATCTGCTTTCCCTATCTACCTTTCACATGCACTTCTGCCATAACCTTGGGCAAAATGTATTCCAGTTACACTTGTCTCAGTTTTTCTAGCCATAAAATAGAAATGATACTTCCTCACCTCACTGGAATGAGGTCATGGTCATCTTGGTACTGTTTGTTGTACATATTTCAGGAGACARGCAGCTATATAACCCAAGTAGCATTTTGTAAGGAAAATATCATACAATTTCCTGTGTGCATCTAACGGTGAGGTTATTCCCCACACTTCTATTGTATCTTTTCTCTTGTTCCATTTCCATTTGAAGCCTATGCTAATATTTTCTGTTAATCACATTATCAGATGAAAAGTTCAGGATTCATTGGTCTCAAATGTCATTTGTTTCTCTAGGAAATGTTTCTTTGATATTTTCTTTGGTTTTTTTCCTAAACCTGTGAGGTGCCAACATAATTACCTAGAGAGAAAATAATTTAAACTTGACATAAGAAAATGTGATTCAAATATTCAAACCTTGCACAATTAATCTGTCAATTGCTTTTGCATGCAGTATGATTGGCTGTCTCATAGAAACTGTAGAATTAATAAAATTTAAATATTTTTCGTCATATGTGTCTGACAAAAGATGAACTGGTACATGTCTACCCATCAAAGATTTTCCAAGAACTTGTACTAGGATAAGAAATGTGCTACAGAATTCCTGTTCACAGTTATTCACAAATTTATAGCAACTTCTTGAATCCATTATGCATTTTTCAACTCTGTATGTAAAGGGCAATATATTCACTGAAGTCTGTGCATATCACTTCACTGTTTTCATTATCAACTCTCTTCTCAAGCTTAGGTTGGTGTTGGTAGAAGGCTTCAGTGCTGCCAAACCTTGTATGTAAGTAGAGCTCTCTGTTAGAATATTTTGAAACTCAATACAAGTATCCACAAGCATGTTTAAGTTATTTCTACTCACATACTATTCTTCTAAAGGAGTGACAGGGGTAGTGGAAGAAAGCAGTGAGAGAATCTGAAAGTTCCAAGGTTTTTGAGACCCATTTTTAAGAGTTTGGATTTTCTCATGTATTTTGGGGGCAACCTGGACTGCAATGTTGTCCAAAGACAACACGAATGATCTAGGTAGCTGGAACAGATATATATTGGACAATGTAATGCTAGCCACTGCAATACACAAAAATCTTCATGGATATTACAAAATCCTGAGTGCCATGTTCTCACCTATTCTGAAAAAAAATAAAATGTGAGAAGAATTTTAGAAGCTATTTTAACAAAGTAAATAACTGGAAACCTATTTCAAATGAAAAAAAAAACCGTAATTAAAAAAAGAAGTTTTAAATATTTATGATATTACAAGTCTTTTAAGAAAGGATGAAGTGATGGGAAAGTAAGACTGAGCTGCTGTGGAAACTACAGGAAGGAAATTGACATAATGCAGATTGATAAGAGATCTGGAAACTTTCTTCATGCAGAGGTAGGAAGACCAAAGACAACTTTTCCAAACTGTCTAGTCRTGGTGTGTAAAATAGGGATCAGGCAGAACACCTTAAGCTTTGTATATTTACAAAAGAACCTCATGTGGCAGCTAAAGAATGCTATGTCTGGATAGCATATATTTACATGGAAGAGAGAATAAGGCCAACCACAATATATCAAGTCTAAGAACTAAGAAATGACACTAAGAAATATACCTGCATATGCTTGGTTTGTGTTCATGTAACAAAGGTGGGTTTTTGTAGATGTTCATATCACCAACCACAACAGGCACACAATTGGGCCTTCCTTCTGTTTTAATCCAACGGTGAGTGTACTTCTCCCATACAGCTTGTCATAAAAATTCCACCATCCTCCAGAATCCCCAAGTAGGGGCTCTTTTTGGAAAAGTCCTGAGGTTGGCAGGTTCCCTCATAACTAAACGATACTGTAAAATAATGTCAGCAACAACAAAACTGGTCATGACTATTTCCGTTTACTTTTTCTTGACATCTGCACTCTCATGAGTGAAAACAGCATTAAGTTGTGAGTTCAAAATGCAACTACCTACTGCAAATGTAAATATCAGCACATTCCAGAGTTAGACTTGTAAATTTCTTCACCTCTGGTTTTAGGGCAATAAGCCAATGGATCTGGCTTCTAAACATATGAAATTTGTCAATATTTTTGTCACAAATGGCTGACCAACAAGGAAAGTAACAGCACAATAGTATTTTGGAATATTTTACTGCCTCAGGCAAAAACATTGAGTATACTATAGCAATCCAAGAATGAAAACATTATGCAGAGGCTTTGCTTTGTGATTTGAGCCAAGTTAGTATAAAAATCACAATCATAATAGTCTATTATATATTGGACCAAGTTTTATGGGAATTGAAGACTATTACTTCAGTGATAATGGCCACTGAATTGTGCTTCTTTTTATATTCTTGCACACACAATTACTCTAGTATCACATCAAATATCACTTGAAGAGGTATTGCAATAGGTTGAAATTCACCTCCTCCCTTCCATAAAGCATAGTAAATAGAACTTGTGCTGTGAATATAGGTGAAGAAGAAGATATATGACCAGCAATTTCAGTCGAACAGTAGATGTGACTCACAAGCATTGTGTGTGAAGAGTGTTCATAGTATATAGAACTGATATATGTCTTCTATACAATTTTTTATCCCAATACATACAGTCCAAGAACCCTATAATGCTGCACTTGGCGCCCCAGCGTCATTCCTATGCGTGTAACTAGAAAGAAACGAAAGGATTTTGAAACAAGGGAAATCTAAGCAGAGGTTAAAAAGTATGTATATTTCGAAAGAGCAGCCATTTAAAAAGTAGGAAATTTATGTAATGGTTCTCACTCCACTATTCTGGATCAATGGGATAGATATAATCTTTTCAAAGCACATAGCTAGAATATTTGATTTGCAGCATGTGTAAAGGTTTTCTTCTGATCTAAGACTCAGCTCAAACTAGCTAAAAATTGTGTGAAGAGTGTTCATGTCTCTCCTAATTTTTTTAAAGTATTAATAAAGAGATAAATACGTAAAAATTTGAATTAATAAAGCAGGCCTCCAGAATGTTTTTTTTTATAGCTGTCAGGCACTCTCTATGATTAGTCATTAATTTCAAAAAATCTGGGAATTCAAAAGCTGAAATCATTTAATGGGTGAACGATATAAAAGTGCTTATGCTGATAAAGTTAGATGACATATGAAGTGAGAGAGATGGTAGTCAAGAAAGAGTATGTTGTATTATTCAGAGATATGCTATTTTCCATAAAACGTCAAACGGTTTTCAGCATGCAGGCATTTAATAATACTTTTTGGGTTTATTAAATATCTTTTGGGGGAGTGTGGACAAGAATTTCTGAAGATACATATTATCATTTATACTTGGGAGTAGTGACTTAGAGATGATTCAAAACACAGTGCTTGCTTACAGGTACATTATCCATCCCAGAAAAAAAAAAACCAAAACCTTCTTGACTTCTATTTTACTTACTTAAGGCATTTCCCAGATTTATGGTATAAAATTACAGCTATTTAAATGACAGAAGAAAAATATGTTGCATACAAACTACAGCTTTCTTTMATTTCACACTCTCTTTTCAATTTTAATGCCAGATTTGTATGCTAGCTTGTTTTTCCCCGTCAGATTTGGCATACAATAGACCTCTGTGATCTTTGCTCAATTAAAGGTGGAAAAGGAACTGAAACAAAAGAGGTGAGGACAGAATTGTTTGTGAGCTATTCAACACAGCTGTTGTAAATATTATGCACTTGCATTATGCGGTGGCCTTTTACATAAAAAAGAATTGTGTTTGTCACCATTTGGAGCTGTTTTGATTTGTTATTCATAAATAAATTCTTTTAATATTGTTAGCTTTATTCAGTGGTTTTTGGGTGGTTTTGTTTCTTGTCAACCTTTCCTTAAGGACTTTGATTTTTTTCAGCTAAAACACATTCTCTAAGATTTATCTGGCAGTAAAAAGGAATGTGCTTTCTAAGCTTAATGTAAAACATGAATACTAAATTGCCTCTGTTTCCTCATGTTCTGATTACCAGAGACTGACCTCAAGACGTCAGATTTCACTCTGTGGGTCAGTATATTAAGCCAAATTTTTTGACTTCTTAAATTTTATTTGGAGGTAAAATTCTGCTACCCTTGCTCAAAACTGGTCAGATTCCAATTTTTTAACGTGTTTTAATATAAAATTGCATGATTTCATATAATATCACTTAGCTATGGGGGATATCTGTTGGAAATTACCTCAGTGCCTCATTGTGACTAACAAGCTAATGTTACTCTTAGATAGACTCCCTTAAGGTAAGAAAGGTAGACTATGTAAGAATAAGGAGTTTATATTATCTTATTTTCAGCAGTGAAGAAACCGTTACATGGATATTGTGTACGTTCTGAGATTCAGGATTGAAAGAAGATATTGGAGAGCCACGGGGAACAGAAATTTTACAATACGGAGCTCTTTAGACTGGTAAACAAGACTACAAATTGAACAGAGTCTGAGTAAAATTGATATTGGAAGTATTCCAAGTCTTGCTACCCATTCGAATATTTGTGAATGCATTTTACAGGATTTTGCATGACCAAAAAATTATTAACTCAAACTTGTGGTTTGATGCTTTTGTCCCTTTTCTTGAACTACGAATTAACTTATTTTTTTAAAGGTCAGATATGCTTTCCTGCTTAGCAATTTGGCCTGATAGTCATTTAATCTAACAGACTCCTTAAGTGTGCAAAGCACATCTTTTACACACACCTGAGAAAAAATCTGTCTAAAATTTGGTAAAGCTATTGTATTCCGGTAGTGAAGCTGATTTGCATGTGTGCAACATTTTCAGTACGCTTTAAATACACATGCAAAGAGACTCTACCTTGTAAATGCACTCCTTTTAAGTCTTTCAGGACTCATGCCAGATTTGTGTCAGTCCTCACCAGCTCAAATTCCTGGACACTAAACAACTCAGAAAATAGGGAAATCAAAAATAGTCATTAGTGTATTTGTAGTAGTCTACTGTGCAAAGAACACAATTTTCAGGTATAATTAAGATCCCAATTGTTTTACATTTCCTCTGTAATCACTGGAGGCATGAAGAGCTAGAATTCATCAATCTTTCTGAATTCTAGACTACTTCACTTGAGTAGCTAAAATGATGTTAACTGTGTTTGGGTCTTAGTCTGTAAATAAGTCTGTTTGTTTAAACAATAACTTGTATAAAGCAAGGAGCTTTTTCCTTCCTTCCTTCCTTCCTTCCTTCCTTCCTTCCTTCCTTCCTTCCTTCCTTCCTTCCTTCCTTCCTTCCTTCCTTCCTTCCTTCCTTCCTTCNTCCTTCCTTCCTTCCTTCCTTCCTTCCTTCCTTCCTTCCTTCCTTCCTTCCTTCCTTCCTTCCTTCCTTCCTTCCTTCCTTTTCTCTCTTTTCTTTCAGTGTTAGGATGTGGCAATGTTGTCGAGCTTTCGACTGCCTGCTTCAGGCTAAGCTTGCATCTGATTCCAGTATTTTACTTGATTTCATTTCAAATGGAGCCCCGTTCAACAACATTTTCAAGAACTCAAAACAGAAAGGTAAATGAATGGCGAAATACATTAATAAAACTCTCATTATGAAGTTTTGTCACCTTTGAGAATATATCCTGGGAAGGAAACCTATCTTGCTTCTTTTCTCTCTCTCTCTCAATCTGGCAAGCAGCATGGTAATAGCCATTTACCCACCAGCAAGAAACAAAGTATCCTAAGACCTTCTACTGCTATCTGTTATTTATCCCTCACATTGTCTGTCTTAAGCAATTTAATCTCTCGGCACTATCTTTGCCTGGCAGAAGAGTGGTTGGTGCGTGATGATGGAGATGACAAAGTTTATGAACAGTTAGACACAAATAGGAAAGAGGCCTAGCGACATTGTTCTATGAAAATATTAGGTCACATTTGAATAAGAACATATGTACTATAAGGGACGTATTTTGTCTTGACAAGGTACAAGGAATAAACTGACTGGCATAGGAATTAGTCAGTGTCTTGAGTTCTATTCCATAAGTATAGTAAGCCTTACTGTCAACCTTTTTTCATGCTTCTACTTATGACATGCTTCTACTTATGACACGCTTCTTTTTTCTTTAACTTGGTATTTGTTTCATTCACAAATGTGTAAAATTGGATGGCACTTTCAAAATTGTTCTGACAGTGTTGCAACTGTAAGTTTAGTTTCCATTCTATATGCCAAAGTTTTCTAAAGGAAAATGATTCAAAGGAATAGGCTGCAGGCTTTATTAATATTACTCTTTTTATTGGTGGTGTTAAAAGAATTTTCTACTCTTTTGACATCATATGGATACAAAAACTCATACTAGACTTCCTTATAAGACTTCCAAAGTTGTTTTTTTTTAGAAACATTTATGCTTAGGAATTTTTTTAAGCTTCTAAAATATAAACATAACTGTTGTCTTCTTCCTAGAACCTCAGTAACATCTTCATACTTTTCGCATGCAAGTAGGCAATAACAAATCTTATATTTGGGCCACAGAAACTAATTCTGTAATGGCTGAAAAAATACGTTTGAGAAAAACAGGCTTGTTTTCATTACCTGTTCTATCCTTTTTCCATATCAATCATATGACAAATCTCAAAGCATATTTACCCAAAAGAAACATTATTTCATCTCTAACATTTTGGGAATGACCTTTAAATAATATGTGTACTGTCATGCAGTGTCTATGTAGAGTTTTAGTTTAAACATAATGAACAGTGGTAGAACATGAAACACCGGTAAAGTTTTTACAAGCTATCTGTCATACCTCAATTGACATTTTCAATCAAGTCCCTTGAGGGTGCTTACTTCTACAAATAGCAACCAAAGCATGAACTTTTTTAATCAGAAAGTTTCTATAATGGCTAACAAATAATTTCTACTGTCACTTAGCACAGACGTTTTTTTCTAAGGAATGCACCATATGTTCACTCTCTAACCGTGCCTAAGTTACTGCAAAAGATGATGTGCAACTACAAGAAGAAAAAAATGTAAAGTGCAAAAAAGTGTGAAATATAAGTGTAAGAGCAGAGCACTGGTTCTTTAAAATCAAACTACCATCGAAGAAGGCTCTTCTTCTGTTGGAAACTTTTAGTTTTCCTCTGCACTTTCTCTGTTTCCTACAAAGAATTTTTCATCAATTATGTTATGTCTGCTAGAAGATTTAGGGATTGATTTCAGTATGCTTCATCTTAGGCATTTGTTTTGATCCAAAATACTCAAAAGGGAGAACCCCCCCCACCCCCCGATTATGCATCAGAGACTATAATCCTTTCAAATTTTATACTATTAAAAAGTTAATATAAATTTTCATTTTGAAGGAATACAGATTTAAGAATTGGTCTAAAAACTCACCAAAATAGGTAACAAACACTGTTTAAAAGCACAAAATAAATCAACAATATTAGTGAGATATACCCAGCAATCTTGTAGGTTTCTTGCCAAGATTATCTTGACAAGAAAAAAAGACTAATGAGGTAATTTCTTTTGCCAACCAGACAGCCTGTGAAGAGGAATGTGCCTAGTAATAACAGTAAAAATCCAGAGCCCAAAGAGATATCATTGCATTTCAATTCACAGAAAATATGATCAGAGTGTGCCATGCATTAACAGTGTCCTCAGCAGTGTGACTTTATGCTCTCACTAAAGAATGTCTGTAAAATGGACTTACACGTGTAAGAGCTGTAAGATTAGCAAATAGTAAATTTACAGGGTGTTRGGAAAACATTCAGAGCTGGCTCTTCAAACATTGCAACTCCATTGAGATTGGCTGTTAGTCATCTATGTGTCTGAGGATCTCAGCCAATCTCTCCTTTTTTTTTTCGCCCTAGTTTATCTGGCTTATGTGCTGGAGATAAGTATGATTTTGATTTACATAGTGTTGATATTTTTCCTAGCTTTTAATATGTGTTTTTCTTCAGATAACACCTACTTTTCATTGTATTTTTAACTTCTTCTGCTCACTTAACTACTAATTTTAAAAAACTATCCGTGGATTAAAAATCTATTTACTGAATAAATTGGCATGCATAAATCAGTATGTGTATATATACTCATTTCTATATATAGAATCTTATATTGATCATATGCATTATTTAGCATTTATTTGCATTGAATTTGGTCTCATATTTCATTGCCCAGATTACTTATTGGGTTTCCTCTCACAGCTGTGAAAAAGTAAATTGTCAGGCCCAAGATCATTATCTAAGATTTCCCTGTAAACAGTAAAGTATGCGATTCATCTTTCTGTAAGCTGAAATGGATGGACCAGCTTCCTAACGTATATATCTTTCCAAACTCTGTACTGGAAGCTTAAATGCCAAGTTTAGTCTGGATATCAAACTTCTAGACAGTTAAACTTAGATTACATTAATTCTATCCTAAGCATCTAAGGTCTTTCAACTATTTATTCTGTGCACATTTATCTTACTCTATTCAAAATAGTTAAATAATTGTTTAATCAGAAACTTCTGTGACCTCAGAGTCCATCATCTTTATAACACTGCTTGCAAAAATACAACGTTCTGGTGGGACCCCGCTCATAACAGCTGTTTTGAAGGTTAGAGCATAATTTGAAACTAGTAAATTAACAATGTCATATTCAAATTCCTTTACAACTCTTGGGTGAATACTCTCTGTTCCTAGCAAACTGGTTTTGTTCATCTTCATCGCCTTCAGTTCAGTTAGAAGGAGTTTTTCAGACTCACCTTATTACCAGTGTCTCTTACGGCTTTAATATTGTTGGATGCCTCTTGTACACTTTGACAGTTTTGGGTTCCGCCATCTCTAACAGTCATCTGACTTCCAGAGCACATAGAAGGAATTTTATTTCAATGGTTTGTATATGTTGCTTCATAGAATTTGTTTTTTCAGTCTGTTTTATAATAATTCTACATTTGCTTACTAAGGGTAAATGCTCTTTTCCCTTTTATAAAATTGAAGACTTCCACTTTAGGAAGAAAGTTTTTCTACCTCTTTCCACTTCCTTTACTCTTATGGTTAGCCATACACAGCAAATAACAGTGTTTCAGTCCTTTCATTTTTTTTTTTTGTCCTAGTCTTAACAATTTTTTTTTTTTTTTTAGATATCCCTCATGCCTACTGAAAACACTTTATTCTTTTATCTGCTTTTTAGGAAATCTTGTATGTGTTTTGCTTAATTTTATGGCATTTCTCTTTTGAAAGAAAACTGAAGAATTATTCAGTTTAAATTATGAGTTTTATTTTTACTTTTCTTAGGTAGGTAATCTACACAGCCACTATTAAAACAATTTTTGGATCAAGTATCCTACATYTCTCAATAAGAAATCAAGCGATTTCATTTCTGCGATTTGCTAGAGGCAAATTTCTYCAAAAAACATTTGAGTTTAAAAAAAGGTAACTTTTGATAGCAAGATGTTCATCCAGTCTACGTGTGAACAATCAAAATCTCTCAATATGATTATACTTATTATTATGACTATGCTGTTGGGTGTTTTTACTATTTTTCAATMATTTTCATTATCCTGTCTAGATTATTGATCATATATAGTCCTAATTTTAAAAACTTCAAGTATGATATTTCAAGCTACTGAGATTGTCTGCTATGTTTGATGTGGCTAATTACAGTGCAAATAATTTTACTCTGCCTTATTACTAACTTTTAAATCCCTTTTCTTACATAAATTTTCTCAGACACCTGTTTGGCATTGCACATGGAGCACACCAGGCAATACAATGAAGTCCTCATCTCTGGATGGAGCTCATAGCTGGCATTTCTTGCCAGAACTGATCCATGTGTCACTGGCAATTACATACTCTTCAAAGACAAACTTGTTCTAGAAGCTTAGAATGGAATGGAATGGAATGGAATAGAATAGAATAGAATAGAATAGAATAGAATAGAATAGAATAGAATAGAATAGAATAGACTACATCAGTTGGAAGGGACACATAATTATCGTCTAATCCAACTGCCTGACCAATTAGAGGCTGACAAAAATTTAAAGTATATTGTTGAGAGCATTGTCCAATCGCGCCTTAAACACTGACAGGCTTGGGGTATTGATCACCTCTCTAGGAAGCCTGTTTCAGTGCTTGACCACTCACTCAGTAAAGAAATGCTTCCTGCAGTCTAAGTCTCCAGCTTTGAACCATTTCCACATATCCCATCACTGAGTATCAGGGAGAAGGTAACAGCTCCTCCCTCTCCACTTGCCCTCCTCAGGAAGCTTTAGAGAGCAATGAGAATTCCKTCCAGCCCTTTCATCAGTTTTGTTGCCCTCCTCTGGACTTATTCAAGGATCTTCACTTTGGTCGTAAAATGTGGGGCCCAGAATTGCACACAGCACTCAGCACCAGCGAGTGAGCACCAAAGAGGCAGCACCAGTGCTGAATACAGTGGATTCACCACCTCTTTTGACCAGCTGTTGTCGCTGTGTTTGATGCACCCCAGGATGGGGATTGCCCTCTGGGCTGCCAGGGCACAGTGCTGCCTCATACTGAGCCTGCTTTTGCATGGAACCCACAGATCTCTTTTCAGGGCTGCTCTCCAGCCACTCATCTCCCGGTTTTTACTTGTGTCTGACGTCAGTCTGTCTTAGGTGCAGAGTCTGGCATTCGGACTAGTTAAATTTCATCCCAATAATAATTTCCCAAAGTTTCTATCCCCTCTGCAAGGCTTCTTGCCTCAAGAGTCAATAGCATGTCTCAGTTTAGTAACAGCAAACTTGCTAATGGTGCATTCAGCTCATACATCCAAATAATTTATAAATATTTATAACAGATCTGGCCCTAAAGTTGAACCCTGAGGAGCAYCTCTGGTGACTGTCACCAGTGAGATGTAGCCCCATTCACTACAACCATTTGACCTCTGTCCTTCAGTACACCATGAACCTGCTTGTCCCAAGCTGAATACACTGTCCAGAAGGATGCTGTGAGGGATAATATCAAAAGCTTTATTAAAAATCTGGAAAAAATACACCCACTACCTTCCGTTCATCCAGCAAGTGGGTGACTTTATCATAGCAGGATATCAAAACAGTTAAATAGGACTTTCTTTTGGTGAACCCTGTGTTGACCGCATCTGGTGATTGAAATGTCTTAAAATGCTTTAAATATGGCTCAGTATAATCTTTCAATCTCAGTATAATCTTCTCCATAATTTCCCCAGACTAAGAGGTCTGTAGTTCCCTGGATCTTCTCTAACTGCTTTTGTAGATAGGAATAACTTTGGCCAGCTTTCTGCCAGCAGGGACTGCCCTTTTTTAGATGATTGAGAGGGCTCCTGTCAAAACATCTTCTACCTCCCTCTGGGATGAATCCTCTCAGATTCCATGGTTTTGTGAACATTCAGCTGATACAGCTGGTCCCTTACCATTCCAGTCATTGTAAATAAGAAGCTGCTGATCCCATACTTGTGGTCCTTCAACTTGAGAGACAGGGCATCCCAAGGTCTATCGCTATTATTAAAAATAGTCAAAAACCTCATTGACTATCTTGGCTTTTTCCTTAATTTGTGTTAGTCAGACAGCCATCTTCAAAAAGTCTGATGGTCTGATGTTTTCTTTATATCTCTTCTTGCTATTAATGTACTTAAAAAAAGCCCTTCTTGTTATCTGAAACAACACTGGCCAGCTTCAACTCTAACTGACATTTGGCTTTTTGTTTCTTCTCTCTGCAGGAATGAACCACAGCTCTGTACTCTTCCTGCAAATCTCACTTCCCGAGATCATAGAATTATTTTTTTTTTTTCCTTTTGAGATTCATGAGAATTTCCCAGTTCAGCCAAACTGGTCTTCTGCTCTGCTTGTTTTACTTTTGACACAACAGGATTGCCTACCCCTGTTCTTATATGCTACTTATCAATTTTGAAAACAAGAATTTTCTTACGGAAAAAAAAAGAGGAAAAACGTCCTTTAATACATGTTCCTACTTTCCACGGATTCCTTTTTTTCATAGTGAATGAAGAGCATGCTTTTTTCCACTTTGTAAATTCTCTTGAACATCTAAGCATGATTTCACTATTTTAAAATTATGTTCCATCTATTGAGGATCAGTTATATTTGAGGATACTGCAAGTATTCTGTGCCTTTGAAACAAGTGCTGAAATCTCTGTTGCTTTCAGCAACACAAGATACAGTTTGAAAGTGTACCAGTGGACTTGCTGTGAAGGAGAAGCAGGAAAGCAAACAGTGTGGAGTATATACTTTTATTTAATGACAAAATTGCTAAAGAGACCCTGAAGGTACAAATTCTAAACCACTTTTGAACTTGAGCTTTTTTTTTTTTTTGAGATTAGAAAAAGCACTCAAAAAGTTGACATATATGTTTAAGATACAGCTTGATAAATTTGATAGCCTACAATTACAAATTATTTGAACACTCAGGAAGTTTCTTTTCTACATATTATTCTATTTGCTACTACAACCAAGACCTTAGAATCCGAAAAAATCTATGTTCAGCTAAACTTTGCTGTTTCATCTAAGCATTGTACTGGATATGATTACCTTAGTTTTAAAATTAAGTAGTAATTTCTATGGAGATTTAAAAGATAAGAAAAACACATTATAGTGCTTTATTTTATTCCATTTGTGATAAATCCTTCTTTTCATTTTTTTCTAACAACTGCTTTTTCAGGAGAAAAGTACAATGCTACCTGTCATTTAGGAGCACATTCATTCACAATAGGAAAAAGACAAGCCAATTTTGCCTGCAGATATATTTGAGAAATCACAGTGCAGTGACTAATTAAACAGCAGTCGTAACTCTTTTTTGAAAATTATGAGAGAGGAACACCTAAGAGAAGCCAATCTGATACTGCTTTGTAAAGAAGAAAGACAGATAGAATTTGTTAAAACCAGTTGCTATTCCATTTAGTACACATTTAGGAACACATATAAAAAGAAATATAACTATCTTGAAAATGTCAACATAACAAGAAGAGTAGTTTTATAAAAAATAAGAGTGAAGGAACTTGAAGGGGGGAACTTTGATTTTTGTTTGTTAATTACTCAATAAAATTAAAAAATTGCTCTGATACAATGAGTTTAAAACAGTCCTGAGGAAAATTTCAGAACTGGTGAAATTTTTTTGTGATATTTTAAACTAAACAATTCAATGCATTTACCATAGGGAAATAACCCTAAATTAGTGTGAGAATAGATTAAATGACCCAATTTGAGATGCTCTTCTATAAAAGAAAATGTTGTGTATTAAGGGTTTAAGTGAAGTCCCATTGTAGTCAATGGAAAATTCCAGATGGAGGAGACTCAAATAATCACTTCTCAGTCTTCTGGTAAAATACTCTTTAAGTAATATATACTCCAGTTAAAACAGATTTGAAAGTCTGAGAATTCTGTTTTACTTCTCAGTTAAAAAAAACCCAAAAAACTTGTGTATTGCTGTGCATTGTGTTTTGTGTATGTAGAACACCTTACAACTCCTAAGAAAATGTAGAAAACCATCTACGTGTCCCCTCCCAGGCTTTCAATGCCATGGCATTTCTAGGTCTATTTTGCTATAGCGTCATCTTGAGAACAACTTATGTTTCTAACAAGAAACAAGTAAAAAAAAAGTTGTCAAGAGCAACATAAAGAACTGCAGCCCTCAGTGTAAGAGTAAGATGTTAGGCTGAATTTTATCTGTAAAATGGATGCTCCAAATAAATAATTAAATAAATTTAACATTTGGTTGAAACTAAGCTTTAAAAGTGTATACTTTTATAAGATCTTGAATTCTTTTCTTGTCTTTAAATGTATAGAAAATATTTGGATTTTTAAACTTCAGGACATATAACATGCTTGATTGTGGGAGTTCGTGAACATGCCTTTGTGTTGGGGGATCGGAGTGGGCTCCCCTCGGGATTCATTGCCCTTTGGTATGGTCTGTCCTGGTTTGAATTACTGGGTTGATTTTCAGCCTCGTCACTCCCCCAGAGCTCTCCCATTGGTCCCCGTTCCCTGATCCCGCCTTTCCCCCAGCCCCGGGAAAAACCCGCCACGAGCCATTGTTCCTTGGATTTGCCGACCTGCCCTTCGAGAGAAAACATGGAATAAACTCTCGGAATGAAAGAAAAGCAAATCTCCTTCCCACCTCTTTGGTACTGACTATAAATACCAAACCTGCCTGTGCACTCACGGAGCCAGGCAGGGACGGTATTTATTACTTGATAGTTTTCTTGGTAACAGAATTTTATATGTGACCAGAAAATTCTGATATGAGGAACTGTGTTCAAACTAGAAGGTATTAAAAACTAAAAAATTTGTTTGTGTTTTAGTGTAAAGAACACAAGACAACTTTCAAGTAGCATTTGTGCTTAAGAAGTCAAATTGAGCATCAAGTTTGTTATCCAAATTTAGCTTTCCATATTAAAAAAAAACCTGACTTAAAAGCATCCCTGCCGGTTTTAAGTTGCTCCAGCCTGAAACATCCAGATGAGACAGGACTGTCCACCTTTGAAATTCATCTACCCGCAGTCATCCATGGTTCATATACAACTTGTATGAAAGATGAATGCTGTGGATTCCTCTTCCATTTAGCTCTCTGCTGGCAGCAAATTTGTCAGAGGCAGTTGGTCTGCTCTAAGGTTTTACCTTCTCTTCAGAAAATAAATTAGGAGTATTAAAACTTCAGAAGATAAGGTGCCTCTGAAGCACTGTTGAACTCAGCTGCTAGGCAGGAGGTAGGGGAGAGACATTATGTATTCAATGCTGACATTTCTGCTAAAGGCTGCAGTAGGTCTTGAACAAGTCATTAAAGTAGTTTGTGTTAGGAAATAGACTTTTAGGAGGTTTAAAATATATTCATTCTATTTTCATATTAGTTTTATTGAATTAAGACTAGACCTTATAGTCCTTTTTTGTGAAAAAACAGTGATGAAATGTGCTCAATATTATATCCATTGATACTGAGAGCAAACAATTAATTGATTTCAGTGGTGTGTCATCAGATGTTGCTGGGGTTTTTTTCAATGATGGGGGAAAAAAGAATAGCCATTATAATTACTTAGAATACTTTTTTCTCAAGAAACACCTTCCCTTTTTTTTTTAAATTTGGAACACTGTTATGCAAACCATTTCTAATCCCGTTAGAATGTGTGATCTACATTTCCATAATTCACTATTAGCAGTCTAATTACATGTGAAGACATTAACAGCACACAAAATATGAATTACAGCTATATAAATCACATTCTATCAGGCATTATGTCTCCATTGTCCCTTTCTCATTCTCACCCATCATCACTTCCATGCAAGGAAGTGCTATGAAAGTGTGAAACATACAGAAAAAACACTAAAAGTGCATGGAGAAACATCAGAAAAGACCACAAATGCAAACAGAACAATCTCACATTTCCCATACAATGAATATTAAAAAAGCCTAATTACCTAGGTGTTGAGGGCAAAGTGCAAACTATTCTTCAGCAAAATACACAGTTAAGAGAGTGTCTGTTCTCATTAAAAGATTAGTAACTAATGGCTTTTGCCTTTAGGAGACACTTTTAAATGCAAAATATATTATAAGCAACGTGTCATTTTCAAAAATCTAGTCATACTTTCTTCTTTATAAATCCTAATTGGGTCTTTGAAAAACCCACACAATAAAGAATATAGGTGAACCTATTCTAGAATTAATTTAAAAATTAGGAATATACAAGAACTTGAATATCAAAAAGTTAAATAAAGAGTTACTCTCAAGAATGTCAAAATTTAGAAAGTTTGACTGTTAAAAATAGAAAGTTGAAAATAAAAATGATAGTTACCTTCTGTTAACCCAAAAGGAAAGAAACCCAATCACAACAAAACCCACTCCCCAACCAACCAACTAAATAAACAAGCAAGTAAGTGGAAATAACTTGAATGTGAACTTTCTTAGTTTAGAGTGCTAAAAGCAGTGTTATTACAATGGTAATTCCAAACAACTCCGTTAGTGGCAAATATATTTTAAAAATACTACCCCTAGGAGCATGGAAGCGGTGGAAAGTATAGACGTGTCCGGAAATACTTCTTTGCACAAGCAATAACTATAGCTGTCATTTTACTTAAAACTGGTTCTTACAAATACTTAGGAATATGAAAAATGACTCAGTAATGCATGCTTTGATATGTAAAAGTGTTCATGTGGACAAGTGTGAAAAGGTCTGAAGATTTATGGATTTACCATGACAATCCCTTGGACAGAAGCATGTACACCAGGAAACAGACATTTTGAATKATATTTGGAGTTTCTGTGCTGACTTAGTGAAAATGGCTTTTTTATTATTATTTTATGGGTCAATAGATTTCTGCAAACATACATAGCATGGACTACAGTAATATGCTACTACATCACTTTTTCTCAGTGACAGAAAATATAAATGGAAAAAAGCATTTGGAAGATTCTAGTAAAAGCTTAGTGTTTAAAGAGAATAGAGGAATTATACATTTTGTTTTGTCAATAAGTAAATAATTAAGAAGCTGGTTATAAAATTACAGTTGTATCTTACATGTAAGGAAATGTTCACATGTGATAAAAATATGCTCACTTATTCACAAGACGTGGACTGCTTTTACTAACTAAAAAGATCAATAAGAGAGTAAAAATACAGTGTGTTTTGCAGTTGATAATTGTGGTCCTGTAGACTGAGATATTTGATACCATGTCTAAACACTGGAAATGAGATTTCAAAGACAGTATTAAGAGGAACTTCCAGAACAGGCTTCAAGTCATGTGCTTATATGCAAATAAGAGCCAATTAAGGAGAATGAACTGTTTTGCCCAATTCATACCCACAATCTATTCCTTCCCTCAATAAGTGGTTAGTTAATCCTGCCTTCATCAGAAAAATAGAAATCAATATTCTTCCAGACCTGGATAGTGGAACACACCACATGAGCACGGGCATAATCATGTTGTGCATAATTTATACTTTAGCCTCCAAGTTGTGCCGGAGGAGGTTTTGATTGGATAGAAGGAAAAATTTCTTCATCAAAAGGGTTGTCAAGCATTGGAACAGGCTGTCCAGGTCATTGATGGAATCACCATCCCTGGAGGTATTTAAAATATGTTTTGATGTGTTACTTAAGGACATGGTTTAGCATTGGACTTAGCTGTGTTAATGGTTGGACTCCATGATCTTAAAGGTCTTTTCCCAACAAAATGGTTCTAGGATTCTACAATTAAAATCTCCAGTTTAAGTTTTCATATCACATTTGCAAGACATCGTTTAAGTCATGTCTTGCAGTTGGACACAGAAGTACATTTTCACAATTCTGAGACTTACCTGCAAATTTCTGCTGCCCCTTCTTAGTTACAGGGTTGGGTATTATGGATCCAGAAAGGCCTATGTCTGTGCATCATTTGTAATACTTATACTACAGTGTTAACATACCTGATAACATCAATTATCTTATGTGCAGGATTTCAGCAAGTTAATCTCTATGATCATGCTGCTTCCTCAGAAACTAACAGACTTGTTCTTGTCAAGGGGATCAGAGCTTGCAAATAATTACTTGCACAGCTTATGGAGTCCAGAATTTCCGTATTCTTATCTGTCTATTTAACCCAGGCCTAATTACGGATTGATCCTGAATGGGATTTCTAGGTCTTTAGTACATCATAAAAAATAAATAGGTAACAGTAAAAAATTGACTTTACCATACTGCGAGAGTTCATTCTATAGCCAAGATGTTTTGTCTGAAACTAACAGCACTGAACTTAAGATGAGCTGCCACATAAATAAATACAGCTACCTTCAATACACTTTCTGAACTGCTTCTCCATGAAATCACCCAGTCAACTGGAATTCTACCCAACAATCAGATACTATAGCATAAGTTACTACAAAAAAATTTCTGTGTTAGCATATCACTCCCACAAAAAATCTCATTTATATTATGAGTGACACAGAATTTAAGAGCTGTCTCTCGGTGCTTACCCTCAGGTATTTTTCAGCAATGTTTGCTACTTGTGTAAAAATGTAACTCTTTATTTGAGAAGCAATATAGCCATATACAAGAGACTTTTGCAGTTTTCCATTGCCAGTGTTTTTATTTCCTCATCCTGTGGACTGTTTATTCTAGGCAGAGAAATCACTTCCTCTAAACAAGGAATTTAGAAAAACCAGTACAATTTTCAGATATTTGCATATTACAACAAGTCCAGGTCTGAATGAATAAACTATGCAAGCTCTGTAAGAGTAAGATACAATGTATTTTCGACTGTATATCACAGATAAATTAACAAAGGACAAACAGATCTGTGATCTTTAACAAAGAATACTTTTTTTTTGGTTTTCAAGTCCTTTTTCTGTACAAGCGGAGAAAGAGTTTACTCCCCTTTCCATTTTGAAATGTGTCTCTTAATGATAAATGAATATGGCAATGGCACATAGGGATTTCTGATTATACAATTTGTCTTCAGTGCCACTAGATATAATTTCCTTTTTCAATCTTCTCCACCTTTTTTCTGTTATATCAAAATTGCTAGGATTTTATAGAAGTGTTTTTCTCTGCAACAGCTTGAAGATATAAGTAAAATGAAATGCAGTGAGTACTTAAGATCTGATAAAACATTGATAATTTGTTTTCCAGCATATTTAATATTCAGATCTCCACAGACCAAGCCCAGGCAGGAAGAATGAAAACTGGATACAGCACAGAAAACCTGCAATGATGGATACATACACTACACAGAATTACAAAAAAAAAAGAGCCCCACAGATGAGAAACATTAAAAGTACTGAAACACCTACACACCATTCATGTCTCATAATAAATTTTAACTAGGTAACTGCCACTTAGAAAAATGTGTCTTAAGCTAAAAGTCCAAGAACTTTAAAGTACAACAACTTGGTACAAGTAAATGCATTAAAAGTAAATGCATACAACACTGACAAGTGTTTTTCAGCTGCCTGGCAAATATATGCAATATGGGATGTCACAAGCTATTTGATTTAATTTTAATATTTAGTTTGAAGTGCTTCATTTGCTTAAGAATTATATATTTTGTATACACACTTGACATTTTATTTCATTTTGTTTGATATTTAATTCTATTTTTGTGAAGTTTGTGTTGAAAGGACATGACAAGTTGTAAGGATCTAATCACCTTCTGGAAATTATCTCCTGGTATAGCAGTATTACTTCTTTTGTTGCTCTTAGTTTAACTCTTCAAGTGTTTGTTTTTTAGCTTTGGCTGCACATCTGTTCACTTCTTAAAGTAAGCCTTTCCTCTCTGACTTCTTGTTACAGGGAAATTTAACTCTTGTAGCCAGAACGACCAAACCATAAAACTCAGTGACACACAGCTTAAAATTTAATGAACAGGACACAGAACACACTCATACCAAGCAAGCCCCTTGCCCAAATGCTGACTAGTAGCACCCAGGGTGCCTCTAGGAAAGGGGATACTTGCCCCCACCCTTCAAGAAGATGGTGACCTGGCTCCCTCATCTAACAACACCACCTCCACTATACTACCACATATCTCTAGATGTTCCCCTGCACCTCTGAGGGGCTATATTCCAGCTGTGCATTATTTTCTGTATAAATTGTCATTATAAACCACTAATGGCCCTGTTGATAATGAAGCTGAAGAAAATCCCTTTGGCTTTCACGACATACGAGGCCAGTTGATGGCTTGCATCAACCTTTGTTTCTCCAGTTTATCTGTGTTACACGATGGGTGAAGTAAGCGCTGTGAGAGTCACACAACAAAGTTTCTCTATCCCTTCTTTGTTTTCTAGATTTGAGCAGGACAATCAGTCAGAACTGGGCAAATCTAGTGGAGGTCACAGCTATCTGAGTGGTGCTTTCAGAGAGACTTTGTCTCTGGCTTTTCTACATGCATGTACTGAGAAACATCAAGCCTACCAGAGAAATATTGACCAGCTTGTAGCCAGTATTTTACATTTTGAGGATGAGAGAGGAGATGAAAAGTGCATTCTAATATAGCTCTAATTAAAAGGCAGGTTTACATACACATCCCCCCTACGTCCAGAAGCTCCAAAAAGATTGCACTGTTAGCTTTACCAAGCACAGAGCATGTTCTGATGAACACTATAATAATTGCCTATCAGCCTGCTGCAAAGTATCAGTCATTCTCAGTTTGAGACAATCAGTAATTATGTTAGAAGTTGATACTGTCACAGATTGCTGCCAACAAACAATGTATAAATTAAAATATAGTTATTATTCAGCATATTGCACAGTATAAATTTTCCAGTATAATTCATTCTCTAGAAGTGACAGCTGTTGCAACTTTCTGAGTACACAAAATAATCCAGCTATTTGGAGGTACATAGGTCTGCACCCTCCTGGAGACTTTCTCTGAACAACAGTTGAAACACCTGACAGTTCTTTGCAAGATCAAGTGAATTGTGAAACACCTTGTCGTGGTTTGACCCAAACTGACAGGCAGTTCCTTAAACCAATCACGCTTCTCTCAATTTCACATATTTAAACTGCATAGAAAGGCGGGATCAAGAGGTTTTTCTGTTCCAGCTCGGTGCTGAGACGGGACGGAGGGGGGTGGCCCTCAGAGCCCAGGGCCCCGCCAGGCCGGGCCGGGCGCCCCTGCCCCATCCTGCCCTCTCCACTCTCAACGCTGCAGCACGGACCCTGGGTCCCTGGGAGGGGGAACTATGAAGCCGTCCGACGCAGTTTTTTAAGAGGCCGGCAGGAGCGTTCTATCTTACAGCTAAAATACTTCACGCTAAACTGAAGAAAATACCATTCAGTTAGCGGCGCAAGGAGAGCAGAAGCCTCTTTTTTTTCACCGTGGACTCTGACCGGTAACAGCAACTTCAGARGCAGAGAGAGAGAGAAGTAAAAGCTGATCACGTGAGACGAAGCTCTAAAGCCTCTAAAGATGGCTTCAGAAGAAGACGGAGGGCGGTGCCGTGCTTTTCGCGTGCAGCTTAAAATACTTTTTGCAACGCCGTGGTAAAGACTGTAATATCATAACTGTCTCTTTAATCTATTTAGAGYGCATGGGGGAATGGACAGTTCATATGTAGCTTGCAAGGGTTGAAAAAGTGCCTGTGCCAGTTTTGAAAGCCAAGCGAAAAAAGAGGTTTTTTTAAGACTGAGGGTGGAAAAAACCTTTGCGTTCAAACCAAAATAATTCATCCCTAAAAAAATTAATAACCCCATGTAATAGTCCATRTCTTGCAGYGTAACAAAACTGTGAGTTCTCATGGAAGAGATGTGTCACACCACAGCAGTTTTTTTTTTYYYTYYTTTTTTTCCCTTTTCTTTCAAGTCTGTTAATAAACTTCTTTATAGTCTGTAAGTTTTGTGCCTGCTTTGCTTTTCTCTTAATGCTTATCTCACAAAAAAACCCCATCAAAGTATTGTATAATTTGTCTTTAAAACCACTACACACCTTCCCTTTCATATTCATAGAATCATAGAATTATTTAGGTTGGAGAGGACCTCTAAGGTCACTGAGTCCAACCATTGACTTAACAGGTACCAAATTCACCACTAAAACATGTCCCCAGGTGTCATATCTACATGTCTTTTATACACCTCCAGGGATGGTGACAACCACTACTATGACCCTGGGCAGCTCATTCCAATATTTCATTCAGTGAAGAAATTTTTTCCTTACACCCAATCTAATAAGTCATAGAGTTTTGACTCTGAAAACTGATAGGTATACGGAAAGCTTTTCTATGTATAAGAAAAGCAAACTTTAACACTATTTTCAAAATTATTCATGCAGAGCTCATCCTTTTAGAAATGGAGACAGAAATCTTTGGGTTCATTGTAGCATCCCCTTTATTGTTATTCAAATGAAAAGACACTCAAAAGACAGGAAAAAGTTCCAAACTCACAAGCCAACTACACTAACAAAGTATGATTCATACACAAAAAACTCAAGAGCATTGGCAATTAAATGCACATTAAGATATTTTATGCTTGATAGCCAGAGAACAGATAAATGTAAACCTCTTGGAGGTTTTTGACTCTTTTGCCTCTAAGTGRATTCATAGATTTGAGTCAATTACACTTTCCATGTCTCAATTTGCACTAGTTTAGAAGTGGGAGAATAACCCCCACTGGCCTCAAAGCATGGTGTGAGAACTGAAAGAGAAAACCTTGGACTGTCTTAGATGAAAAGCAGAGCTTGAATTAAAGCGTGATCCTCCACACTCCCTTACCTTGTTGTTGCAGTCATGTAACACTTTCAACTTCCTGGAAGGAAAAGTAAATGATGGTGTTGGGTGGGGTTTCTTTGATTTTGTATTTTTTTTTAATAATCTCAATCACTTCATCAGACATAACGGCTTTTCTTGCTCCTAGGGGACTCTAAATTTCTTCGATTACTACTAAGCAGTAACTTTCCTCACTGTGAACAAAGCAAACATCCTTCTAATTGGATTTTTAATCTGTAGGATCTGTATATATGGGTATGTGCTTCTCCCCCAGAACACAGTGGACTGAGTGATTTTTGCACTCTGTGTGCATGTTTTTGTGCGTGTACGCTGTACTTGTGGCCTATCTGGATGTTTTCTCACAGTCTCATCATCACCACAGAAAGCAAAGTGATTTTAAAATTCAAGATACAGAATTAGAAACTGAGTGCACAATCTTAGATTACCTCAGAGAGTCCATTTATTATCTACTGTTTGCTCATATGGGTTCATTCAGCAAATTTATAGCCTTTTCAAGGGAAACAAGTACATGGTGTGACCTTGAAAATACACTAAAAAAGGCCCTTTCCTTAGTCGTGGCTTCACTTGGCAAAACAAATAAATGGAGATATATGTGTATAATGTGGTAGTTTAATTTTGCTGTTGCTTATTATTCAGATAGGTAGTTTCTTGGGATTGACTGTGGCAATCCCAGTGTGATTCTAATCCCATTTCTCTGGACTCTGTGCTCTATAAAGTGCCCTGGGGCATTAGGGTGGTGTATCTGGCTTTGTAATAAACAGTCATATAACAAAAAAGGAAACTGCCTACTTAGCACTGACTATTAGTATATTCCAAACTGGTTAAACTGTGCTAGTGAGGTTTGGTTAGAATTGACCCCACTTACCCTGTCTAAAAGAGTTGGATTCTGCTGAGCAAAGGCAGTTACAGATGTATTCATCCACCAGAGAAGCAGAGCTGCATTTTTGTGTCATTAGAACTGAAATTCACTCCATGCCTTGTACAGTAATTTGACAAACTTTGACCTGACATGAACAAAAACACATTGCATTTGAGATTCTGGCACTTATTAATTTTAGTGTTCTGAAAGAAATTTTCATAGTTAATATTAAATTGATCAAAACCCCATCAGTGATCCATTTCTCTTTCAGTATATTCATATGCATCTATGAAAGAACCTGCCTTTTACCGAAGTGAATGAGACAGAGCTGTATTTGTATATACGTATGCATGCAAATATACACGTGTTATATGAATGTCACTTGAGTGATAGATCCATGCTGCTTGTCCATTAAAGTAGCAACTGACTTAAACAACCTCATCTGATTTTCTCATTAGCTATCTCCACATGTGATTATACCACAGATGAATTATGAAAAACATTGCAGATTAAGCATAGAGCATGAAATGTTGCTTGCTTTTTAATTAGTACTAATATTCCAATCATTTTGTGCAATAAATCAGCAAATGATAAAAGAAAAATTTACAAATCTACATAATCCACGTTATTGCTATTTCTACATGAACATATATGTACACACACAAATACACACTGAATAGCTTTTTATGACACACAGGAAGTTTATACCCAGTTTCCCTGAGACTCATAAGCACCCTTTAGAAGATACTAAAAAAAAAAAAAAAAAAAAAAGCACTAAACAAAATGAAAGTTAATTGATTTTGTGCTTTGAATTCCTATCACAGAATTGCTGGTTGTACTTTAACCTTGGAATAGGTATTGATTGATATTTACCACATGGGACTTCATTACTTTACACTAGTATATCTGAATGTAAAGTGGGGCTCTCCAAATACAGGCAGACACTATCCTCTGTGAAGCAATACACGCACATTTATCTATGACATACTGGGGCACTCATATTGACCTGATCCCCACATTGCCCAGAGTGGGTAGCTCTAGAGCATGTACTGGCTTTTGTTAGGGATATTCTTCTTGATTTCTTTTTCACAGAAGCTAGGATGTGGGCAAATGAGGAGAAGCAGATGAGACACTTTAAGAGCCATCCCAGCATGTAATTCAGATGACGCACACACTGTGAATGCAAAATTGCTTTTAGGTTTTCTGGCCTAGGCTTGGTGCTGAAAACCATCTTCTTCTCTGTATTCTGCTTCACTAAGGTCAGGTGAGACACTCAATCTATACAATATATTCTTCAGTCAATGAACAAGCTTAAGGAACTTCAGTGTTTGAATCAATCTTCTTTCCATTAAAAAGGACATTGGTTTCATTATGAAGGTATTTATTGACCTCTGAATAGGTCTTCCCCAGCAAATGAAGGAGGTGATTGTGGGAGAGCTTTTTGCTCTGAAGTATTATAACACAGCATAGGGGTGACAAGATTTTTTTGTTTTTTAGTATCTATTTTTAAGTATTTGAAGCACCTTTTCCCTGAAAAAGGTCACTATCTTCTGTTGAGAGATGGGAATGCACTTGACATTGAAGTAAGCAGGAGGGAAGTTAAAAACTTGCTTCAGGATTTCTTACATAGGCATGTTATTTCCAGCAAATATATTTTAACGTATTCAAAAGACTCATTTCTTACCAGAACTTGTATGTAGCTCCTTTCACGTTAAAAAAAAAAAAATTGCAAACCCATATATTAATACTTATGTAAATAGAATAATTCAGGACGAAATACTTATAGGACCATGATTATATAGATATTAAATTTTTCAATGAAGCAACAATGGCAAAATTCTACAGTATTATAATACAAACTTTCTTTCAACATAAATTTACTGAAACAACCCAGAAAAATATACGAATGAACTACAGATCCTTCTTGTAGCAAGCCAGAATGTAGAAGGCTGCCACATAAAAACTGCTTCTGGTTAATCCTTCACATATAAACTCAGTTTGAAACTCTTCATCCTCCTCTCTTTATGGCCACTGTAATCATACCACAAAGGGAAGAGTCTAGTTGTTAGACAAGTGGCTTACAGAAGATGTAAAGATTTAAACAAATACACATGTAAAGATTTAGCAGCTAGACAGCATAGCACAAATGCAATGCATATACATTGTGAGATCTTGCTAATAACACTTTTCTGTACACTGCACTAGCCTTTCTTCCTAATTACCTAGAGCTGCACCCCATATGGAGACCTTTATAGTCTGGTCCTAAAAGGGATAAAATGTTCACTGGAGTCAAACATAAAGAAAAGCTTATTTTTTTTTTTCAGTGAATAAATAAGAGAAAGTTCTTTTTCATTTCTGTTGTAGTTATTTCGTGCATTAATTAAGAAACAAAATGGTTTTCCTATTCCTTCCTTTCTTGGAAGACTTGATTTTACTTCAATAAATATAAAGGACATTTTTCCACCAAAATAGCTTTTGCATGTGACAACAAGTTGGTTAGAGCATGGTGTTAGTAATGCCAAGGTTATTGGCTCAATCTCCATAGGGGCCATTCACCCAAGAGATGGATTCGATGATCCTTGTGAGTCCCATTCCACTCAGAATATTCTGTGATTCTGTAATGTATTCCAGTCATTCACATATAAATGCAATCTAAAGAAGTGGCCTGCAAGTCCCAATGATAATTTCTCAGTAGCTGAATGTCATGTTTTGCGTAATGAGACACTGTATTATCTATTTAGTACATGGTCTAGGAGTGCTGCAAAACTCCCTTAAGAGGGACTGGCCCGGACTTAAGTAAGGAGATGTCCATCTAATATAAATATACTTTGTGTACCAAATTAGATTCCTTAACTGCATAGTCAAGGTACAGGAAGTACTCCATATGTACCCAAGAACACCTAAAAATCTATTGCTCTAGTGTCTAACTATGTCAATTTATTGCACCTTTCTATGTGACTTTCTGAATCAAACATGGAATCATAAAATAGTTTTGGTTGAAACAGACCTTAAAGATCATCTATTTCCAACCCACATACCATTAGATCAGGTGGTTCAGAGCCCCATCCATCCGGGTCTTGAGCACTTCCAGGGATGCAGCATCCTCCGAGCAACCTTTTCCAGTGCCTCACCACCCTCACAGTAAAGAATTTCTTCCTAATATCATCTTCCATTCCTCATTTGCTTCCTCCTGTGACTTTGATATCCAAACCATAGTGACACTAGCTGCCTAAATTGCACACTTAGAAACTTAGTGTTAGGTTCTGGGAATACTTGTGTATATTATCAGGCTAAAGCTACTATTGATTCAATGTATGTAACATAGTAGCAACTTTTTTTTAATATTAAAAAGATTCTTTAGTGCCAGAACTGTATTGTCAAATGGCTATGGACCAAATGATGTGTTCCTCTGGCTGGGTCAGTGGCATGAGACTGGCATGAGATTTTCAATGAAATCTACTGCGAATAATTCTTGCATTTAGCTGTTACATTTAACACAGTTATACAGCACCAGTACAGTGTAAAAGGTGTATATTACTCTTCACCTTGTTCAAAACTACCATGAAGTGTCTCCCTCTATCACACACACACTTGTGCTGCACACACATGTATGTGTACCTTGCTTTCACTAGCTTTCTCACCAGAAAAAAAAAATATATATATTTAAATGTAAATGTATTAATCTGAATCAAGATTGCACATATCAGGATTATTAAAGGCCTCAGAGCTGATTGATTTTTCTGTGCTTTGCATTACATTCACAATATTTTACCTATTTATTTTTAAAAACTGGTAGAAATTAATTCGAATACACATTTCTAATTCCTGTCTACATAGTTACTTAGCAGTCAAATGCTACCTAAATATATAATGTTGTAAGAATAAAATTTACTTTTTTTTCAATACTTGTCTCTCCTTGTAGTTATTTGTTGGCATACCTAACGGCCAATTAGAAATCTATTTCTCTGACAGTTAAAATCTATAATTCATCWGATGTAATATGATAATTGCCTGTTCATAATCTCAAACATTGCACATCATTGAGGAAATGATTCAGAATTGTTTTCCAATTATAAATAAACTTAATTGCTTGGAAAACACACTGTCTCTTACAATCTCATAGAAGCCGGCATTGGAAGTGAAGATGACACTACTTAAAGTTTTGCAGCTCATAATTTAGCAGTTTAAATGCACAGTTAAAGCTTTATAGACATACATCAAGGCCAATGGTGCTATTCATGCCCTGCAGTTGCAGCATTTGAAGCTTAAATCAGGGATATGGTGATGATCAGATAGAGACAGTGATTTGCCTTGGGCCACAGTTTTCAAATCACTGACAAACATGGACTTTCTTAACCTGCAAACTTCAGCAGACTAAAGGGACAGCAAGAAGAAGTGGATTAATTTTTCTTTTTCATGGTTGTGCTCTAGAGACTTATTAGCCATCAGAAAAGTATTTGAATATTCTCACCCTCTGGAGACTTGTGTCTTATGTCACAAAACCACAGAATCAATTAGGCTGGAAAAAATCTCTGAGATCATTGAGTCCAACCTATGACTGAACACCACCCTGTCAACTAGATCTTGTCACTGAGTGCCATGTCCGGTCTTTCCTTAAGCATCCTCAGGAACRGTGACTCCACCACCTCCCTGGGCAGCCCATTACAATATCTATATAATCTATTCTGTAAAGAAATTCTTCCCAATCTCCAGTCTAAACCTCCCCTGGTGCAGCTTAAGACTGTGCCCTCGTGTCCTGTCACTGGTTGCTTGGGAGAAAACTCCAACCCCCACCTGGCTACAACCTCCTTTCAGGGAGTTGTAGAGAGTGCTAAGGTTACCCTTGAGCCTCCTTTTCTCCATGCTAAATGATCCCAGCTCCCTCAGCTGCTCTTCATAGGACTTGTCCTCTAGACTCTTCACCTGCTTCATTGCTGTTCTCTGGACCTGCTCCAACTTCTCAATGTCCTTCCTGAATTGAGGGGCACAGTTCTCGACACAGCACTCGAGGTGCAGTCTCACGAGTGCTGAGTACAGGGGAATAATGCCTTCCCTAGTCCTGCTGGGAACCCTATTCCTGATACAGGCCAGGATGCCATTGGTCTTCCTGGCCACCTGGGCATACGGCTGGCTCACATTGAACTGGCTGTCAACCAGCACGCCCAGGGCCTTTTCCGCTGGGCCACTTTCCAGCCGCTCTTTCCCCAGTCTGTAGCTCTGCATGAGGTTATTGTAGCCAAAGTGTAGGACCTGGCGCTTGGTCTTGTAGAACCTCATGCTGTTGGTCTCAGCCCATCAATCTAGCCTGCTCAGGTCCCTCTGCAGAACCTTCCTGCCCACCAACAGATTGACATTCCGACTCAACGTGCTGTTGTCTGTGAATTTGTTAAGGGTAGACTCAGTGCCGTCATCCAGATCATCAATAAAGATATTAAACAAGACTGGGCTAATCCATAAGGGACACCACTAGGGACCAGACTGGATGCAGCACCATTCACCACCTCTCTCTGGGCTTGACCATCCAGCCAGTTCTTAACCCAGCAAAGAGTACACCTGTCCAAACCATAGTGTAAAGAACTGTTTACGACCAACTGGTTTTGCCATTGCCTGGTGCCTCAGAAAGACCTGCAGTTAAAGACCTGGTGTGATAATAGGCCATGATCATCCATGTATAATGGGCCATGCTAGTCCATAGTGATAGTGGTGAATGTGCTCCTGCCATTACAAGTGACCTGCATGCACAACAAAGTGGGTATATTGTGTGAAAGCCATGTGGATACCAGTGCCCATGTGGTGAATGTGCCTTTGCCATAGTCCCGAGCTGGAGAAAAACTTCCCAATCACCACTAGAAAGGGCCGCTCAGCTGCTATATAAGTGAATGAGCAGCAATCCCGGCAAAGCTCTCCGAATCGTTAGATGAAAGAAAAAAGGATCAATGGGATGCTGCTGAATCCGTGGTGGTGACTATCACCTGCCTTCTGTAATTTTTCACTTCTTACTACTTTCCTGTCTTTCCTCCTTGCTCTCTTCCTTGATAGCAAATAAAAATGAATTATCCTTTTTATTACCAATATTTGACCTCGTTCATGTCTTAATCTYGCTCCAGGTATTTTCAAACTTTTCACCTCTCAGCACGTGCGGATTGGGACACACGGGCTGCCAGCTTTTCCAGGAATATATCATGGGAGATGGTGTTGAAGGCTTTGCTGAAGTCCAGGTAGACTGTGTCCACTGTCCACCTTTCCTGAGAGCCTTTCCCTCATCCACTACAGGGATCATCTGGTCATGAAAGGAGATCAGTTTATTCAGGTAGGACATGCTTTTCCTAAACCCATGCTGGCTGGGTCTGATCCCTTGCTTGTCCTGTAGGTGAAGTATGATTGTACTCAGGATAATCTGCTCCATAACCTTACTGGGCAGCAAGTCAGGCTGATAGGCCTGTCATTCCCTGAATCCTCCTTCCAATCCTTCTTGTAGATCGGTGTCATGCTGGCCAATTTCCAGTCATCTGGGACCTCCCCAATTAACCAGGAGACGAATGATAAACAGTGGAAAGCAGCTTAGTGAGTTCTGCTAGCTCCCTCATCACCCTAAGATCAATCCCATTCGGTTCCATAGACTTGTGACCATCTAAGTGGCTCAGTAGGTCACTAATTACTTCCTCCTGGGTTACACATGGTTTATTCTACTCCCTATCCCTGTCTACCAGCTGAGGAGCCCAACTGATTACAACTAGCCTTATTATTGAGACATCAATCTCTCTCAACAAAATGTGTATGAAGAAGCTGTGGAAAATGAGATCTTTATCAAGTTTTTCCTTGCTAATCTAAAAAAATGTGCTACAGAAGGTACTTAGACACAAAACTGTCACCTGTAAAAAAAAAAAAGAGATGGATAGGATTAAAAGTATTACCTTTCCACTCCACATTTTCGCACCAGAGCTCACAGTCTTCTGAGTCTTGGATTACAATTTCTCAGAGCAGAGCTCCAACAGCACACAGCACACAATCACCTCTACCCTTGGCTCCTCCCAGGGTCTAATTTATAGGGCTTGCAGCCCGCCCTGCAGCTACAGCTGTTCGTAGGAGGCACTCCAGGTGGAGGTGGTTCAAACCAATTGGATCCAGGTGGATCCTGGTCTTGAATGAGTGCTTGGCTAGTGCACACCACTGGGGCTCAACACATATTAAATAATAATTTGAAACTCATGTTGTGAGCTCTTGGTATCCCAGGCAGGTAGTCAATGTGCTAGGTCCTAATATTTCTATGATGAATATGTAATAAGGTTGTTCATTGCAAAGGCAGAACCCTGCATACATGTATTGTACTTCGTGTTGGTTTTGCACAGGCTGGTTTTCGGTAGTGGGGGAGCCACAGAGATGGCTTCTGTGAGAAGCTGCTGGAAGCTTCCTCCATGTCCAGCAGAACCAATCCCTGATGGCTCTAAAGATGGACATGCTGCTGGCCAAGGCTGGGCCAATTAGAGATGGTGGTCACACCTCTGTGATAACATATTTAAGAAGAAAGTCAAAACAAAGTGGGGCACAGTTGTTTCTACCTGGAGAAGAGGAGGAGGTGAGAACATGTGAGGGAAACAACATGGAGACACCAAGGTCGGTGGAGAAGGAGAAGGAGGAGGAGGAGGAGGAGGAGGAGGTGCTCCAGGCACCGGAGCCAAGATTCCTCTGTAGGCTGTGGTGAAGACCATGGTGAAGCAGCTGTCCCCCTACAGCCCATGGAGATCCACAGAGGGTGCAGAGATCCACCCGCAGCCCGTGAGGGAGGTGCCTGTGCCAGAGACCGTGGATGCCTGGAGAAGGCTGTGATCCAGTGGGAGACCCATTGGAGAGAAGGGGCCCCTGCTTCTAGGCTGGAGCAGCCTGTCCTTGGAAGACTGCACCSTGTGGAAGAGTGACCTATGCCGCAGCAGTTTTGGGAGGACTGTGTGCCTATGGGAGGGACTCACATTGCAGCAGGTTTGGGAGGACTGCTCCTCGTGAGGGTGTACCCACACTAGAGAATTTCACAGACAACTGTCTTCCATGGGATGGACTTCACAGCACAGCAGAGGAAAGACTCATCTCCTTGAGCAAACAGAAAAAGATCTCGGGTGACAAACTGACCAAAAACCCCCATGCCCTGTCCCCTGCGTTGTTGGTGGGAAGGACGGAGGTGTTGAGGGGGAAAAAGGTGTTTTTAAGGGCTTATTTTACTTATCATTATCCTCCTCCAACTTTGTTAGTAATAAGTTCACTTTCAACCTCTAAGTTGAGCTTGTTTTGCCCTTGGAATATTTTCTCCCGGTCCTTATCTCGACTCATGAAGCCTTCATTAAATTTTTCTCTCCTCTGCCCAGCTGTGGCAGGGGAGGGTGAGTGAGCAATTTTTGTGGATGCCTGGCTTTTGGCCAGGGTTAAACCATGACCCCAGCCAATGCTGAAATGTGTCACAGACATCCTCCTCTTTTGTCTCCTTTTGAAGAATGAAAAGCAGATTGCTCTGACTGATGAAGATGTCATCAAAATGTGATTCTTAGTTCCTCTTTCAAGTGCCTGAAATCTGGAACTGTCAAAAAAACACATGGAAAATGAGCTAAAACCTGCTAAACCAGACTATTTGCAAGCACAATCACAAACCAATCCCAAACAAAACAATCTCCCAGTCTGGTTCCTTGGAGGTGTAGGCTGAAACAAGAAATACTGATGCACAGACTCAATGGAAATCTTGCAAATGATAGCCTATCCTCTTCTTAAAACCCTTCAGTGCCAGAAGCTGCATGGTGAGTCATTCCTTAACTAAATCTTACCTCATACCCTGTAGATGAGATCATAAACTATCCAAAATAGGGCATTTCTAAGCATATATGGGAGAAACTCCACAAAAATAACAGATTTGTATACTTTAAAAATTTGTAAATGGCTGCTCTTTCTTAAAAGGAAATTTTCTTTTGTGCAAATTACCTACATTGAATATTTCAGTGACTTCACCCTCACCTCTTCATTGTATCTGTAAATAAAAGCATATAGAATCATAAAATCAATTAGGTTGGAAAATGCCTCTAAGATTGTTGAGTCCAGCCATTAACATAGTTAAGTCCACCACTAAACCATGTCCCTAAGTGATACAATTTTTAAATACCTCAAAGAATGGTAACTCCACCACTTCCCTGAGCATCCTGTTCCGAGGCTGGACAAATCTTTTTCCCCTAACTTTCAATCTAAACCTTCCCTGGTGTAACTTTGAGGCCATTTCCAGTTGTTCTATCACTTGTTATTTGGGAGAAGAGACCTCACTACAATCTCCTCTCAGGCAGTTGTAGGGAGTGATAAGATCTCCCCTGAGCCTTCATTTCTTCAGGCTAAACAACTCCAGCTCCCTCAGCTGCTCCCTATAAGACTTGTATTTAAGGCAGTCTACTTTTGCTCCATCTGAGGGGAGAGAAACCAGTTATTAACTAGTGAGAAGCAACAGCCTTTTTCCCTCAAATAACCCTAAGGGATCAAAATAGAAATAAGTACAGTTATCTTGCAAAATGTACCAATATCTCACAGTATATAGCTAGATTTGCCATTTTTTTTGTGTAGTCATTCTGCTGTTTCAATATAAAATACTTATTTGCAGGATTTTTTTTTCAGTATTCACTAAAAGAAACTCTCTAAGTCATCACAGTTGGTGTGACTGTGCAAATTCACTTACAAATTCAAAGCAAAAAGGTCAGAATGAGATCACTACTCAAAAGCATGTCATACAGGTGAGACAGGTAGGAATAGATACCCTTTTTTATAAGACCTGCATATTGAACGTGGACAGTATGTTCTGACATTTAAAAAAATGTTTCTTTTCTTCTCTACCATGCATATTTAACATAACTCAATCTCATGAATGTATAATTTACTATTTCCCAGTGATAATAGCAGAATGGAGAACATAAAGTATTCAAAAGAGCAGAAATGTGAAAGATAAGGTTGCAGTCTCAGATACATATCCTTAGCATCTAATACATTACTCAGAAAATCAGAATTCACAGAATGATGCACTCTTTAAAATCAGGAGCAGTGTTTTCAACATCATTCTACAAAGGAAGAGAGAATATTGATTAGTATTTGCCAGTGGTATGGTTTTGGAGAATATGACTTTTGTACTTGCTCTCTGTAAGTTCTGTATTTAAGCCAGAACTTATATAATATTATTAATTAGTCATTTATCTAAACTTCCTTCCTGATTGATTTTTTTTATTCCCCTTTTTAAAGAGATTTTGTTGGGTTTGTTTTTTATTAGATTATTTCACTTGGTTTGGCTTAGGATTTCTTTTGGGTTTGTTCTCTTTATTCTTCTTGCAGCCTGTGATTTGGCAAGATAGTCTCTCAGGTAACTTTAAGATAGCCAAACCAATGTGTGTAGAGTTGGCTTTGTCTTTTATGTGTTGTTTACTGACACTGGTGTAATTTTTCATTGTGTTGTTTTGATAGATTTGAGGCTGAATTTGTTTTAAAATTGCTGGATTGTTTCTTACTTTTTTAGTTTCCTTGCATCTATACTTCATTTATGTTAGCTGTGTTTTTCAGGGGGAGGAGAGGAGAGGAGGGGAGGGGAGGGGAGGTCGTCTAGTTTAACTGCCTGGCCAATTCAAGGCTGACAAATAATTAAAGCATGAGAGCATTGTCCAAATGCCTCTTAAACACTGTCAGAGCCTCAAACACCTCTCTAGGAAGCCTGTTGCAGTGTTTGACCACCCTCTCAGTAAAGAAATGTTTCCTGATGTCCAGTCTACACTTCCTGTGGTGCAGCTTTTAACCTTTCCCATACATCCCATCACTGGGTAGCAGGGAGAAGAGATCAGCACCTCTCTCTCCACTTCCTCAGGAAGATGTATAGAGTAGGGTCTTATTCCTCTTGCTGGTTTTTTGCATAGAATTGTAGAGAATGCTAAATTTTGTTCATTACTTTTCTTCTGAAAAGAAACTTCACAACAGATTTTTACAGAAAATTCCTAACATGTACTACATTCAATTCTATGTAAGGAGAAAGCACAAGAGCTGTGTACACTTTCAGTTTCCCTTAATAGTGTCAGAAAAGGCTGATCTAGGATATCACAAAACATGTTGACCTTGTGCTGTCCTCTGCATCAGGGTGAACTTCACCCTATAGTAGTAATGGCAGCAGTAACAACAGTAATTGCAAACAGTGCTATTGGACTGCAACCAGCCAGGACAATTTCAGGACAGCTACTATACAGCTCAAATCACTGAGCAAGCAGATGCTTAGCAGGCTACTATTATATCTTTCAGTTATTGACAAAGAAAATCTCCTGGGTATCATCAAGGCACCCTATTGCTGTAGTAAAGCTGCTTAAAACAGAAACTATCAGGAAAAATTACTCAAAAAAAAGCCCTGAACCAAAAACCCTCAAAAATCAACACACCAGAGAATAGGCTATTATGGTGCAACTCACATTGTCCAGTGTTACAGGGTTCTTCGGGGTATATAGTGGCAACAAGAAGGTCCAAACGAGGGTTGAAATACCRTCTCAGAAAAGCTGTTTGATTTTTTCTTGCTGAGGATTTGTAAGCTTGAATGCTTAAATGTGTGCCTAGCCTGTACTAGGGAAACAATGAGTTGTCTCTTTTATTGGATTTTGTTTTGCTGCAAGTTTAAGAATATATAGGGAATGGGTGAAATGATAGCCTGATATGCAGATACATAGATATTTACAATGCAAATATTTTTCTTTTGATAAAGGAAAGAAATCTTGTGAAACAAAAACTGTTGACATGCTCAATGATATGCAGGCAAACACATCTGTCAGAATGAGTCCCTTTGTATGAATAATTCTTGTTTATGCCTCTGCAAATATGTGCACTTATATCACAATCACAGAATATGCTGACTTGGAAGGGACCCACAAAAATCACTGAGTCCAACTCCTGGTCCTGCACGGCATCTTCCTCAAGAATCACACCATGTGCCCAAGAGTATTTTTCAAATGCTTCTTGAACTCTGTCAGCCTCAGTGCTGTGATCTTTTCCGTGGGGAGCCTGTTCCAGGGCCCAGCCACCTTCTGGGTGAAGAACCTTTTTCTAATATCCAACCTAACCTTCCCCTGACACAACTTCAGGCCATTCCCTCAGATCTTTGTCACTGGTCACCACAGAGATTAGTGCCTGCCCCTCCTCTTCCCCTCACAAGGAAGATGTAAACCACAATGAGGTCTCCCCTCGTTCTCCTCTCCTTCAGGCTGAACCTATCCACAGCGCTGCTTTCCAGCATCTCATTCCCCAGTCTGTCTGTAYATCCATGGTTGCTTCATCCCAGGTGCAGAATCCAGCACTTTCCCTTGTTGAACTTCATATGTCCAGCCCTCTAATTTTGTTGAAGTCTCTCTGCAGAGCCTCCCTGCCCTTGAACGAGTCAACAGCCTCTCCCAGTTTTGTGTTGTTTGTGAATATATGTAGGTATTTATATAAATGTAAATTCAAAGGACACAAATGTCTGCCTGCTTTTGTTTCATTTTTGAGTGGGGAAATCCTTAAGGTCTGTGACTATATGATAATAGCAAGCTACGCTGAGCAAAATGGGATAAAATAAAATGTTCACTGACCGATCAGCCAGTAACCAGCTAACCAGGGAAATAAAGATGATGAGTTACAAAAGTGTTACTTATTGAAGGGCTTAAGACATATGGAGGTTTTAAGGATCTTTTTGATAAAAAATTGCTCTTTTTGGGTAACACTAGGAATACAGTAGTTAATATAGACATCTGGGTTTGATTTTGGTCTTAATTTCAATACATTTTTGTTAACCAAGGTTATTTCTAAACCCCTTTTGGAGACAGATTTTTTTTTCTGATGTTGTTGTTTATTTTTAAACAGTGGTAGTTATTTGTAATATGTTAAATAGACTACCTGCAAACAAACACTTTAGCCGTGATGGGTTTTCATTTAAAAAATTAAATTTCACATTTATATTGCCTAGAAATATGTGAAAGTGCAGTGTGTAATGATTACTGTCATACCGATGTTGATCAGCATGTGAAAATTGCATTTAAAATTATGGAAATTGCTATTCATTGTTAAAATTATACACTTTTCGTAAATGTCATGCTATTTTTAAGTGAGTAAATTTTCTTATAATGGATATGGGGTATTCTTAGAGCAAAGAAAAAAAAATCAGAATTAAAATCAAACTTTAAAGAAAATTTGCATTTTGCAATGCAATAACTTTATTGAATTGTTTACATTTTTCTTAACTGGAAGCAAATGTGAAATGAAATTAAGAGTCTGTTGCCAAAATCTTCAAATGGAAATTCAGCAACAACTGTCAGAAAAGCTTTTCTATCTCTCTAAGTGGGACATGTCCTCCCATGATATATATCGATCTCTGTCAGGAGAATTGAGTCTACACTTAGTTTTTCTGGTGTGAGTGTTAGCTGGGACTGAGATTTTTCCCTTCCATTCCTAGCTGTGTTCACATAAGATTGTAGCATAGACCTGGCTTTACTCGTGATACATAAAGCTAAAATCTTGCATAAGTCTTTGTGAGATTGATGCCTTTGATTTTAAGACCTTTAAGACCATGTCTATGTTTTCAATAGTGTTTTGTTTATAGATACTACATTAGCTCTGGTTCCTGAGTGACTCTCTGAAGGACTGCAGAAATAAAACTTATAATTAAAAGTAATAGGTATTTACAAAGTGTGTGGTGCAACTTGCAGGAATTTATGAAGCTAAGAAAAGAGTCTTATAAAAATCAGGAGGAGGAGAGGATTTTATGATCTACAAAATCCAATAGATACAAGCATACAAGATGCCCACACAATTTGTACCAGTGTAAATGAAATAGTTTTCTACTTTAATAAATACTTTGGGGAATATGTGGCAAAAAGGTTCTTGTTCGTTTTAATTTTAAAGTAGGCTACCCCTCTTAATTACTCCATTCAGGCAGTCACATACCACATATAACAGTTGTAGCCGATGAAGTCATGGAATGCTTTAAATCAGAGGAGGCAAGAAGGGTTTAAAAATGAGAATATTATATTTGTTGGAGTTTTCTTTATATCACTCTATGAGTAAAAAAAAGAAGAGAGAAATAAGGAAGTCTGAGAATCCATCTTATTTAATGAAGTCAATGTAAGTATTTTATTTAGAGTTTATATTTCTTGGATTAAATATATTTATTTAGTAATTTAAAATGCAAGATATATTCAAAGCATATTTTCATTTAGAGGACATCTTCTCAAATAAAATAATTAAATCCAAAAATTTGACAATAATCAAAGTATTTTAAAAATCAGTCATAAAATTATTTTTTTGACATTGAAATGCTGTCTGATGAGTAATGCAGTTGCTTTTTTTAAAAAAACCAAACAAATAAACAAAACTGTAAAGCTTTAAGGATATCAGTTACTCCAGAACACCATTGCTGATCAAGGATATAGGAATACAAGATATAATTCAAGTCAAATGTCAGCACTAATTTTGTCACATGTGTGCTGGCTCAATATATGGAAGGCACTGAAAACTTTAACCAAAATGAAACAGAAATAACAAACATACATAGAAAAGGAGACGTAAAAAGTATTTTGAATTATGGCTTTATGTAGAATGAAATGAAACAGCAGTTTCACTACCCGTCCTTCTTTTAAGGCATGGAAAAAATATGCTAAGTTGGGATACATACTATGTATAACAATCAAACAATGGAAGAACTTGATGGCATTCACTCCTGGTGTTGCTTATTAGGTTTGACATGGGTCAAAGTCTTCACTCTGAGAAGCTATTTAGAAGTTTTAGAGAAGTTGCTCATGATTAGTGTGCTGTAAATCAAACTGAAGTGAGATCTACCTTTACTGAGACTTGCAATGCAACCCAGTGCGAGGCACAATTTTTCATAGGTAAAAACTCTTTCAGAATGCTAGGTTGATCAGCTATGATGGAACACACCAGTTTCTTTCCAAGATATTGGTGAAAACTTTGTAATTAGCCCCCCCATACTTTACTTTATATTGTATACAAAATGTGTAGCTACATTATTTCCAATGGCACATAGACTTGAGGAAATTCTACTTCCATGGTCACCTTCCAGTGAAGTAGTTCTATTGATAACAGTTACTTTGGGGTCTCAGATTGCCACTTTTCTCACCCATTGAGGCACATTTATGCTGATTATGGCCTGGAACAGATGACTAGAGGACTACTTGTTCTTATGGGCCAGGGGCAGCACCAATTAATAACCTGTTGCTCCAGAGTGTACAAGGAATGGTCAGTAATTTCTGTAGGAAATCTCCTCAAGAGACAATCAAAGACACATATTCATTGCGTCCAGCTTGGTTAGCCTGCTCCAGCACAGAGGGACCTCTTGAAACCCAGGTGTAATTACTAAGTTCTGCTTCTGACGAGTTGTAAGCTCAGAAGTTTAGATGAGGAACTGTGTTTTGATTAGGCTAATTCAAAGCTGTCAGTATGGATAATGGACTGATGTGGAAATCACTGGCAGAAGAAGCAAAAATAAAAATTAATCTTCACAAAATGAAGGTCTCAGTCTGAACACTTTACAGTCTAAGCAGATGGTCACTTTTTAGACAGATAAGAGTAAAAAATCCCCTTCAAAAATGACAAAAAATTCTGCTTAACTTTTCTTTGATTCAAGTGTTATGTTAGTAAAGACAACATCAACAAATCTCTGCATGTGGAACCAACTCCAACATCCCGAGCTGTAGATAAAGAAATGGCTGCTTCTGTCCCTTAAACTTCATACGTATACATTGCATTCTTTCTGTGTAGGGTTCTGGTGGATTTATAACATGTGGCAGARTATCAGCAGTGCAGATTTCATGAGCCATCATCAAAATATGTAAATAATGCTGGTCTTAATATAACATAACATAAAATTTAATAACTTATTAATACCTCTGGTTTACAGATGAGGATTACCTTGATCCTTGTCACCCCTGGAAAGTCAAGAAATTCCATATAGTGAAAGCCTTATACGTCCCATATTAATAAAGTGAAATTTCTTAGCATTCCCAGGAGCTTTACAGTGAAATGTTATACCTAGTCAGAGTGCCAGTAAAGCAACATTATAGAAGGCAAGTATTTTTTTAAGAACAGTTTATGGGTATTTCTTCTAGTATCTGCTACAAATTATTCCATAGATCATGAAAAAACCAYTAATTTACATTCAGTTGTGGGGTTTAGATTTTAATTTGAGGGTTTGTTTAATTAAATATACCCTCTGTAATTTAGTTGCCAAGCCAGAAGGAAGGTTGATATGTCACCAATGATTTGCTAATACATCCATTTTGCAGTTGAATGAAAGGACTACTTGCCCTAGTGTATAATCGTGCTGCAATGGGAAGAGTCCCATTGTAAGCTGAGGCTCAAGTGTTCAAAAATGTTAATGCTGTCGCAACTGGTGCTGTGGTAATGAGTCATAAATGATGACAAATGGAAAAGAAGGTAGTCTTATTCCATTTGGCCATAAAACTACTGTTTTCTTACAAACTAATAGAAGCACATAGATTAAACAAACAATCAAACAAACAGAAGCCTGGAGATTGTTAGTAGTTTTTATTCTCTTGTATTTAGTTTTTGTTTTAATTTCTATCCCCTGAAGTTGCAGGGTTTTATGGATTTTTTTTAAGGGACTGGGTATAAAATGGAAGTACTGCAGACCCAAGGATACAAATCCCTCTGTAAAGCAGTGATATGGGTCAGAGGAGCAATTTATAACAAATAATGGCAATACTGTAATTTAAACAGATATAAAGAAATAATAAATTTATTTTTAAAATGCTGAAAAGCATGGGCTGTAGATAAATTCATCATAATCACTGCTATGCCAGTATATCAGATAACATTAAATATCTACATAATAATGGGACACTACTGTGGTTAACTGAATAATAATATTGTCTATCTCTGTGACTAGGGTTGTCATCATGAAACAGAAAYGCTGGAAGACATAGCTGCTGCTGAGAGTCTCTTTAAAACCTGAGAGATGTTATCATATGCAGTTTGCTGTTACTGTAAAGTTACATTTCACTGTCTTTGTAGGCAACAGGTTTTGGTAAATTCAGGGAAGACTTTCTGAGAGCTGTTCAGGGCCTCATGAAGCAGGCCAGAATGTTCAGGCGAACACAGCTTGCACAAGTTCATTTCCAAACACTTTTTAAGTGTTTGAACATAGTTTTTGATACAATATTCAGACACTCCAGTGAACCTACTCATAATGTGCTGCGAAACTGCAATGATCAAGGTAGTTTCTGATCTTCTGCTCACAAGGGAGAATTTTTCTAAATTTAAAAAAGCTATAGTCTTTCCAGTCAGAGTAACTGAGAAGAATTATAGTCATAAATCTAGTTTCAATTATGAACCAATAATTAAGACATTTTTTATGCAGTAATCTGATATTTTCATTCACATTTAACATTAATTTCTAAAAGAAGAGAGAAAAGAAAGAAAGAAAAGGCTTCTTGAAAGTTTGACACTATCAGCAGGAAAAAAACCCAACAAAACAACTAGAAGAGTTCCTTTAATTTCAAACATCAAATAGATGGTCAGCTAGTTTAAGCACCCTTCCACAGCAGTCCTCTTGCAGCTGATGCTCCCCAGGATCTCTCCATGTCTTGCCTGCTCGTCCGTGTACAGCACAAATGGTTCTGCACTTGCAGGGTGAATTACACCTGGCAGAAAAAACAACCCAAAACCAAAGATGTTATTTTTCAGGGGAAACATTTACCCTGTCATTTCTGCTGTGGGTAAGCAAGCTTGTGAAATAACAAAGCTAGTGAAAAACCCAAGAATCCAGGGTCAGAGCAGGCACTTCTGCACTTTTGAAAGAAAACTAGCTTTTAACAGTGATCTAAGTAAGGCCAATTTATTTCAGGTGTCATGGCAGGTCCTTTGCAAGGAACTTGTCCATGCTTACTTTGAAAAAGCATAACATGTTCTTCCTTATTTTCTGGTTGCCTTTAGGCTCCAGCCACCAAAGAAACACAAGTAGTAGAGCTGACACCCTGTGTTCACAAGAAGCAGACACCTTCTGTGTCAGAAACTGGAAATTCGGCTCCCRTCATTACAATGTAGTGAATAGTAGATGAATGTGGGTCAGAAACTAAGTTCTATTAATACTGAAGGGTTTTCAGGAAAAAGTTTAAAAGAAGTATTGGTTGTTTTGTTTGGTTTTGTTGTTCTGCCTAGACTAAGGTCTGACACGTTTTAATTGAGTCTTCCGCATTCAAACAGAGAAATCCAGACACATAACAAAATCATTGTAAGTTATTAGCTTGATCAACAGGCACTACTCAAACAAAGACTTGCCTAGAAGAATGGAGAAATGAACAGGAGAGCAGCCTTCTAATCTTTTATGCAGATTTCATTTTTGCTAGTTTTGGATATCAAAAAGGCATTGCTGACAACTTTCAGCTTTTTATCACTTTGGTAAATTTCAAGCTCTACATTGACTTTGGTTAGTTGATTGAAGGTTTACAAGGAAGAATATGTACAATTTATTTTTAGACCAGCTAGTGCAATTGATAAAAGAGTGAGTTTTGAGGCCCTTGCTATCTGAAAGAGGTAGCAAACTCCAGTCAAAATACAGGCTGACAACATTTGTTCTGAGTTTAACTTAATTATGTGAATTTGGGTTTTCTTAGTGCTTGACTAAGCTTTTGACAACTTGTGAAGTGGTATGTGAGTACTGCTGAGACTGARAACAAGATGTTGTTTTATAAATATACTTGGTGGAGAAAAAGAGGGATTCATAGTGGAAATTAGCTTATAAAGACTCAAGAACCAGGATATGTGAAGTAAAATGGGTTTTGGCAAGCCCATTCGAGTAAATTTACCTAGCATATAAGCCTGAGGGAAGACTAAATTTTTCCATTCACCCATCATGCATCCCCCGGCTCCCACTTCAGCTTCCAAAACCCATTCTTCCCTCAGGGAAAACACTACTTACTGCGATTTAGCTGGGGAAAAAAAGGCATCGGATCCTACACAAGTCCAAAAATGCAATATCATGACATGCCTCTTAAGGTCTGACTCACCATAAGCCTAGCCAGCTCCTGGGTACAGCTATGCTTCTCTGTTAAAACAGAGGTTGATAAGGGAGGTAAGCAGGCTTCTGCTTGTGGCCCTAGGGCACAAACTGATGAAGAATGACTGCAAGATCTTGGAGGCAAGTTACGTAGGGAAGTTCCCATGGTCACACAACAAAATAAGGAGAGTCAATATGCTGTAGCAAGGTAAATTCATGTGTGCCTTTTTATATACATACATACACACATATACGTATATATATATTATATACATATATATAAATCATAGTGAGAGCTTTAAAACACTGTAGCAAGTTTCCCAGAAAGACAGAGAAACAGACCTGAGCAACCTGAGCATAAACTTCAGAATTATCCTCGATTAGAGCATACGTGCCAGGGACCAGCAAGGTCAGACACTGAACCCTCAGACACTGCACCCTAAAGGAAAGGGATCCTGGAGATGAAATATGCAGAAATCTACACCAGAAATCACAGATGCAGATGTCTTACCCCTTTAGCACAGACGAATTAGGAAACATACATTTGTCGTTTGAGATGTCATGTGTCTGTTCTCGTCCAGTTTTAGTGTAATGATATGCTCCTTGCCACCCCAAGAYCCCTGGAAAAAGTCTTGGGCACAGGAATTGTTTCCTTTCAGCTGTGTCCCTGATCCTAAATCAGAGGACCAAGGAGCAATATAAAATAGGAATAGTCCATGCAGCAGCTTCTTTTCAGTACTCCTGCCTCCCATTTGCACCATTTTTGTTTGGGTGTTGTTTTTCAATGTAAGTGCATAATCTTGGGCAGAAATGGATGTCTTATGTCTTCTGATCTTTACCTTTTTTTTTAAATGAGGTTTGGTTTTTTGGGTTTTTTTTTTTTTCCTTTTAGTATTGAGGCCAGTTTGAGGTTTCTTGGTGGTTAAGTTTCTTAATCTGTAATGGAAGAAAATTTTCAGGATCTCTTCTGCTTTGTGATTTTTACAAGCCTTCCTTTTAAGCACAAAATTTTTACAGAGAAGAACTTTTTTTAACAATCCTTATTTTGAGATATTTTTACTGCCTTTTCATGAATTGTCAAGATGAAAGCAACTATTAGAAAGTTCTAAATTCTGGAACAATATATATAAAAAGGAGATAATCCCAATATACTTAACATTTCTTAACRTATTAATTTTCTCTTTTCTCCTTAAATGCAGTGGGTATAACATCATGAAAAGTGTGAAAAGACTCCATTCTGTGGTGGATTTTATAAGAATCATTATAAAAGTTTTGAAATTCTATCTATTTTAGCAACTTGTTTAAGAAATCTTGAGACTCTGTACATAGTTAACTATACATAGTCAACTCATCTTATCTTTTATGTGAATAAAAGATTACTATATTTTTACTATATTAGATTGTGTTTTAATGATAAATCGACATACTGCAAAATAGACAAATCTGAAACACCACTAGAAACACAGGAATAAAGAGATATCATCTACCTCAGTTCTGTACTGCCTTCTTCCCTTTACACACCTCTGATAATGATGCCATTATGATTTCTTGCCCTTTCTTTTATACCCCTTTTATATACCTTTTTATAGCTTTTTGTATTCTTAGTGTTTTTTAGCCTACATTCTTAGACTTATTTTGTTAAGTTAGGAGACTAAACATCTTAGAAGCCCCAGACACCCACGGTCCTCTCCRGAAYACATTTTATAAACTAAGATAGAGCCATCCAAGGGAAGGTTCCTTAGGGATGGGGGCTCACTCAAGCCTCTCATTGGGAATTTATTTTAGATATGCTAATTAGGAAGACCTATAACGTTATACTAGATCTTTTGAGGGTGTGCATTGCGGTGTGCATGGAGGCACATTCGACCTGGACGTGGTGCATCTAAGGATCCTTAAAATAAATACTGAGGTAAAACCCCTTTTTCCCTTCTAACCGTGTTTGATTATTGATTTTAAGACCAGGAAAAACATCAATAAGAGTAAAATTTTCCTAATGTTTCAAATAAACCATGGTTCCTGAAAATAAAACTTTTCCTGGTGATCAGAAAACTGAGGACACAGAAAATGTGCATGGATTGAGTGGTGGACATTTTCTACTTGTATTTGTCCAAGGTTTTTGGTAGGGTTTCTCACAGCCCCCTCCTAGAGAAATTACTGTGTGACAATCTAGACAAGATGTCTGTGCAGTGGGTGGGGACCTGGCTGCCTGGCCACACCCAGAGAGTGGTGGTAACCAGCCCCTTTGGAAACTGGCAACTTCTCACAGATGGGGTCACCCCAGGATGGGTGTTGGGCTTAACACTGTGTGATATCTTCATATGGAAGTTGGGCTCAAGTGTATCCTGATAAAATTCACCAATGATTACAAACTGAGTGGGGAAATAAACACTTTAGAACTCTGCAGGAAGGCCTGGAGAGGCTGGAGGAGCAACAGGTAAAAGCATTGCACATGGCAACATATAATCCAGGGATACAGCGCTGGGATCTACCCATTTGCATAGGAGCTCTGTGGAAAGGCACCTGCAGGTCCTGGCAGACRACAAGCTCAAGGTGAGTGAAGAGTGTGCTGCTGCAGCAAAGCAGGATTCTAGCTTGCATCAACAAGGGCATCACCAGCAGAGATAAAGAAATCATTATCCCATTCTATTTGGTGTTTGCCAGGCCACATCTGCAATACTGTGTTCAGTTTTAGTCCCCGCTATGCAATAGAAGTTCTGGATGGGCTGGTGAAGGTCCAAAGAAGGGCAACAAAGATGATTGAAGGGCTGGGAAGCCTGCCAAGGAAAGCCTGAGGGAAATGGATTTGTTCAGCACTGAGAAAAGAAGGCTTGGGGAAGACTTTCTCACTATGATCCAGCATTTAAAGGGTGACTATAAAGATGGAGGCTCCCTCTTTCCAAGGAGTCATGTGGAAAAGATGAGGGGTAACACACACATATTAATCCTGGGAAGATCCTGATTAGACACAAGAGGAAAATTCTTTACAACAGGAACAATCAGCCATTGGAATTATCTTCCCAGCGACTGCTCTGTGACATTCTGTTAGATTCCTCAGCAATGGACAGTTTTAAGATTCAGTGGGGCAGGGTGTTGGACCATCTTATCTAGGCCATGCTTTTGCCATGAAATGTTGGACCAGGTGATCTCTTTCCAAGCTGGTATTCCATGGCACTATGATTCTATGGTTGAAAATCATTCCTCTCTTACAAGAAATACTTTCACCTTGGGAGACTGTGGTAAAATCTCTGGGACCTATTTCTCTTTTCTCTCCTGGGACACAAACTCCTATTTTTAAAATAAAATAAAAGCAATCCTCCAGGTTTTCCATTCTTTCTTCACTTGTCCCATATGCTCCACTGAAATTTTATTCGCCTCTGCCTGATTCTAGTTTTTTCCAGTTTCCTAACAACATATGAACCTGGACRTAGTTCTGCAGTTACATTATTTGTAGAGAAAAAATTATACCTCACCTAATTTTTGGCTTGCAACTCCCTTCCTAGCATGTTAGAAAACACTATTTGTACAGTAGTAGTTGTTTACTTGGACACATTTCCAGACCTCCGTATCTCAGATTTGCATCTTTCCCAGACTTGTTGCTGTTGTCACTATATATTTTGATTTATTTTTCTTTATGTGTGCAGTTTTTGTACTTTACTGTGTTGAATTTCATCTTAAAGACTTCTGACCATTTCATCAATTTATCAGGATCAATTTAAATTCACAAGTTGTCCTCCAAAGGGTTTGCAGCACTCAACAGTTTACTGTTGAGTGTCAAGGCTGATAAGTCACCTAGGTTGTTAATGAAACCATTAAAAACACAGGACATAAGACAGATCTCTGCAGGGCCACCCACATCAAGCATCTTCTTTCTTGACAGCAAACTGTTGATAGCTGCTGTTTAGGCTTGATAATTTCAACCTGATGTGAATCTGCCTGTTGGTAGTTTAATCCATTCCATATGACACTGAAAACTAGAGAAACATAGCACTCCATTACAAGGTATTTATAAATTGCAAATAGACGAATTGCCTGTCCTATAGAGGTTCATTTCTATTGTGCATGAAATGCTATCTGGAAAGAAAAAGACACTGAGCAATCTATGAGAACACAAATTCTGTCRTAACGTGACATTTTCACCCATATTGTCTTCCATCTCTGTATTCTGTACAGATAATTGCATAGCAATATGCTTACTTTTCACATTCCAGCCAGTCAGCCATCCTATTATCGTTCTCATCACTCATACAACCTTCAAAAAGTGTTAACAACTATCAGCCACCTCCTTCCATTTCCACACCTGAGGCGAATATAGGTYGAAGTCTTGTTCCATTATTAATTCAGTTTGTACGGAATATAGATCATTTTAAGCTGAAATGGGAATAATCTTTACAGTTTTCTATTTACAATTTTATGCTTCCTGTCATTCTGAGCAAGTGAAATGCCGTACTTATAGAAAATAAATCAAATTACTTTGGTTTTCTTCTATATCAAAACAAAAATAATCTTGAAAATCTTCTTTGTTGACTAGAATTTTTTATTTCCACTGAGCTGTAGTCTATTTGTCTTAATTTGACTTGAAAATTAATCCAACTTATTTTTACAAACTCCAGAAAAAGATTCTTCTCCTACTTATACCGTCATAACACTTTTTTAAAAAGCAAGGAAACAAARTGTATTATTTCATAAAGCTGAAGATACCATCAACAAACACCCTACCATTTTGTTTGCTGCCTTAGACAAGTTTGGAGCTGGCTGTGGGTGGTCTTGAAGGTGATGACAGAGACCTTGAATTTAGCATGATGTTTCACAAGTAGAGCAATACATTGAACAGGTGACAGATTTGATGGGTAGACACTATTTCTTAGRTGCCACAGTGCAGTATTCTGCAGCTGCTGAGGTCATCAGGCTCTGGAACATGTTTCCCAAAAGAGTTGTGGATGTCCCATCACTGGAAGTGTTCATGGCCAGGTTGGATGGGGCTTTGAGCCATCTGATCTAGTGGAAGGTGTCCCTGTCCATAGTAAGAGGGTTGGAACCGGATGGTCTTTAAGGTCCCTTCCACACAAAACCAAACCAATCTATGGTTCTGTGATTCTATGATTCAGGGCACTGTGTGGCATTTGTGTTGCTCAGCCCAGAGATGATGCAATTGTGAATAACTGAAGGGAGTCCATGATCCATCAGAGAGGAATAATGTTTTAACCTTACTAGAAATGAAATCACACTGATCCCATTGCATTGACAGTTTGTTGGTATTTCTGTGACTATTTCTACTGGAAGGGCCTCACAGAAATTCATGCTATTTTAGGAAACCTGAGGACAGTAAGAGTCGTATGGGTACAATTATGGTCTAGGGGTGAGAAAGCTTTTCACAGAAAAAGCAAACGCTTCCTCGAAATAAAAATCRCTGAAAATCAGTATTCTGCGGGGAAAATAAACAACCAAAAAACACCACCACCAAAGCAACTTTGACTGAATGATGGAGGTTTATTTTAGCATCCAGACTTTGGGGGTGGAGGTGGGTGGGTGGGAATTGGTGATCATTTTTAATATATTCCTGTGCCATTAGTATGATAATGTTATTGTCCTAATGACAGTTTCACCAGTCATATCATAATATGTTTCTGAAAGAGAAAAGGCATATTTCAGTATGTGCTATTGAATTGCCAAATTTTATCTCACATTGTTAGAACCAAAAATTTATAATAAAATTTGACATCTTCATTGAAGAAGTAATTTTCTGTTTAAATTTTGCAAATTATTCTCATGATATATTAGGAGTTTGTTTGTCACACATGTTTAGTGCAACTCATTAATCTGATAAGACGTTCAGTAACTTGAAAGGAATGTGATATTGCACTATATTGATGCGATACCTTATTAGGGATTTCATAATTTCTTAGGAATGCCTGTTTGATCTAATGTCATCTGGATTTTTTCAATTTTTTTTGTTAGAAGACAAAAGATAAACTTTGTACTTTGTTTTTGTAGGGAGGAAATGTTTAAAGGGAAAAAAACCAACTATAGAATATTTTAAAACAGAATGATTAAAAAAAAATCTAAATACTTGATGTTATCTTTTCGCCCAGAAAATACCCCTAAATTACTTTTAAAAATGTAAAATCTGAGGAGAAATTAAAATATTAAACCTGAGGACTAGATGGACATTTGAAAAACTTTCCAGTGATGAGCTTTATGATCTTGTCATTTCAGGAAAGGTATGCAGGAAAGGGTTGAAATGTTGAGTATAAGCTCTCTTTCATTCTATTTTATTTTATTTTTTAGTAGTGCTAAGATGATTGTGGTTATCTTAGAGATGCACAATGACATGACCATCACTTCAAGCACTTACAATTTGATTGCTTGCACCTTCAAGYTGCAATTTCTGCTGTGACTGCCTGGAACAATATTGATTTAAATTTGTCTATGACAATGCATGTGGTTGCCTCCACAGGATGGATTTGTTCTCATTAGTGCTTAACTAGAAAAACAACACAAATTAAGGCTTTACAGTTAAAAACTGTGATTCTCTGTGCTCCATTGATTTTGGTTGACTCCTGAATATCTATCTATACACATGAAATTGCCAAATCAGTGTTCAGCACAGCGAAAGAAATGGCTGCAAAGAGGGCCTCACTGTACCAGTGAGTATGCAGGAAAGATGAGTAAGTGCAAGATACAAGAAATAACAAGATAACTTTCCTCCAATGTGTAAAAGCCAGTACTTCAAAATGAAGATTTTAAATACCTGTCTTTAACAATTTGTAGCAAACTGCTGCAGTTCCAAAGACTGTACTCATTCCCATGTTTTTTGCAATCCCAAATTAGTAAAAGGTAAAACAGTTCCTGCGATGTTGTGATATCAACCATCCAGAAAGCCTCACCAAAATTCAGCAACCTTTAATGGCCTCTACTGTCACACTTAAGTTAAAAGAAGAGTGAAGATGTAAATACCTAAAGCCACAAAAGGCCATCATACCTAAATCCATATTACAGAGGTAACGACACGGACATTAATATAGAAAATGCTTTCTAAAGGCTCTTAGGGAAATTCTGAGATGACACTTCCTAGCTCCTGAAAACAGGCAAAATTTTGTAACTATTTTAAATAGGGAGGTTGCTATATTATTCACATCTTATGTTGACAGTGCATTTTTATTTCTGTAGAGGATTTATAAATGAAGAATTTCTGTTCATCTTAGCTGTTGAAAAACATTGCAAAACTTTAAAGAAATTTATTTAGGACTTTAAATCAAAACCAGAGTCCTATCAAACCCAGATAGAAGAGTGATCAAAAAACAACATACAAAACTATTTATTTATAATATTTCCCAGTAATAAGGAGATTTAAATGTTATAATATATGACAACTGACCATGCTTTAAAATTCCCTGCTGTAATTCTGGACTACTTTTTTATACAAGGTAACATAGTATTTTATATTAATGTGATATGAAATTATGTTAAAGTCATGCTTCAGCTTGTTTTCTTTCTTTTCCCCCTTTTTTTCATAGCAAGTAGATATATAGATAAATAAAGTATCTACAAATCTTGCCACGGATTACACAACCTTTTTCAAAGTTATCCACCTATGTGGTGTTAGTGAACAACAAAAGTTTTAATTTGTATCACATTTCCTACAGTGCTRTCAAAAGATTACTGCTTGCAAACAGATGCCTACTTCTCTGGAATCATCTTGGCTGTTATCTGATATTAAAGCTGTGTCTGATATAACCCAATAATTCAGGCTTTGTCTATAGTGCTAAGAAGTGATAGGTAAGTCCTAAGAGGAATTTGTTCCATTTCAAAATGCCCATCCAACAGAAATGAGATGCATTTGTCTCTGAAGATACACACCTCTTTCCATTAACTACAGAAACAGCATAGCTTACTACTTTAGACTAAACTTTTTGTTAGCTGAGGTTAGGTGAGATCAATCTCCTATCACTCCCTAGTTCCAGAATACTCAGAGCACTATGAAATGTGCTAGCTGCTGCCCCGCTGTTAATCAGTGCTCCAGAATCAGCAAACAACTGCATTAAACCACAGTGCATTATCAATCTCTCTTGCAACTTCGAATGTTCTGGATTTACCCTTACCATGTCAAAGGAAAGAGGGAGATAGAAAATCTAGACCTGGAAGATGAAGAAGGAAAAGAAAGGAAGTAACAACAAACACATGAAGAACAAAAAATGCTGTAGACCTAGATTCTGAAGGCACTCTTTAGGAATGATAACTTTCACAGGCAGCTTCTGTGGCTCCATTCACACTACTTTCTTGTTTATGTTTATGCTTTGTTCAAGATGACTTTCTGCTTTTCTTCATACATTATGTGTTCATGTTTGAAACACTAAATACCAGTAGATATCTCTCTGTTTGCATTCCTCAGCATAGAATTTTTCTAGCTGACATCTTGGGAGCAGGATGGTTGAATCCAGAAAAAAAGAGAGAGATTATTTTTTACAATTAATTTCATAYGGAAACATGAATAAACATAACTCCTTCATATAAATATAGCAGTTCCTATACTCAAAATGTGGTTTCTTGAGTAGCTCAATTTACCAAACCGCCTGCTCTTGCCAAAAAACACATTCATTCCTTTTCCTTATTTTTCATCTGCCTACCCCTGCTGCTGTTCTAGCAATATGGTCACAGTCTCGTGTGAGCCCTGATATGCATACTGTCTTCCAGACCACCAGCTCAAAGTAGGACAAAGTGGTTATCTTCATCATGGTTCACTTCCTGCCGGGTTAATTAGTTGCATTAGTTCATGTCCGGTGTAGGAAATAGCTGGGGCACAAAGTTTACAGTGAAAACGTGCACCTGGGTGTGATAGTGGCTAGGGCTTCCCTCTTTCAGTGCAGACGAGCACTTAGATTACCTCATCAAGTTGATTGGAAATGCAACTGCAAGTTGTGGTTTCGTGACCAGTGTAGTACAATCCAAGAGCAGGCTGCTGTATATTCATGCCATCTCCCTTGTGTCAGTATTGATGGTTATGCAGCCTAAAACTATGCCAGCAAATAGTACATGACTAGTTTCCTATATTAGTGTCTGTATAGTTCTCCAGAGGGTATAAAACATGAGTAAGATACCTTAGAATTTATGACTTGTGCTTGTAAATGTGGCTTATTTGATTCACAAAGCTCCTAAAACTGGGGCAGAAATACTGGAAGCTTACTTGTAAGATCCTAGCAGTGTTTACAGGACATGTATCAGTGTGATGACAACATAAAAGGTCCCTGTGGCACTGTAAACTTTCAGTGATGCCACAATATTAGGACACTAGACAGCTTTGCTATTTACAGTTCTGGTTTAGCAGTGTACGTGATTGAAGACTGAAGAATGTGGAGGATCTTAACACTAGTGGCATATGTAGCTGGGACTTACACATTTTCTGAAAAATGTAAAGTTGCAATTCCTCCCAATGTGCCTTTCTTCTCAACAGTTTTATCTTCCTTAAAACTTTCTTTAAATAAACCAAAACAAGAAAACGTATAAGTGAAATGCAATAGCAGTAACTCACCCTCTACTTATATAGATATTTCTCTGCTGATTTTCTACAGCAAGCGATTGACTAATAAAACCTAATTTATGTCTGTAGGTAACTGAAATTTAACAGCTTGTGCTGCATGAAGAACATGTGTAACAATGTGCAGTATATAACAACTTGAAATCATGGCTGACTTTCACCTTATCTCTGGGCGTGCCAGGAGACTCTAATAAAGTATGAGACTTTATTGCTTTGCTGACACAGAAATGAAACACCAATTTAGTCATAATATCATGTTGGGATTTGTCTGACTCAACTATTATTAGACAGCAGGTCTATGGCTTCATCTCAGCTCCCTCCCGTTGCTAAAGATGCTGAAGACAAGTGGGATGAATCATCCTCTGTTGAGTCTCTACTTAACTGAATAAGTTAGACTAGCTTTGAGATCATGCCTTACTTATCTAGCAAAAGCAGAATAAGAATAATCTGTTGTCTACAATGAACTCTCTTCAAGTGAGTGGCTTACATATTAGTCAGTAATTTTATGTATACCAGGTAAGTTTTTGGGGTGTGCTGGGAAATGTTAATTCTCACTTCATCTGGACAGATGGTAACACCTCCTATTGATATAAGCCAGCAGAAGTGTCTCCTACACCAGGTGAAATGTTTGCTTTTCTGGTACAGGAAAAGGAGGGAATGTAGGAGCAGACTGATGCTACAGTCTGATGATGATACCCCATCCTATAATGGGGTATCTTGCCATTATCTCTTGTTAACAACATTTCTCCCGCTTTTGCTATGCTGGACAGTGTACAATGCAGGACATGCAAAGCTTCTGCTTGCACTTTGCCCTAGATATAAATAAAACTTGGATGCACTAGAGAAGGAAATGTTTCTTACTTGGTGGTATTTAATATGTCACAACTATCTACTGAGCGTGTCGAAATGTCACTTCCAGCTGATAGCTCAGTAATATGTGAAAGGTTCTCAAAGGTTAAAACTTAAGACTGCTGTTACCTCTGGCTTTTTCAGGAGAGGGATTTGTTCTTAAACTTCTGAAAACCTGAAAAGTGAGATATCTGTTTTGCAAATGTACTCAACTTTTAGATCAGTGGGGCATTGTAGTAGCTGCTTAATGGGATTTGTGGAATGCTGCCTCTGCATTTTATGAGCAGAGGCTTATAAAAGGTGGGTAATAATGAGTGGTTTCAATTATATATATTAAAAAATCAATGTCAACACTTTTAATAGAAAATAAAACATTGCTCAACTTATACATGTAGTATCCAGGCTGAGTACGATTGCTTCATACTGAAACACCTGTGGGGCGATTCTTTTTTACAAGCAAAATGAAGTGCATAAAGAAGATCATAGTTAATCGCTGCCTGTTTGAAACAGTAATTGTATAAAGTATCAGCAATTCCTCTGCATTCAAATAATTCATTTTGGACTTACTCCACCTTATTCTTTTAACATAAAGGAAGAGAAAATACCCAATATTCTGCATTAACACCTGGGAAAATGTAAGGGCCAATTGACTCCACGGTGCTTTCTTAAGGCCAATACTTTAAATACACTATCAGGATTTCTGCTCCAGAGGTGACTTTTCTAACTCAGTGGTATCAGAGTTGAAGTTCTAAGAAGCACGTTGTCATCAACAGCCAGCATACCTCATCACACTCGTGAGTGAGAGGGAAATATCCAYTGCAGTGTGTGCCTACAGCACTGTCACCCTCTGCGTAATCTCAGCTTCTCTTTAGATGGTTGTGCCACAAATCACTCAGGAATGGCAGCTCTTTTGTGAGCAGGAATGTACATATCTCCACACAGAGCAGCATCCCCTCAGTCCTCCACCTGCAGCCACAGGGGACTGGGAGGATGGATTGGCTACTGAGTCTTCACTCAGCAACCACATCTAAATTATAAAGGCTGGAGGAAACAGACCCTGCATGAGCTCCCATATGCTGAAGTGGGATCTTTTTCCCTTGTTGGAAAATGTAAATGCAAATGATGTGTTTAAAAAATCAGGAAACAGATTCAAAAAGCAAAGAATAATGGCATTTTTCCCTCTGCCTGTGCACAAGCTCAGCTATTTTTTTACATTTTTTCCTATTTTTAAGGCATCATCAAGACTCTATTCAATGTACAAAACCCTAAGATTAATGAAATGTATCTCTAAATTATATTTTTTATTACAAAATATGCACAACAGGCAGATTAAAATTTCTTTTCTAAAAAACAGCATGCTAATATTGAAAGCTTTTTCTAGTTTACTTTGCTGCCCACTGCAATAAACAGACAGAATTAACCACAAAATATCCCATTTCTTTTGAAGATTATATAATTATTATATTAAAAAAAATCATGTGCAATAAGTTTGGAAGCTATTTTTTGGTTACTTAATACTACATACCTTCTTTCCTACCCAGAAATTAATACACAAAAAATGCAATTGTCTTATTATAGTACTAGATTATTCCTTTATCATAAGAAACCCTTTAAATGAAATAATGACATTAAGAATGGCTGCATTCTCAAGAGGAGGAGTGGGGGAAAGCATAAATAAAGATATAAAAAAATTCTTTTCATACCTGTGAGCTATTTAATTTAATTGAMTCAGTCTGGTGATTCTGTATGAATGAAGTAAAGTTTCACTGACTGACGGATTGCCTGTAAATTACTCTTCATTGTCTTTTTCACGTTCTGTTATAACCATGAAGAACTGTGAATTAGCAGAATTATGAATCTTGAATAAAAAAATCTAACGTCTGCTCTAGGTGGGATATGATATTTGCAGGAAAAATCAGGAGAAACATTTTTCTGGTGTTAGAGAGCACTTTTGAAATGTCTTGAGAAGTCATCATGTTTTCTTTCTTTGTTTACCTGTAGCAAAAATTTCCAAAATATGTATTATTACACCTAATTTGATTCAGTTTTAAAAAATATGGTCATTCTATGTTTATAACAGATTAATTAATGTTATAAAAATATATATAGCAGAGTCTTTAGGTGTATGTTCTTCAACTTGAAAAAAATTAAGAATATTTAGAAATTCCCAAGAAGAGGACTATGTTAAATTAAAATTATGAAATTATGAGAATTTATGTAAGGAGGACTGTCCTGCTATTTCTTGATACTTCTCTGCTAGCAGGTCTGTAGATTTATATATAGATCAATAGCTTCTATGTTGTACTGCACATCTGTATCCCAAGGATAATCCACTATAAACATCAAACTCTAGTCAAACTCCCTTCCAGTGCCCAGGCTGACTTCCCCACATGGGTCATATTTTCTACAATTTTTTTTCCTGAAACTTAGCCGCATTTGACTGTACCGTGCATTTAAGCCCAACTTTACCAGACTACATTGTATCAGTCGATGATCCTTTATACCACTCATCATCCCTCTGAAAACTTCATCATATTCCTCCTTTCTGATAACTGATAAAACTGTCAAGCAGTCTCAGGTCAGAAATCAGTTCCTGAAGGATTTCCCTGGAACATGGTTCCTCATGCCAATTTAATATTTTGCAGTTAGRTTTGGAAGCCTGCCAGTTTGGCAGATTTCAGACCATTTCATGTGTCATGTGAATTTTGTGTCACTGTTCTATGGGACTTGTCATGTTACTTATCCATGTGGAAATATTGTAATTTTTATTGCACCTCCCTAGAGCTTAAGTGAAACTTGTGTTCTATGTTTTCAGAGTTTTCGCAGCTTCCTTTTAAAATTTCTGCAACATATTAATTATTTTTCTATTCTAGAATTAGAGATAAGACTGAACCAACATTTTATCTCATGAAGGAGAAGTGATTTCAGGCCCATCAAGTACTAATGATATCATGTTACATTTAAAAGGTTAGAGATGTAGGTAAAAGTAAATGCTGCACAGTGTACTATGAAAACAGTATTTTACTAAGAGCTTTTATTGAGTTGTCACTTATCCGTTTAAAATTTAAAAAAAAAAAGTGAGTGCTTTTCTGTCTCCTCTTTCCCAAGCTTCACAATCAAGCAAGCACAGCTTGTAGAGGGAAGGAACATACTCGTTTTGCTTATTTTAGGTTTTCCCCAGGCTCAGTCCAGGATATAAAAGAAAGCTGCCTTTATTTGCTTTCTATGAACATTCATGATACAGGAGCCCTGGGATGATTCTTTGACTCACATCAAAAAACAGTCATTTTTTTTACATTAAATAATTACTTTGGTTATTTTGRGACACCACTTCTCAGAGAGCAGAGAGTTGTCAGTGTGCTCCCTGGTGTCAGGAAGACTGCAAAGAACATTGTTCAGATTGTAAAAGCCTGATTTTTATATTGACCCTGGTGAGTCTTTAACACTTCAGAAGTTTATTTTCTCCTATTAAAATTACCAGAGAAAAATAGAGAAAAAAACCCCTTATTTATTGAGACAGCTCATTTAGAAGATCATTAATAAGACCTAGGAACTTGTAGCTCTCAGTCATCAGTTTTCATCTAATCCCTTTTTTTTATGGATTCATAATTCACCAAGCTAGAAGAATCAYTGTATTTCCTCAGAACCTCCTATATGAGACAAACTGCAAATTTCAACCAGTGTTTTCTAAATCAAACAGTTATTACCTACTAAAATTAAATAACAGTGTAAAAAGAAAATTTTGTTGCTGTGCTGTGACTACTGAACTATGTGCATGAAATCATCTGTCTGTAGAATAATACCAAATAATCCAAAATTTGTGCAAAAATTCCCCTCTTCTCTCCACCTTCTGCCACCATTGCTAACCAGAATGGTTAGTATTAGTTACAGTGCCAGGAGCATATGGCAGAAAAACTAATGTTACAACATTGCAGGTGATTATCTCTGTTTTAAGTTGAATTATGATGGAATCTGTTGGTTATGTTACATTTCTTTCCTTATGTTTTGCTGGTTTTATCATTTACATGAATCAGGTGTTGACTGTTAAGTCTTCACTACTAAATTGTTCGGCGTGCCTGAGTCAGAATGCCTCTCATTTAGGAAATGCAAGTTTCTTTAGAATGAAAGCCTTCAGGTGAAGACTCAGACTTATCAGACACAGGAAGATAGTGGTCCCAGCATGACCTTAACGGAGGGATTATCTTTAGCTATACCAAAATATGCCCACTTGTTTTTCCAAAATGAAATTGTAAAGTTTAATTCTTCTGAAAATAAAAAAAATAAAAATCAGATTTTTTCCCCAGTTCAATGATATTTTTTTATGGAAGGAATCAGGTCTGCAGGCAGTTTTTTAATAAACTTAAATAAAACAAAATTATTCCATATATCTTATTGTTCATGGACAAAGGTTATTTTAGTTGTATTTTATTGTATGCACTTTGTGGAAGATCTGAAATTAAGCAATATGTCAGCTCAGGGCAAATAAAGAATAATTCCAAACAGAAAAAAAATGTTACTTGTTCTTTGTTCCCCATCAAGTGGATAGAAGAGGATAAAATTTCAAACGTGTGTGGAAAAAAAATATTTCCTCTTCTRTGGATAAGATGTATTATCTCATTTGGGTTTTGATATTGCCAGTATAGGCTATAAACTTACATACTGTTTGTATATTTGTTTTAATTTAAAAATCAATTTCACATACAATTTAGCATTGAGATATAACATAATTACATTTTGTTCTTACATCTATAAAATGTGTGTCCACATATTGACTGTTATTTATTGGTATAGAGCAGTAGAGGAAGTTTTTGCTTCTAGTCTTTAATTTAAGGCTGTGGAAAAAATCTTCCTGCTTTCTATGTAACCACTGAAAAGGGTATAAAACACTCATTACTTTTAATTGGTGCTGTTAAATTGGAAAAGTGTCTAATTCTAAATTGGCCCATGAGCAGCCTGGTTTCTGTAAAGAGATGAACAAGGATCGCAGTGGTTGAGCCATGGGCAATGCCTTCTTTGAATCAAGAGAATTTCAATAGTATTTTCAAATYGATGTAAAATTAGTAAACAATACAGTCACTTTAAAAATAAATACTACGGGCCCATAAAAGCCTCTTTTTTTTTTAGTTTGTTCAGGAGTTAACAATGTCCTGCAGTTCTTATCAACTGAAGATTTCTTTCCCAAAATAATTTTTCAGTTCTGCTTCAGGAGCCAGAGAAGTAGCTCAACTGAAGTCTGTTCTTCCTCGTATTTCTGAAGGGCCCAAACAAAGAAGAGCAATTCAAAAATTTCATTCTGTCTAAATAAGGTTGTCTGGTCACCTGAGAAAATATTATAGTACCAAATGTATTTCTATTTTRTGTATTGATTGATTAATTAATTATTAATTGACTTATATTTAGGTATTACAACAGCCCTACTTACAGAATTGAGAAGGCCTATTCCTGGATTATTTTTATTTCTTACTTGCCACCCTTTCTATTTAAACTGTAACTTAACCTCACTTTTCAAATGGGCTGGAAATTCAAAGCAACCCTTGATGATAAGATCTAAATGGAGATCAAAGTAAGGGATAGAGTCATCGAGGAAAAACATGCAAAAAGGTGTTTTAGAGACGGTTTAACAAAAATAGTTTTAAATGAAAACTGCAAAATCTTGTCCTTTCTAAAACTCAGATTGTTTTAATTCAGGAGCCTAAGGGGATGTTTTTTTAAAACCTCACATGGACCCAGATACTCAACCCCCAGAGAGATTTAGTTAAGTTAGACATCAGCTACAAGTTATGCCTTCCACATTTACCTTTTTATGTGGATTTAAAGGGTTTGAAGAACCTTATGTCTAAGGGCTTCAGCTTGAACACAGTCTAAACATTCAACTGCATGTAGATGGAGATAATGTATAGGTTTATTCAGCTGGAAAATGCAAAAATGCAGTAAAAACCAATTATCTTGGTTGCATGGGAAAAAAGAGCGACACATACTGCACAGACATATCTGGTACTAAGGAAACCAAAACATTCTCTTTGTAAGTTTTTTTTTACCTTATATAAAATGAGAAAAAAGCATCTACATGCTTTTTCTTTCTCTGTCAGTTTTATGATATCCTGCTTCTTGTTTTTGATACAGTTAATACAACAGTTACTTGGACAAGTACTTTGTGATGTAATATTGTAAATGTTTATAACTGTTTGGAAAAAAAAAGTTCTATAAATTTCAGCCCTAAAGGCTATCAGGTCTGCAAAAGAAATTTAATAATTTTTAAGGCAATGCTATCCAGACAAGAGTTTATTTATCAAGTTTTTCTTGATTATGGTACTTTCAGAAAGGGCAATAAATCCCTGGAGGCTCTTGAAACACGTAGGAGGTGATAGGTTTTCCTGTTTTGCTGTAGTTTTCCCTATGCRGTCTGCAGTTAATAATCAGGAAGCAAAGTTACATAGATCAGTTTTTTTGTAATGCCAATATATTTTCTGCTTTTCAGAAAAAACAGTAAAGCTGCCTGAACAATTGAAAGTCTCTTTCATTAAAAAATTCAAAATGTCACCATTTTTTTSATTTTGTGAATTATATACTTGAATGTTTTTTCTATTTATTTATTAATGTCCCCATAATTTACTTTACTAGGGTTGTGTTTGAAGCCCTTGACTTTACAACCTGTCTCTAGTATTAATTAATGGATGAGAAAGGTTATTTTGTCATTTTGTCAGCTTTTTCTCAATGAAAAATTATGCTGAAAAAAACCCCAATCTAAAAAAGAAAAAAATTAATATCTCATTTGTGATAAAAAACCACTTACTGTCAACCAGAAGTTTTAAATGAAGATTTTCAGTTGTACTGACTGCTGTGTTGTTTTCATTKTAGTAGAACAAGAAAATGCATTAGTAAAGTAGTGCTAAGAGAGAGTTTTTCAAAGACTTCAGCTTTATCTTCGTTTTTACCTATACAGCTCCGATTTCTACATACTGCTTTTGTATAAACAATCTCCATGTGAGACTGCAATTTCAGCTGCTGCTTCTGACATTCCATGTTCCATGAGTTCCATGAGTAAGTGGTATGAGCCACAGAGCAGTTCGACTCAGTTACCACTTCTGCATATTGCTTTTCTTGTGTCAGGAAGGAACCGACACTCAATGTACCCAGTGCCTGGCACGGAACACCTGCTTCAAAGAGGTTGTAATGAGGATACCAACTCAACCTAATTGTTTGAGCACAGGTAGAGAGTTCCATTTCTCTCGTAGAGGAAGCAGTCTGTCCAGCACTTTGTGCGTGTTTGCAACAGGTGATCACTCTTTGTATAAGCAGAGTTTGTACGGAGCACTACCATCAATTTTTGAACTGTGCTATATAGATTTTTGTCATTCAAGTCCCTACAGAGAAGAAGTTGTGTAAAAATAAGGCTACTGTCCTCAAAGAAGATGCCAAATAATTTGGAAGGTTTTTGGAATATTGTGATGAGATGAAAAGTTTTAATATGCTATTAATTAGTACTACATGGTTTATCTATCACAAGCTATCAGCCYGCTTCAACTGTTAACAGCGTTTGAAACTTCAGATTTGTTTTTTTGGGTGCAAGCTTTCCTCTGTGCAGAGGGCAAATTTTTCTTCAAATTAATCTTTATTTGTGTAACCAGTAAAAATGATTCTGTGTGCCTGCTTTTATTCCCCCTTCAGCAAAAGTGAAAAGTACATGCTGAGACACATTTTTATTTCATATTCACATATGAAATTCTAGTAAGTCATACACCTTGCATACGTATAACCAAGAGATCCTTTTGTGATTCCTGCCCTCTGCCTATAATGGTGCAGAGGGACCTACATGAGTAAATTTTATGCTTGGCTTCTCTTAAAAGTGCATATAAAAAGTAGCAGTAAATTGAAGCCCACAGGGTACTTTCCACATTGTACTGTAAGGATGTTTCATTGCATACTACTCATGAAAATTGAACTTGATATGAGCTATAATTGTGGCAAAGGTAAGTGAGAGTGTGATTCTCACTTTGAGTACTCTTCCCCTTTGTCCTTTTTCTGTGCTTTAGGTCACCTTTAATATCTAGGGAGATGTTTCATGCCAAAGGTTTTTGCATATTGTAGAAACTCATTAATTAGTTAATAATATATGAATTTTGCCCTACATTAAGAGTGCAATCACCCAATGGGAAATCAGAAATATTGAGGATGCTAAAGGTTTAATTGAGACCTTCATCCTAATAATGTTCAGTGACACTGATATTTTCATATATTTAATCAGACTCATAACACAGTTTATAAACTACCCTGATGGCCTAGAATTCATCAATTTCCTAATCATTTATGTACAAGTTGTTGCTTTTGTTAGTGAGAGCCACATGAAAATAACACTGCCAGTTTTATTTCTGTTTCAACATAAGCATCTTTTCAATCCTAGCTCAGTCAGATTTAATAATTTTATTCCTCAAAGAAGGAGGAAAGAGTCTGGACATTGTACTTTTCAGCTGCTTTTTGAAAATACAATATTTTGGCAGTACTTGAAGTCTCCTAATTTGGGAAGTCTAGGCAGACAGTTTCAATAACTAGAACATAGTCATTTCAAATGTCTACTAAGCAATAATACTGAGTAATAAAATCACAGGTAATTTCACATTTTTACACACCTTCAAATAATGCTTTGTACCCTCGTATGATCAAGCTGAGTATATACAAGATATGATGTGGTATGGGACCAGTGTTTTCCATTGCTGGCTCCTACTGTGTGGAACTTTGGAGAAGACTGCTAACATCTCAATATAAGAATAAAAATTGTTGTCTAAGTCTGTAGACTTTGGTTGGTTAGTTGGTTTTGTTTATTTTAAAAAGTAAAAAAAATTATACCTGTTATGACTGTGAAGAAAGCCTGAAACTATAACTGGGGCAACAATGCTCCCTCCTATTTTTCTGGGTGAAACAATAACTCAGGTGAGACAAATATATTCACTTCAAAACCCACGATATTTCAGACAGCAATCCAGGTTCAAACAGAGACACTTTTAATAACGTAGAAAATTAAGAGTCAATATTAAGAAATACCACTCATTTAACTCTTAACAACCTTTTAATTTTGATTCTTTCATATTTTTATACTTCATTTTAATTATTGTTATTATTTTCATGATACCATGAAGCTGCATATATCTGAAATACATTGTGTTTAGATATAGCTTAAAAAATAACAATTTTTTTCCCAGCATTTGTAGTGCCTCAATACAATTCTAGGTTCTTATCCTTAAAAAAAGATAACTAGGCTACCCAAGCACACCTTTTAATTTTTTCATTCCAGCAATGGAGAGAGGTCAGAAGTCACATAACTCCTTAAGAGACAATGCTATTCTACCTAACACAAGTATGTCTTCTCTCTGTAAGTATTGGGAAATCAAGCAGCACCAGAAGCAAGGCTACGTGTCTAGTCTCAACCGAGAGAACAAACAGAAGTCATTAAATACCTCCACCCACTAGTCAAAAACAAGTTCACATGACAGAAAAGATGGTGAAGATGGTATTTATGGTTTTACAGAAATTTCAAGCTAGAACAGGACTGTATAAAAGCACTCGAGGTGTACAAGCAAAAGATTGCTCTTCAGGACTTAGTCTCCAGTTAAATGTGTTTTAGACTGAGTAGAGTTGTTTATGCACACCCACAACTCTTGATTTAACTGTTTTCCACTATGTGACGGAGCAGAGTCTTGCATATAACGCCAGACATAAATTGAAGCAGGTTTCACTTGTGATGATCTGCATCTGGGAAGAAATAGTCCATAGCAGCTTCTATAGCTGTGCCATGGCAGAGAAGCTATCGCCTACTTCATGAATTCATCAGGTTCTCCCCTACATAGTGTTTGCTATGTGGTGACAGAGAAAGAGGCTTTCATAACATAGTGAAAAAATGTGTGAAATATAACCCTAACTGGGAAACAATATCAAGCAAGAATAAGCTGCATGAATCTTATGTAATATGAGACCTGAAAGGGCTTTTTATTAGGATGATGAAACATACAAGTGCATTAGAATAAGATTGAGGGCATTAAGACAGTAGAAACTGTACACAAATATTGGCTGAGAAGAAGCAATAAGCACAAGGATGTGAATGAGAAACTGGGACAGAAGATTGCAACTGGATTTCAGTCACTTGATGTCAGTTTCACTTTATAGTTTGGTAAGTAAAAAATCCCGTGTGCATCAGTGGTCCTGAGTATCCTGCAGCTAGCCAGTGTATTCATGATCTTGTTAGAATTTTGTATCTGAATTTAATCCAATCTATCTATCCATCTCTATAACTTCCATCATCTACCTATCTGAAAGTTGATGGTTAAATTTCTGCATGACAGTCTCCGAAAGAGGTTGCATAACTGGCCAAACGTAATTTTACACATTAGATACAGCCATACTTACCAAGATACTCCCACTGCTTCAGCTCTTTCTTTATGAAGGTGATGTGCTGGGAAAATATTGCATGCCTCCCCATGCAGAGATCAGCTTCTGCTCTACTTCTTTGTCCATGTAATTACTTGGAACTGATAGGAGATCTTCAWCTTCCATTAAATCAATAAAAGCATGGATCTGTTTAAAATTCACATAGGCCCAGAACCTCAAATATTTTGAGCTGCCTTCTGGATATAGTCTGTGCATTTCTTCACTGTAAGTGAAGAACTGATGCTTGCATGACCTGACACAAGATGCTTCATTCTATTTGTCATTCTTTTGCTTTCCCTCATACAGAACGAAAAATTCACCATTACTGCAATTTCTGAAAGCTCGTAGAGATAATCTGGTCTTCAAGAGAAACAATGTTCCTCAGGGGAGCATAAACTAAAAACTGATAAAAGAAAAGCAACAGCAGAAGTAATTTGTGTTTATTCAGCACTTGGCATTAATGACATTTTCATGGAGGACGTAGACTCAGCTTAACACTAGTTCCTTTCTTCAAAGAAAGGCATCTGCAACCACAGCCACAGCTTCAGAAGTCTACCACCATCTAGAAAAGCCCAAGTTTGAAAAATCTTAGTTCTGGACTTTTGATTTAGCTCAATGAATCAAGAAATTTTTAACCAGATTTGATATACCCTTCATAGTCTGTGTTCCTATTTACTGTAACTTTCATAAAAAGAAGAAATAAGGGCAGTCCATTACAATATATATAAGAAAAAGAAAAAGRTAGATTTTTTCAAAATATGCATAATGAAATTATGGGACTTAATGTCTTTGGTAGTTGGGCAGGTTCATGACATTCTCTAGTAGCCTCTAGACATGGTAACCCCGAGGTATTTCTTAGCCAGGAAAGTCTGGATGCAAAAAGGACACAGGGCTAGGAAAGTCTTTTGTCTAATTTAGTACAAAGGATGTCATACATTTTTATAAATACATACACATACATGAATAAAGTATATTAACTTTTGAAATTTAGCTATTAATTCTAGTTTTCAGTAAAATTATTTAGGCAGACATAGTTCCATAATATGTGAATTGAGCAAGCATATAATGTAGAAATACAACATCAACACCCAACAACCTTTTCCATCTACTATCAAAATTCAACTACAAAAAGAAAACCAAAAGAAATAAAAATAATCAATCATCACAGAATTATTTGAACTGTTTGAGGCTATCTGGGAGAAACAGAGAAGCGAAATGCTGAACAAAAAAAAAAAATCTGGAAAAGCTAAACAATTTTTTAAATTGGAGCAAAACAATGGTTCTGTTTCTCAGGAGAAGCCAGAAGAATTCTGATTACAAATGCTGGACTGAATGTTACTTCAGTTGAGTGCAGCAATGTGGCTAGTTTGCTACACAGAGGACATGTTTCTAAAACCCATAGTAGAAGTAAAAATGAATTTTGGTGAAGAAAATTGTTGTCTTTTTCAGAGTTAGTCTAATAAAAAGACTGAAGAACATAGATACATATGTAAATAGTTAACATGAAGGAATGCAAAATAGCACAAAACAAACAAAGGCTTTATTTCACCAGACATTTAAATTAATCCCCTCCTGATCAAGGAGGCATATGGAAGATTAGTTGCTCTGTGATTACTTTGTCGTAGTGATGTACAATATATGACCCTGGAAGTTGTAACTGTGAAGGATGCCAAAGCCTGGTGTGTTGGCACTTCAGCAAACTGGCCCATGAGCTGAACGCAGCTTTCTGGAAAGGATAAAAAATGCAACAACTGTATTTCCCGAATAGGAACTCTTTCAATATAAGATATGCAGGAAACAAAATCTTTGAGAAATTATTTAATCTGCTTCATATGGTGACATAGAATACCACAGAAAAAAATCATTAGAGAACAGAATTTTAGTATTACATTATCTTTCTTCTTAGATTTATTATAGTAAACTTTTTCTCAGAGTCCTCAGATTTGAATTAAAAAAATGATGCAAATGGTGGCAAACTTGGAGGTGTAATATTTAAAATCCACAGTCTAAGTATAAAGAAGTTAAAGAGACTGTAAGATACCTGAGCACAGTCTGCAGTCCTTAATCATGTGGAACACATTCTGAAATCAATAAAATGAGGCAAGATGTATTGCACTAAAGTTACCTGTCATAAATGTCAGGTGATAGTGATAAAGAATCTTATACTAATTGGCCAAGTGTCCATGCAAATATTTGACTCTCTAAAAATTCTGAATATTTTCAAACATAATTAAGCCAACACAGATGCTTGCAAAGAACYAAATTTGAACTCAAAAATTAAACCATTATTTCATTGATATCAGCTGTAAAATTCCTGTAGCTTCAGCTTCACTGAGATGCCACCACTGGATCTGCAGCTTCCCTGAAGCAGTTTGTCTTTATTTTACAAAAAAAAATCAAACATTTCTTTGAAACTCGGACTATAAAAGAGTATTATAAATAATAAATAAAGTAAATATAGTAAATAAAGTAAATATAAATATTTTTCCCTTAAAAAATTGAAAATAGGGATCCTGTAAACCAAAGCACTTCTGTACCAGATTAAGTATATAGCACATCAGGAAAGGAACAATTTAAAGGAACATATTATGCATAAAAGCTGTCCTAAAGATGGAGGAATGGACCCAGTCAATTACAGGAAACCAGAAAAGCACTGAGTAACAAGAAATAAAAATCAGGCCAACCCTCAACTGCTTAATTCGTGATTTACACATGGTAGCTATYTCCCAAGTAGCTTTCACAGGTTTCTAATATCTGATACCACAAGGTCTTCAAAGCTTCTGATATACGTCCTAAATTTTGTTCAGTGAGAAATTGTAGTTTAAGAAGTATTTTAATAGAAGTAGAATTGCAAGAACAAGGGGAGATAGGGGTTTTGGCAGTTATTATTAGAAGCTATTTTTACCTTCAATAATATTTTTCTTTGTATTCAAATAATTTGTCTTGGTTTTTCCTATTGCTTTCCAAATGGAAACATTGCCTATTTAATAATTTATAAAGAAGTAGATAAATTTGCACATACTATTTTTTTCAGTAAAATACCATCAGAGAGCACTGGTGACAAAAGTTAGATGTAAAGAGGAGATAAAGAAAGCAGCAAAATAATGAAGTCATCAAATGTTTCACTTTTTTATTTTTATGAAATGTCTTGCAAACGTAGGTGAAATTTGTTCAACATTATCAGCTGAGACTGCTGGATGCAGTGAAGAGATATTCTCGTCTGCCTTAATAATTCTAAGGTGTGACCACACTGTCAAGGTTTAAATCCTCAGAATCCATTTCAGGACACAGATTTTAATCTCCCTGCTAATTGAGAGACCAGGCCACCCACTGCTCTGAATCAGAGTTACTGCAGAACCTTTGATTAGAGCTATTCTGCTTTGCATTTAAATATTTATATACTTCCTGGACAGGAGCCCACAACCAAACAGGTATAAGTGCCTATATTTTGACAATTCTCTTTTTAAAGGGAGGTAAAACCTGAGTGGCAGGTTGGGTTGCATAAACATTTAGTTTTGAAAAAGAATGTAGGAAGCATCAAACAAGAAGAAGGCACAGATCTCAGGTACTTTCTTACTCAGGGTTCCTTGTGGAACATTACAGTTTAAACCTGTTGGGGTATATGTGAACATGGAATTGTTCTCTTCTCCATGCTGATGAGTGCTTAATTTTCCTGACATCATTAAAAGAAAAAAAAGTAATTTAATAAATTTTTCGTATCCACAGAAATAAAGAAATCAATTATTTGCGCTGTCCTACTCATAATTTCTTTGGCTGTTTCGATTTCTGAACAAAAAAACCTCTAAAACACAGCCGTATGCTTTAATTATAGTTTTTAATTTTTTTGTTGGAAATGGATAGTAGATGACAAGATACTAAGCCATCATAACACAAACTTGTGAGATTTATTGATTCAGCTCAAAGCTGATGGAGTTTCCATATATCAAAGCTTTCAAGTAGTAGTGCACTCACCCTATATTATATCCATTAAGATTTTTTTTATCATTAAAAATCCAATAAAATATTTATAACTCTGTTGCAAATCCCTGATGGTTAGATTAATGGAATTCTAAGCACTATGATTATCTTGCACAAAGTTTTACACATATCTCTTCTTTTATTTCTTTCTTTTGTTTTTGTCAATCTGGTGAGCTTGATTTCAGAGCTATCRGGATTTTCAGGCTACCTGTAATAAGAGGCTCCCTGACAACAGTCTCAAATGTCCATCTTTCTCTAGCAAAATCTGAAATTTAAATCTCCCTGGGAGTTATTTGAATATCCTTTTGTGAATTCAGAAATAATTAGATGATGTCTTATAATGAAGCAATTTATATTAATAAAAGAAGAGTCACAACCTATCTAATGAAGGTTGAAGGTGGACTCTCTGCTCCCTTGTTACCACATCATAATGCAGCATCTTTGTGCTTCTGGGAAAGCAACTGGAAAGTATTCTCAGGAGATGTCTGTACTAGACAGCACATGAGAAAGCACACATATAGGACTGATTCAAAAGAGTAATATTTTACTGTGCAGTCAGGAGTCTTCTTTCAAACAGATACATTTATTTTGTTAAAACACAGTTTTTAAGCTATTTAAACACTACATCTCCTTACGACAGAAAAGATTTTGCTACTGATAAAGCTAGAAATATTTTCAATCAAGTTTATCTGTTAATGCCTGAACTGCCATGGTATTCAAATTTACTGATGCCAACAGCGATGTCTTTTATATCCGGCTTTTCAAGGCATCCACASCATCAAGAAAAAACCTCAACATTCTGGCAATGTTTTAGTTCCAACCTTCATTTCTTCTTTATGATTTTGTCTAAAATTAGAATATGAATTTATGCAATTTTTGTGAAGCTTATAAATTATTACTATAGTTACTATTGTAGCAATTATTCATTGTGTAGGTAGGATAAATTTGAGGAGGTTTGTTCACTAAAAATCACCTGTATATAAATAAGTATTTGTGCAGCAGAGAGAGAACTTTTTAGGTAGTACCTGTGTATGTTTTTCTCAGATCATCTGTACACCTGAAAGTGGCACCAGTTTAACCGCATTGTTTTCTAAGCCCATTTACCTAAGCTGACGTCATGAAAGACAGCACATGCTTTTTAGTTCAGTGGATGTTTGGTTTCAGTGCATGTTTGACATGTTAGGCYGCAGGCAAATGATGAGACTTTTACCCTGGCTTAAGGTTAAGAGTACTGAGCAGGACATGGAAAGCTACTGGACATAGCACAAAAAATTGTGTGAGATGCTGACAAAAGCTACAAATCCAATCATGAAGCACAACCAGACCTCACAGATGATGGGGTGAAAGTTGACTTAGAAGCAGCCAATATTCACAGAAAAATGGAGGGAAACTGGGCACCTTTTGGAAAGTATAGTCTTGAAAAGCCAGTAACACCTAACTAATCATAGTAGCACTGGCATATGTGGCAGAGTCTGTCTAGGTAACTATCAGAAATAAACTTAGTTTTAATGTATCACATCTGGCACCAGGAGAGAAAAGTTAATTAGGGAAAGTTGTTTATTTGGGCAAAGACTGAGCAGAGAAAGAGGAGAACAAAGCTGTTGAAAAGAAGGCCAAATAGAGGAAAGGTGTTAACAAAGTGTCCGGGTGTGTGTCTGATGCTGCCTGGTGGTACCAGTCAGGCAGCCGTGTGCAGTTCCCTAGAGCAAAAGCAAGACAAGAAAATGGGCCTATTTCCAGATCATCAATGTCAGGTCTTCATCCATGGTCATGAAGACTAGCAGGGAGTGAGGTGGCTGCTTTCCCTGGCCAGCGAAGAAATCTTTGATTGAAGAGATTGAGAAGTCTGTCATCAATATGTTCATGCTTGATCCAGAACTGATGCTACTTTACAAAAAATTATGTAATTCATCTTGTAATAAAAATTATTTTTAAAGCAACAGAAAGTTGAATATGAGTCAGCAGTGCCCTGGCAGCCAGGAGGACCAACCGTGTCCTGGGGGGACATCAGGCACAGCATCGCCAGCCGGGCAAGGGAGCGGATTGTCCCGCTCTGCTCTGCACTGGGGTGGCTTCACCTCAAGACCTGTGTGCAGTTTTGGGTGCCACAATATGAGAAAAACATTAGACTATTAGAGAGTGTCCAAAAGTAGGCAACAAAGATGATGAAAGGCCTTGAGGGGAAGCCAGCTGAAGTCACTTTATTTGCACAGCCTGGAGAGAAGGAAACTGAGGAGAAACCTCACTGCAGTCTACAACTTCCTTGTGAGGGCAAGAGAAGGGGCAGGCACTGATCTCTTCTCTGTGGTGACCAGTGACAGGACCTGAGGGAATGGCCTCAAGTTGTGTCAGGGGAGGTTTAGGTTGGATATTAGAAAAAAGGTTCTTCACCCAGAGGGTGGCTGGGCACTGGAACAGGGTCCCCAGGGCAGTGGTCACAGCACTGAGGCTGACAGAGCTCAAGMAGCATTTCAACAATGCTCTCAGGCACAGTGTGACTCTTCGGGATGATGTTGAGCAGGGCCAGGAGTTGGACTCAATGATCTCTGTGGGTCCCTTCCAATCCATCTTATTCTGTGATTTTGCCGATACAGGTTTAAGGGTCTTGTTCTAGTTTTGAAATAAACATTAGGTCAATTTATCAGAGTTGGTACTGATATGCAAGAGCCATCTAAACACAATCCTGTGCCATGTGCTCTGGGATGACCCTGCTTGAGCGGGGAGATTGGACCAAATGTCACACTGTGGTCCCTTCCAACCTGACCTATTCTGTAATTCTGTGATAGACACTTCTCAGCTTCGTGTGCAGTTCTAAGCTGAAGTTTTAATTTGGTCCAGGATCCTACTTCAGCTTGGAAACATGAACTAGACATGGATGCAGTTTTAGGTTTTAGCGTCATTTACAAACTTGTCATGGCCAATGAACATAAACTAATTAGAAGTACCCTGTAGTGGTTAAAGTTTACTTCAGTTCTGTGTGCAGTTCATCTAGAAGTCTTCTTGTCCTTAAGGAAAGCAGTTAAAGAGGAACAAATGTTTCACATTAGGTTTCAAGTACAGGACTGTAAATTAAATTTAAAGTGTTGCAGAAGATCTAAAATTAAAAATAATTTACTTTTCTAGGTTTGGAATTAATATTGACTTTCTTTTGTTTTTTCTCCTTGAGCTGCATTTCTGAGTTTGACCTACAGTTCACATACTAAAAGCAGAGTGTGACAGATCTGCAATGCAAATCCTGACTTCTCATATGCCAAKAAGAGGAAAAAAAAGCATGCCAAGAAGTGTGAACTTCCACTCTTTGTGGTAAATGCATTTGATAATTAAAATTATTCTTAAAATATCTCTGCTTTTCAGAAACATTTTCTTTCATAGTTTAAATATAAGATTAATTTCCAACTCACATTAGAGACAAAATTGATGTTCTGTGTCTAACCTGAAACACAAAACGGCAGGTACCATCACATCAAAAAATGGAATTTTTCAGCATTAGAAAGGGAATAATGAAAATTGTAGAAAACACACTATCATGTTCAGCTGTAGAGAAAATCCTTGTTACAATAATTCACTCTGTGATYGAGACCATAAATTAAGGAATCCCTTAAACTCTGTAAGACAGTCACTAGAGTCATATATCTAATAAAAACACTGTCAGAATAAAAGGTCAGGTTTAAGAAAAAGGTCAGTAAAAATTATTTTAATAAATTTCACATGTTCTAAATGTATGCAAATAATTTTCTAAACATTTAAGGTTAATATCAAGTATGTCTTTTATACATATGACTGAGGAAAATTTCAAGGTGGATGTAAACATTCAATAAAAATACTGCAACTTTATCACTTCCCTGAAGTAACTCACAAGATCTGTTATTTATGTCTTTTATTCCCATTCTCCTTTATTCTCTGTGTAGAAACACAGATCTGTCTCCTGTCATGGGTCTTTGTTGCTTGGGGGAGAAACTGTGGCATCACATAGAGAATGCTGTGTATTGGAAGTACAAAACTCCCAGATTTGCTAATTGTGGAGTTGTTTTAACTGAAAAAAAAAGAGGCAAGTATCTTCAAGAAAAAAAAAAAACAACTTCTTCAATATCTCTGTTATTACACTATTACTACTGTTTCATTACACTATTACTAAGTTGCTGACCAGTTTTGCAACATAGTTTACTCTAATACTATATAAGGTTTTTTTCTTCATGGGAAATTGAGCTAGAGAGGTCTTGAGGCTAAGCCGCAAAGGATCTATAATGGGACATTGTTGCCTAAATATAGATTAAATTTCTAACTTCCCGTGTTGACTGAGAAGCTTGCCAGAACATCTTTGAAATGAGACGTTAACAAGGGTGCATTGCTTAAGATCCTATGTCCCAACTGGTTTAAGCTCTTATATACAGGAGATTGGATAATAGAGACTCCTTAACCTTGTAAATTCTGTCTTCATAATTCTTTGTACTGAATATCAGATAAACACTGCCTGAAAGTACTGGCTGATTTAGTGGTGTTTGGTTTAGTAATTACAAGTAGTGTGGACTTAGATGCTTTTTAAAAGTCYTCCACAAATAACCTTTAGAGTCCTTTAAATGCCAGTTCATTTGCATTCAAAGGTCATTGCTCCCTGAAATCATGGTAGCACTCCTGTACAGGACATTTCAGTGTGGAGAGTCATTTTTACACAAGGAGAAATAACAGGATWAGCAGGAGTGTAGGAGAAGGTAATGGTAAATGAAACCTTTCACCTTTGGAGCAGTGGTGAAGACTGTGACCCTACTCAGCATGACACGAATATTTGCAAGTGTCCGGAGGTGTCACTGTATTGAGATGCGTCCCTGCACCTGTTTGTCATTGTTTTCAAAGGTTCCAGAAAGTGACTGCACCCCCAGATGAGCCATAGTGTCTGACCAAGGGCATACTCTTGGGCCATTTTAAGTGAAATTGAATGTTACCACGGATCCAAAACAGCTGGTTTTATTCAACATCTTATTGGCAAAGGAGTGCTCACCAACAGGCAGCTAAAGGCTCACTGGGCCTAAAATGGGTGTTAAGCTGCATATGGTGCTGATCTGATCATTCCTAGGGCACAGTGCAAGAGAAGTGCGGGAAAGCCTAAGCCTAAGATTATTCCAGTCAAGGAGATGGGTTTTTCTAGTCACCTGTGTGTTCTAGGGTAAGTTTGCAGCCTCTGCATCATTTTTTCACTGGAGTTTCTTGTTGCTTTCCTTCTGTACTCAGCCTGTGCTGCCTTACTGGGGTGATTCATATAGAGACTGAGTCCTGCTCAATAAAAAACAGGACAAATAAAACTCTGGTCGAAGACTGGGGCACTGTGAATGTCTCCACATATTATATTTGTACATAACTGGTCAGTTGTTTGGGTTTTTTGTCATAGTATACACTCTTCCTCTAGAACTCTTGGTAAAGATGGTGCTTAATGCCTTGTTTAACTCAAGCTCCCAAATGCCTTGGCATATCTTTGCCCTCTCCCTCCTTAAAAAAAAAAAAAAAGAAACATATGATTCAACACTTCTAAATTCAAAAACATTTTGGGGAAACAGACAATCATTAAAGGAATACTTTGTAGCATGCATTATCTCATTCAAAGTACAGAGGTAAAAACTTTCAGGCATAACAGAAGACTGTAAGATGAGCTTCTAATATTCAGTTTTCTAGTACTAATAAAAGCAGCAACAGTATATTAATCACATCAAAATWTACTGAGGGAAAAAAGAAATAATGTCATATTAGAAAGCCACATCCATGGCTTAGATCACAAAACAACGCAAATAATTTAATATTTTCATAAAGTTACATATTGATTCCTAAATAATGCAGAGCAAAGACTTAATCGATAGCTCTGGCAAGGAAGAAAAAAATCAACAATGACAAAGAAACCTGATGCATAAAGTTGCTGAAATGATGATACTATGAAGAAAGCATCAAATAATGCTCATAGTTATGACTAAAGCAGTAAGGAGTAAATACAGTCTTGTGTCTAGTCTCCATTCTCTTTGTTATCACCAGCAATAATTTTAAAAAATGTTCAAAGAATATAGAAAATGAAAATAAAAGAATCAGTGATTGTCATGAAAGATATGTAGTTCTCTCTTCCCTCCCTTTCTTTCCCAGTGAGAGTTCAAACCCATACCATAAAGGATTGAATAGTCTCCAGGGGAAATGATAACTCATGAGTAACACCATAATTTCAATAAAACTTAGCACAAAGGCAGGTTTGAATAACAACTTAAAGGAACCAAATTTGTCCAGGAAGACTCTAAAGAACCACCATCTGCATTTATTTGGGAAATTATTTGAAGGGTAAAGAAACTTAAAAGATGAATCATATGTTGGCTCGATCATTTAGCTGAAACAAAGGAGTCTGAAACAGTGGGAAGTCTTGGAATATAATGTGGAGAGTTATTTACTCTTGTCCACAGGAATCTTTGAAAGTGTTCAAGGCCACGTTGGATGGAGCTCTGAGCAACCTGGTTGGAGTGGGTTGACAGTGACTGGATGCCAGGCACCCAGTGTCCTCCCTCTCTGCTCCACAGCTGGACAAAGGTGAGAAAATATAATGAAGGGTCCATAAGCTGATATAAGGACCCACCTGCTCCAGTGTGAGTCTCCTCCATAGGCTGTATCTGGATCTCTGGAGCTCTGTGGTCCTCTATGGGCTGCAGGGGCACAGCTGCTTCACCATGGTCTGCACCACGGGCTGCAGGGGAATCTCAACTCCAGAAGSTGGAGCACCTCCTGCCCCTCCTTCTGCACTGACCTTAGAATCTGCATAATTGTTCCTCTCATGTATTCTCACTCTGAAATGTCTGGCTGCAATCACTACTGTGCAATAACTTTCTTTGTCTTCTTAAATACGTTATCACAGGGGCATTACCACCATTTCTAATTGGCCCAGCCTTGACCAGCAGCAGGTCCGTGTTTGGAGCTGCCAGGGATTGGCTCTGCTGGACAAGGAGGAAGCTTCCAGCAGGTTCTCAGAGAAGCCATCCCTGTAGCCCTCCCCACCACTACCAAAACTTGGCCATGAAAACTCCATACACTGGTCCCAGCCCATGGCAGGGGGTTTGGAACTTGACGATCTTTAAGGTCTCTTCCAGCCGAAACCATTCTATGATTCTATGATGATTCTGGAAACTGAAGTGTATCAAGTATTTGTACACCTCATGCAGGAAAATGTAATTGCTTGAAGAATGCAGAGACRAGTGTTAATTGAATGATGGGCACTGTTTTGCACTTCAACTCTAGAGCTGTTTTGCATGTACTTTGTAAATATATTTATATGTTTGATATCAGATAGTGTGAATGTTCATAGAAATTACTATTCATCTGCCAGTATTTCCAATAAAGAGATTTTTCAATCTGTATTCACCTGTAATATTTCTCATAGTAATCTACATTTCATGTGTACAAAGAAAATAAATAACTAGAATAATGCAAGATATTAGAGTCAAACTGCTATTTGAAATCCAAAGTATACCAGTTGCTTTCATAAAGAAATTATGTATTTATGATTATATGAAATACAAATAATAATGCATAATTTATTTATCTAATACTATTACATGAGAATTCCCCATTGAGAATTCAAAAGTAATTTTCTTGATTAAAGTAAATTCCAGTCCCCGAAAAATTCTCCCTGGAAAAAAGTGAATTTTGAATAGCAAAACCTGATGAACATTAGAAAAGGATTAAAAGGCAGAAAGTTTTTGTAATTATTGTTATATAATTATTCCCTCGGTACAAATGACCATTGAAAAAGAACATTTAAATTACACAAATTTATAATGTATTTTCCCTTCTGACACCCTTCCCACTAAGATTATTATTTAGTAAAAAGCCTTTAGTCTATTTTTTTTGATGTTTTCAAATCTGAAGCAACATAAGAAATAAAGGAGAAGAAATCTTATGCTTAAGGAGTAAATACTCGAAAGATTTCTCTCAGTAATCCTTTCCTGGTTGCATATTCTCAAGATTTTTAGGAAAGTATAATATAGCATAACTTGCACACTGTACAAATTAACCCAAAAATGCCTTTGATTTTGAAACAATTTAAATAAATTTAAAAAATCTTTCTTGAAGTATCTACAAGGTACAAGCTGCATCAACTTTCTAGGACTAACACTTGACATATAATACATAGTAAGATATTAAAAATAATTATTTCTTTTAATTTCCTTTCTTTTTTCTTTTTTTTTCAAAAATTGTCTTTAAAATGAATATATGTTTTCATCAAATATACATTGAAGTACAAATGCATGACAAGTGACAGAAAATACCTATTTCTCATTAGAATTTAAATGTTGAAGAAAATGTTAATAATCTTGTGAATTGCAATATGTGAAGCCCTTTTGGCTTGCTCTTGCCTTCCACAAGTAAAAATTAAACATAAAACAATCTTCACCATAAAGAATAAGGCAAAGAATAATTTAATAGTCACATAAAAAGCTGATCCTCCTTTTTGTTTCTCTTGTCTGAAATTGCACAGGGTTAGTATCATCACAGATAAAATGTAAGATCTTTACAAAGACCCAAAATTATGAAATACAGAGCAAAAGCAGTTCATGAATTATGAATCTGAAAAAAAATGAGAACCATGCATATCAAAACATTCAGAGTACTCTAAAAAAGCACCAAAGATAATACTACTATAACGCAAGAAACTGATTTTGTGTGATGGTGAAATGACCCTTACTATCTGGAAAAAATAATAAAAATTCTGTGATAAAAATGACTCTGTAATAAAAATAGACTGTGGTACAAATGCTGGCAAAACAGAACACAGATTCATAAAGGTTCAACAACAGACTGTATGTAAATGCATATGATATTTCCATGGATTTGGCCCAGTTTTATTTTATCATCTGATAAGAAGCCATTCATTAAAAATTTTCTGGACCTGGAACTAATAAGAAGATTCACTTTATAATTGCATAGCTACTAGAAGGCAAAAATTGCTGCAGTGTACACCGGGACAGGGTAGGCTGGGATTTTTTATCCTCTTACATTAGCAAAGAGATAGCTTTTCTGATTCTCTGGTGTCAGGGCAAAAAGTAGGGAGAAGCGTGGAATGAACTGTGAACTATGGGCCGATTAAAACAGAAACATTTAAAATGTCCATAGTAGAAATCATGCTTTTTTTTTTTTTTAATAGCTAAGAAAAAAATTTGCTGACCCTGGCATTATCAGGCAGCCAGCCTCAACTGCAGTTTTTGCAGCAACAGTAAAATATACATTTTGTAGTGGTGTTTGTATCTCCTTTGTCCCAGTTCATACATCTTCCTGTGCTAAAGCTCAGCACTCTCTTGATAAGCCAGGCAGTCAGGATGTGCAGCCGTGTGACTGAACCATCTCCTTCCCTTCATTTTGTGCTCCATTTTAATGGAATGATCTGAAGGAAAAAAGTGAAAAGCTCTCACTGTTTTCTAACCTTTCCTAAGAGATGACCTTTCCATTAGATATGGTATAGTGACCTACACTGTTGGAGGCCTTTTAAAGATGGTTGGTTTGCCATTTCCCAAATGGATTTGTTTGTCTGGAAACCAAATCATTAGCTGCCTGCAAGTCAGTCCTTTGCTGCTCCTATCAAAAGCTTTGAGGCTCTTTATGTGTTGGAAGTTAGCCAGCAGTATTTTATGCTGTGTACAAGTTCCGTTTCAGGGCTCAGACCTGAATTCTTTACAGCAAGATTACTGATATCTCAACTACTCAGTCTCTGTGGGAGTGAGGCTCTGGTCCATTCCAGGAAGGGAAGCGAAGGGTGATCTCAAGTGAGATTAACCATCTCAGTTCAGGAGAAACTTGACTTTTATGATGTGACCGTCATTACTTAAAAATGTCTATTTTAACTGTTTGAGGGTGAATTCTTTACATTCTCTTTCTTAYGAATTATCAGATTTTACATGTGTCCAGAAATATATATAGGTGTCTTTGAAGAAAATGTTCTGACCTGTTGTTTTGTCTTCTTTTTATCTTGTTTTGTTAAACCTTGTTTTACAAGGGTTGTCAAGCACTGGAACAGGCTGCCCATGGCAGTGGTGTAGTCACCATCCATGGAGGTATTTAAAAGACGTGTAGATGTGGCACTCAGGGACATGGTTTAGTGGTGGACTTGGCAGTGGTGGGTTAATGGTTGGACTCAATGATCTCAAAGGTCCTTTTCAACATAAATGATTCTATGTTTCTATTTTCTTTTCTCTCTTTTGTTGAAGAAAAGATATATTACATATTCTTATTCCTTATCCTGCATTCTTAACAGTGCAAAACATAAATGCTATTATTCATGTACAGAAAGCTGGAAAAAATCCTAAAACTTACAATTTAGCTTCAAAAAATACTAGATGAGCACACATACAACATACCGAACGAAACAAGCCTCCAATAAGTTAGCTAATCTCAACAACTCATGACAAAAGATGGTAAAGGACAGCCACATTATCCAGGAAAAAAAAAAAAAAAGAATGATAACTTATCTAGGTTCTGTTTTGTTTCATGGCCTCCAGACAGAAAACATGCCTCCTGCCCTCTACAGCACTGTGGTTGGTGACTGGCACAGAGTACCTACATTAGGTTAATATATATATATAAATAATATATATATACCTATCAATGTAAATAATTGTACATATACATTAAACTGCCAAGTCTGTGACTTTAAATAAGCAAAAGAGTGGCTCAGAGAACATCAATAGTGCTATGGAGCTTTTAAGCGTGATCAGTTGCTCACTGTTTCTTGCCAATCTCAAAATAGCATCAGGTAAAGGTAGCAGATAGGAAGTTCAGATGGAAGAAAAGTAAGTATTCCTTGATAGCCTGTTGTTAAGCTGTTAAACTCCTTGGGTCAAGATATGGGAGTGCTACAAGTCTGCAGGAACTCACGTGTTAACTGGAGAAACTAAAAAATGTTGAAAGGACTGTGTAATCCAAAAATATGACCATTGTTTCAGGATATAACTGAGATTTCAGTTCTAAGAGGTGGGGAGGATATTGTGAAGAACTATCACTATTTACTTGGGGAGGTTAAATATGTTTATATGCACACACCTAAAGTTTCTGGCCTCTGTATTTCACCTTTGCTGGCAGAATAATCAGATAAATGTTGCTTTTGTCTTACCCATTATAGACAGTTATATGTTTTTATAACTTTTAGTTTATTCTTAACAAAAAATAGTTTACTGTGAGCAAAGGCAATGGATGGCATTCCACACATTGCCACATAAGTGTTTGTGGCCAATAGTATATCTCCAGACTGTAAACCAATTGTTTAAATCCATGTTTTTCATGTTCTAAAGTATTTTCCCTTTTAGGAAAACCAGAATTAATTGGCCTCGTTTATTGTCAGTGTGACAGTGCTCAGAGCTTCAACTTTTGTTTCAGTGAAGTGCAATAATGTCTTCATTGTGAGCTGGAACAACTCCCAGCTTTGTATATTTTTATAGAGCAAAACTATGTAAATAGAATTTCATATAATGAAAGTCTAGAAGTGAAAAAAAAAGAGAACACAAAACCCCCCATCTTTTGGGTACACTTGTCCTTATTTAATTTCTTCATTTAAAAAAAATAGTTTGAACAGAAATTTTAATGATTTGTTCTAATAAGACCAACTAAGATACTTGGGGGAAAAAAAAACCTGGAAAAATTGAAATCAGAGAAGATGACAGTGAAAAGAAATCCTTTTCTTCTTTCCTTGAAAGAAACTGATCAACTATTTTCTAGTGAACTGCAATGTGATGACTCCTGATAACTTCTTATTGTATTTCACAACTGCTTTTTCTGTGGTCCACCTGGACGGGAATATGATTATTAGTGGTCTGGGGTTTTTTATAAGTTCCATAGATGTCTGCATAACAGGGAGGCAGATGAAAATTTCTATAACAAGATTTTTGCTTTATTTGTTTGGGGACAAATCTTGCTTTCCAAGCTGAAGCAACTATGCCCATGCAAGAGTTTTGTCTGTATCAAACTTTAACATGTTCTAGCATTATTTCTCTGCTTAGCAATATTTGCTCTAGAAAGATACRGCCCTCCAGTAACTGTGACGTTCCTAAGCCATCAACAGTAGCATGAATCGTAAGATACATGGCTGTCAGTGTTAATTAAACATTTGTGAAGTTACATGATTAAGGTTCACTACAGTCTCCTATCTCCTTATCCCAGCCACCAACAACTTTAAAAACCTAGCACAAGAACATCTATCTCATGAACTTGAGTTTACAGAGAGTTCTATTCAGTGTGTTAGGGAATTCTTTAGTATGCTTCTTCATATATTGTTTTATACCTCACACTTGCAAAGGKACTTAAAGACCACAATTGCCTTAAACACTGTCAAGGCCAGAGAAGGAACTTGCCATAAGATCAGCCCCACAGTGCAAACATGAGATAAGCACAGAAGAGAGGAATTTGCAGCAGGAAGGTGCTAATTCCAGGCCTAAAGAAGGTGAGTTTTGGTTAGCACATCCTGGCTAATGCATCCAGACGAAAATTCCCACTGTGGCAGACTGTAGGAAAGGAAACAAATTCTTATACACGTATCACTCCCAGTTAAGGGAACATCTGCAACCACCCCATGGATACGCAGGACTTGAACTATAAAACTGTTACCCCCAGAAGAATGACTCCAGGGCCCCACCACTGAGAAGACCAGGGTGAAGAATGTTCTGTTGTCTGGATCCATGGATGGTGGTATCTTTCCACTTGTTCTCTCTCTTCTCATGCTCTTCCTTCCTCTCTCCCCCCTCTTTCCTATTTCTTTCTATCTGTTACATTGATTATTAAATAAAATCCATACTATTGCCTTTGGCATATGATCTCATTTGCACCTGGATTCAGGCAGAAACATCTCTCAATAATCGGATCTTAACACCACTGCCTTGTAAAAGTGTCAAAACAATATTAGAAAAAGTTTGAGACACCTACTGATGTATTAAATTTGTTAATTACTTTCTGATAATAAGATGACCAAATCTAACAGGTAGGAACTTCAGATCACACAAAACTGCAAAAACACTGGATTCACAAGCTCTGTGGGATGTCTCCAAGTAGTGTAAAAGGTTTACAATGTTAATAGTAAATTATGCTYGAGATTAGATAAAAAACTGATTCTCTGACTCTTGATATACCAGTAGGTATTCAGGCATGAAAATACATGCATTCTCGCATACAGTATGTGGTTTAAAATAATCGGGTATTTTATCCATGAAAACTTCTAGTATCACAGGTTTTTGATTGAGTTTYATGAAACTTTGGGGGTCTTTTTTTATCAAGAAATGCCCAAAATTTCTTTGGAGTTAGAACCTGAAACATCCTGTGTAAAAAAGAGAGGAAATCAAACCGCAGTAAAATGTTGAAAATGTGCTCTACCTTTTTGGAAACATGAATCTTCACACCTAAAAGAAGGTGAAAAAAACCATGTGCGGATCAAAGTATGTAATCCATAGGTGTCATGTATGTCAGTAAATTACCTGCAGGTATGTGCCTGGTTCTGCCATTCCTCTGCCAGATGTGGTGTACATCAAAGCTGATGCAAAGATTAGCATTAATGGATAGATTAACACTAATGGACAGAGATGTAGGCTGCAAAAGAAAGAGAAATTATTCAGCATTTTGTTGCCTGAGGATGAGTTCCTTGCTGCATACACTTGCTATCTAGAGTTTCTTTTTCCYGTATTATGTTTTGCTTTATCCAGCTTAAAAGCTTAATTTTTAACTTTCTGTTTGAAGTAGTTTTCTTAGTTTCCTCAAAATTAAAGTAGTTCATATTAAGCCACTGACGATTCTTTCCCACAAATATATTTGTACRAATGTGTCATGGTTTAGCATAGTTTGGTACAAATGGGCTGTGTGAACCCTCCTTCCAGAATTGTTCACCATGGCTTTCACATAGGTAAGCATAACTATATACAGACTCAGCATTTTGTTTTGTGTTCACTTTGGGATTAAAGAAATAKTTTATAAGAATAATCTTTTTACATTAAAAAATAAGTCTTTTGGAAACAGGTGATAATAATCTCTAAGGTCCACTCTAACCAATTGTTCTCCAGGTTTGATTTCTGCCTGTTTCATTTTCATAGATTCTTTTTTTTTCTATACTTCCCTCCTACCTTCCCTGTTACACACATAAAAATTTTGAGTCCCTTCCTTATACAGAATGTATTCTATATTTATTATTTTAGCTACTTTCAATCTAATATATAACCCGAGCTCTGAATATAAATGCTGCCAATAATTAGATAATTTAAGTGTAATTATATCTGATTATAATAATAAAGACAGAAATTATAAAAATTTTTTTTCAGAAGAAATTATTTAATGTATCTAACCTTTCTACCAGTTGTCACGGATATCCAACTGCAACACTCTAAGTCAAAATCAAGCTTTAAGAGTATGATTTCTTTCTTGCTAAGAAATCAGTCCAGTTTTTTTAAATATTAACTCTACTTTAAGCAAATGGTCTTTCTATCATACTTTGGGTGTGCTGTAACACAAATGATAAATAATCATAATGTATTGAAATGCATTCTGAGGGCCAATTCAGACTCATTCCTGGGAAATAACTTCAGCTGCTAAATTATTATTTGTTTTGGTGATAAAGATATTGGCAAATGAAGAAGTGGACTTAAACCACAAAATTGTTTCTATGGGTCATTGAACAGCTAAAAGTTCAAAAATTTTTCTACACATTCAAGCAAACCCCAGTAGAAATTATGTTTTAAAACTGTAGAGATTTAGGGAAGCTGGAATACAGTCTTTCAAAAGACAGTGTCACTGGTGATGAAAACCCTTTTGAAAAGGACAAACAAATGTTTCGTTTCTCTGCTATTTTTTTTATTATCTTTTGCTTTGGCACACAAAATTCTTTAGTCTAAGAAAGCATTTGGAATCAGAAAGAATGGGAAGAGACTGCAACATAAATACCAAGTTTCTGATTATTGTGACAGTTCAAGAATGAATACTGTATTCACTTCAACAAYATGTAAAGAAAATTAGCAAATAGCATTGTACACATCTGAAGATTAAAACTGTATTTAAAAAAGAAAAAAAGAAAGAAAACACCACTGTGGGTCTTTTCTCATTTCTAGCATACCTATCTCAGTATCCTATAGAAAATCMAAAGCTTCATTTTCCATTCCAGACAAAGTTCTGTGTAAATATATAATCTCAAATTCATCTGAAACTTTATTAAATTTGAAGATTAAAAAAATAGATTAAAAAATTTTTAAAAATTCTTTATCCTCTGAAGAATGGCAAACTGTGGAGAAAGCTACAGCAAACTTTATGATATATAGGGTTCAGATTTGTTTCAACTGCAGTCTTCAGACTTGCTGTTAGTATAAGTAATTAGGGTACTTGTCAAACAATGTATTTCATGACACMCATGTCCCATGAATCAGGTTAATTGTGGTGTTCATAGCAGGCAGGGCAGGATATTACTTATGCTCTTTAAATTGTCTGTTTATCAAACTCTGGTGTTTCACAAAAGAAAGGTGATATATAGGGTCACATCTAAAATATCTGAGACAAGACAGACTGTCTAGTYTATTCCAGAACATTTTAAATAAATCTATTCACTTTTCTCAGTTTGAATTCAGATCTGACCTTCTTTGTTAGCYRGTCATGGCAACCATGAATAGCTAAAAATCTTAAATGTATTGGGAGTATCTGACATCAACTTATTTTTTCTGTGGTGGAAATAGACATCACAGTTGCAGGTTTTTCAGTAGAGTACAGCAAATAAAATTTTTCGTGAGGAAAAAAAAATTGTCCTAAGGGAAACAATGGAATTTGGGAATGAATGAACATTGAACTTATCCAAACACAGTGAGGCATGAAAGACCTTTAAATAAATATGTTTAATGTCTCTATGTAGATGGTAGAGAGCCAAAAAGGGGCTTGATTCATAAAAATAATAAAAGAACTCTCCCAGGCTCCAAACGAGATACAACTTAGTGTCAAATATCTTGGTTATATTCATAAACAGCATTTGATATGATCTGTCTTTTAGTCTTGGATGTGTTAATGATCAAGATGCTTATACATGGCATCCTTTCCTTTCACAGAGTAAGACCAACACCAGTGCTTTCTGTGGGAACTCCTGTATCACAAGGATTTACACAAGCAGTCTCTAAATCAAAGAATAAATAAGACTTTCCAGAAATATAACACAATTCAGTTAGAGGGGAAATTTGTAATCCATCTAGTCCAATCTCCTGCCCAAAGTAGTGATAATTTCTAAATCAGATCAGGTTGTTCAGACTTGTGCCTACACAAGTTTCAAATATCTCCAAAAGTGAAGATTTTGTGACCCTACTATAGGGCTTTGCTGTTGCTGAAATTTTGAGTTGTGTCCTATTGTTATGACTGAAGAGGAGCCTTTCTTCTGCACAAYCATTCCTTTATATAGTATATAAATTCAGTGTTATTCTCCTATTTTCTTTTCTAGACTAAACAAAAAATGTTCCCTCCACATCTCCACATATTCTGTGCAATAGACCYTCATTTATCTTGGTGGCCCTCCACTGGACTCCCTCCAATTTTTCCATCATGTCTTTTGCTTTTGGTGGTTCCAGACTGGATGCAGCACTATACATGTGGCCCCAAAAATGTGATATAAATGGGTTAAATCTCTTTGCCTGCCCTGATAGGTAGGAATTTGCTACCTCAGACCACAAAAACATAGAATCATAGAATGGTTCAGGTTGTAAGAGAATCCTGAAGATCTAGTTTCAACTGCTCTGCCTTCAACTCGACCACGTTACTCAAAGCCTGGCTTTGAACACTTCTAGGGATGATGCATCCACAGTTTCGCTGGTCAGCCCRTCCCTGTGCCTCTCTGCCCTCCCAGTAAAGAATTTCTTCCTAGTGTCTAGTCTAAAGCTACTCTTAGTTTAAACCCATTCCCTCTTGTCCTGCCAYTACAAGCGCTTGCAAATAGTCTTGCCCCATCTTTCYTGGAAGTTCCCTTCAAGCACTGGATGGCCACAGTTTGGTCACCCCAAAGCCTTCTCTTCTCCAGGCTGAACAATCTCAATTCCCTCAGCCTTTCCTCACAGGAGGGGTAATCCCTGCCTCTAATCAACTTGYGCCAACTCCTCTGGACCTGCTCCAACAGATCAATGTCCTTCCTTTACTGGGACTCCCAGAGCTGGATGCAGCACTCCAGGAGGGCTCTCACCAAATCAAAACAAGTAGAGAGGCAGAATCCCCTCCCTCAGTCTGCTGGCCACATTGCTTTTGATGCAGCCCAGGATAAAATCAGTTTTCTGGGTTACAAACACACATTGACACGTCATGTCCAGCCTCTCATCCACCAATGCACYCAAGTCCTYCTCAGCAGGGCTGCTCTCAATCTGTTAATCCAGACTGACAACACCCAACCGCATACCAGGGGTTGCCCTGACCCAGTTACAGTACCTYGTGCTTGGTGTTGTCAAACTGCATGAGATTTCTAAGGGCCCTCTTCTCAAGCCTGTCTTGTCCCTCTGAATGGCATCCCATCCTTCAGATGTGGCAACAGTACCACTGAATCTGGTGTCATCTGCAAATTTTCTGATGGTATACTCAATCCCTCTGTCATTAATCAGGATATTAAATAACACTGGTCCCAGTTTGGACCCTTGAGGGATACCACTCATCACTGATGCTCACTGGGACTCTGAGCCTTTGACCACTACCCTCTGGATGCAACCATTCAACCAATTCCTAATCCACCTAACAGTCCACCTGTCATATCCATCACTCTCCAATTTGGAGAGAAAGATAYTGGGGGACGGTGTCAAAGACTTTACAGAAGTCCAGATAAAGGACRTCCGTAGTCCTTCCCTTATCCACTGATCTAGTCACTCCAGTGTAGAAGACCACTAAGTTTTCAGGCAGGATTTGCCCTTGGTGAAGCCCTGCTGGCTGTCTCAAATCACCGCCCAGTTCTCCATGTGGCTTGGCACAGCTTCTGGAAGGATCTGTTCCATGATGTTCCCAGGCACAGAGGTGAGGCTGAYGGCTCAGTGCTTCCCAGAGTCATCCTTTCTTCTCTTTTTAAAGACGAGTACTATGTTTCCCTTTTTCCAGTCACCCAGGACTTTTCCTGAATGCAATGACTTCTYAAATATCTTGGAGAGTGGCTTGGCAACTACATCAGGCAATTCCTTCAGGATTCTGGGATGTATTTCGTTGGGTTCCATAGACTTGTGCACATTCAGGTTCCTTGGGTGGTCATGAACCTGATCYTCGTTTACAATGGTGGGGACTTTACTCTCCCAGTTCCCATCTTGTCCCCATCCACTCAAGAGGTGTGGAAAGGGAGTTTGTCATTAAAGACTGAGGCAAAAAAATTTTTAAGTACCTCAGCCTTCTCCTTGCCTGTTGTTACCCGTTCACCACTGCTGTTTACCAGAGTGGGTAAACCTTTTTTGACCTTTCTTTTCAGATTAAACATATCTGTAGAACCCCTTCCTGTTATTCTTTGTGTCCCTTGCCAGGTTCAGTTCCAGTTTTGCTTCTGAACCTCCTCACTTCCTCCCTTTCACAATTGTATTTCTCTATACTCTTCCCAGGTTAGCTGTCCTTGCTTCCATGGCATTTGATTTTTGCCCTGGCCAGCAGTTCTCTATGCAGCCATGCCAGTCTCTTGCCTTCCCTGCCCAATCTCTTACTCCTGGGAATTTCTAGCTCTTGTGCTCTATGGAAGACTTCTTTAAAAATCTTCCAGCTCTGCTCCTCTCCCTTGTCCCCGAGGGCACTCTTGGGGGATCCCACTGACAATCTCCCTGAAGAGGTGGAAATCTATCTTCCTAAAGTTCAAAAGCATGATTTTACTCCTCACTTGACCTATATTCAGATCAAGTTGAGATTAGCTGCTTGTCTCACTAAGCATCAATATTTGCAGCATTCCTTCACAGAAAAATTAATATTTACTGAATGTTGGCTTTAAAAACACTGGGAAGAATACCATGTCGTGTGACACACTGAAAACCTTGTGTTTTATGTACTACGATCCATAATATTTATTTGATATAATTTGATATTCAAGAGGTTTTGTTATGTTTTGCTGTGGTCTTTTTGTTTTGTTTTGTTTTGTTTTCACTTTGAAAATAACAAATAGTGAAAATATTTTGAAATAAAGTAACAGCATTTACGCTAATCAAACTGACTTGGAACGTTCCATCCAGACTTAATTTTTAATTCAAGAAAATGAAATTTCTTGCTGTATGTGGCCAATTTTTATGGACATTTATTGAAGAACATCAATAACTGAAAATATCTGATTTTATCAGAGCAATTTTACCTTGGGAGGAACAAGTATGAGCATGAAACGCATTAATGAGACAGTTGCAGYACAATGACGTCTAGCTACAATGGAGTAAAAAATAATAAGAGTTAACAGTTTAAAGAGAATGTAGGTGTAGAAGGCAGAATCCAACCACTTGGCATAACTAATTTGATTAACAAATACAAATTAACAAATCAGAGACAAGTAATTTTAATAGTTATGAATACATTTGGGGAAAAGAGATTTATTTATTGAAATACCTGTGCATTTTCTGCTTTGTCTTGTCAGATTTCCACGTAGGGGCTGAAGACACCAGTGTATTGAGGATTTCCAAATTTTGAACCCAGACATTGCAACAAAAGTCTTTCTAGAAATTCTGAAGAGTTGGACTTTGGCAACTAGATATAYTAAATGATCGCTTTGGGCTCTTTAAGACACTTTTCTTTTATTTTTGTCAATTTTTTTCTTTTTTTTCAAATTTTTTTATTTCCATGGATGACATGGATCACAGCAAAGAAAGATTTGTCTTCCCCAATAGATGTTCACGTTTTTCTGTGGCTATGAACAGAGAGTAGAGCTGTCTGAAAACAGAAACCATTGATGTGGTGCAGATGAGGAGCCTTTTTCTTTTGTATTATGTTTAACTTGACCCAAGACAGTCATGCTATTATCTTAACCTTCTGTAGCAGAAAGTCTATGGAGCAGTAAAAAACCAAAATACACCACAAAAATGCACAAACTGACTTTACCCAGGGGCCCATTTGTTAGTTCAATACATGCAAGCTAAAGAATTCTGCTAACAGATTTCACCTACTTTGTTGTTACATGTTACCAAAAAAAAAAAAAAAATTAATCACATCCCATTCCCATCTTCCCTAGAGTCATTCAACACMAGTTAACTGGCTGGAAAGAATTACGTTAGTACCAATCTACTTGATCTGACTCGGTGCTGCTTTGATCAGACAAACTTACAGTGGTGGAAAAAGAAAATTTGCCTTATTCCTTGAAGTCATAGCTATATTGCTAGTTTCAGAAATAACAATCCTGGCATTCATCAGCCCAAGTCTGGGTTTAGAAACAGGCAGTTTACAAAACCAATGGACATTTATTTAAGTAACAGTAACTCCTTTAATGAGTCATGTTTAGTAATACCCAAGCGTATTAGACAGATGATTACAAATGATCTAAGCAGGCTATAAACTTACAGGCTTTATGGTAAACCAGTGTCTGAGTGGCATATCTCATGCTATCAAATGCACAAAACAATTTACTGGAGAAACATTTTACCTTTCATTAACTCTTTAATCGCATTGCTAATTAGCTTGAAAATACAGCATAGATTAACGCTACAACATTCATTATCTTCAAGCCATTTTCTGTCTTTGATATTTTCTGAAGAAATAATTTTTTCATCTCTTCTTTTTAGTGTTACATGAACACTATAAACACCTAACTCTTTTGCTGCAGATGATCTCCATTATGCCCATGGAGTCATATTATAGGGAGAGGCAGYTATGACCTCTTTCATAATCTAAATTTGGCTACTCCAAAGCCACCAATGCTCAGTTGTACAAGGACTCACTTGGTGTGATACACCACCTACAGAATGACCTCCTGTTCTGAGTGCCTTAACTGACTGCCTGTTGAAGTCTGTCTGATACCTAAATCATGGAGGTATTAATATTGTCATCTGCTACTTGTGCACTTGATAGCTAAGCAGCTACACTTTAACTGCCCAGTAAGGCCTTATTTGAACCCAATGAGTGAAGCAAAGGTCCAGGTGAACTCTAATCCTGGTGGAATAGGCAGCAGACTAGTGCAAAAAACTATGTGCAACCTTGGCTGTAGGGCAGTCTAAAAATAATATTTTCCAATGATTGAGCCCACTCTTCAGTTCTTGCTTGAACTCTTGCAGAAAAACAGGGATCATTTTGTACATAATCATACCATGCATAAATTCTGTGGTATTCACCTTTTTCTTTGTTTTTATGAGAATCATAGCTGCATRAATTGCACTATATATTGCTTAGCTTATTTCTTCCAGTGTAACTCAAATAATATTTGGATTTTATATCAGATACTCTACTATAACCTCTTTCAAGGCTGCTAAAATCATGTCACTATTATGTGTTTTCTGGAAAAAACATGGAATATATGACACGTGCCAATTTTAGTTTTCTAGATGGTTCATCCGTAAGCAGTCATTTCTTCTGCCTTAATGTAAACCATTACACAAAGATTCAAAAATATATTTAATTTGATTTMTTGCAATAGTTTTATATGAAACACAGTATAATAATGTTGTCCTTACAGTCATARWCTGTATTATATGTAAGATCTGTYCAGCTTTCTTTAATGATAATATTGCCTGTARTCAATAGGGTTTTTTTAATCATTCTGTCAGAACTAGATCTGTAGAGATAAGCAGTACTAGAAAAGTTTTGCAATTTTGTCAGTAATTRTAAGAGAGCTGAATATCATAAATTCCATTTCTGTGGGAAGCTCTTCTGTGCCTATATGTTTGGAAAAGGATACAAATTTAAAAGACAAAATAAGTCTTAGTTAAATTTGAGAAAGTAAACAAACACACAAACAATCAAAAGGCTCCRAAAACATTTTCTACTGCAACACTGTTTTTGGAAAGTTCTAGATATTTCCTGCCCAAATAAGATATAAATTTTGAAAAGGAGAGTGTAACTATCTGAGCCTTGGCACTTAGTTTTGGAGACTACAGAGGTCATTTTCATTTCTTCTTTAAATGTGTTCCATGTACAAACAGAAAATTCTGAATTCAGTTTTAACTCTGCCTTGGCTCATCCTTGCACCCTTGAAAACACATATTTCCTAAATCACTGTCTGGAAAGTCATATTGTTCTGTGGCAGGCAATCACTGAACTAGCCTGAAGCCATATTGACAGAGCTTTGAAGATTAAAAGTGTAACATTGTACTGGATGTAAATGGAAGAGGGAAGAAAGTTTAGCATACAGAGTACTGTCACACTGAACCTTTGGAAAAAATTCTCCTGTGTATGTTAGGAGTATGGCTAATGCACTAAGAAAAGCCTATGTGTTSCTGTTCCAGGAGCACAGCAAGAGTTGCTCAATATGAGCTTTCAGGTATCTATGTCTCAACCAGCACAGGAAGGCTCCTCTCCCTCCTTCCTCATGTGTGAAACACAATTATATATCTTTGCTGAGGTATATCATACTAAACTGGTACAACTGGGCCACTTTACTTAAGAATTGGACTCGATGATTCTTGTGGGTCCCTTCCAACTCAGAACATTCTGTTATTTATAATAAGGTTATTAATGAGATGCCACTGTGACAATTTTATCCAATAGCCATTGTCATTTAGAAGACACCTCATGCTGTGATCCAGAAATGTGACTGTGCAATAAAAAATAGTAGAATTTACTAAAGATAATTAAACAAGAAAGAAAACCAAAACATGACAGTCCAGTAGAGGTTGATAACTTGTTTTGGATATATTTTGGAGGTCTTTTTCAGTCTTGCTCAAAATATTTTATATACTGAAAGTCACAGGATCCCTTTGCYTGGCCACACTAAGCAGTAATTTGCCACAGCAGACTATCACATTCTATATTGATATGGAGAGAAGGAGGTATTACCTACGCATCCAGAGACCTGCAGACACATTTTGCCAACAATGGCATGAATAGATCCAGTTTTGATCTGGCTATTCAGATATTTTTCAGTCCTTCAAAATTGATTTTCTGTAAAYGATCCATAATCTGTGAAGGAATCTTTGGTATCAACAGTCAAATAAAATTTCTGAGAAGTGTTCAGAGAATACATTGTGGACAGCAGTGCTGGGACAGAAAGAAATTTTTGATCATACTCTGGAAAAATTCTACAACACCTGAAGAGGACTCCAGGATGTGAAAGTTGGCAGTAAGTGGACAAACTCATGTGAAGCTTGATATTAAATTATTTGCATTACAAAATTCCTTGTGACACTCAACACAGTTCTTATAAAAAATTTATATTACTGTGACCATAAAGAAAATTTGCCATTTAAAATTTATGATAGTCCAATATCACAACTTTGTGATCAAGCCAAAATAAAATCAGCAGATATGGTGGTAAACAATAATAAAATTTAATTTCTTCTTACAGAGCAAACTCTTTTTTCTTTTCAGCTCTTTCTGCACCTTAAACACAATTTATTTACAAAATAGCTGTGTTCCTTTGYCTTCCATTTTGAGCTCTCTGGCCAAGTTATACTTTGATGGACTTGCCTTTAGGGTTTCTTTTCCCTTTCTGGTAAACAAACTGCCCTAGGAGATAATTTTATCGCTTTCTTTCTAAATTGTAGTAAAAGCCATAAAAAGTTGTTGGCCCTCCTCTAAGGTACATCAGCAGTTACAGAGGGTTATGCTGGCCTAAACACAGCTTACTGTGCAAATTATTATTTCAGTGCAAATAGATGCAATAAATAACARCATTATATAATTATTATCATTTCAAACGCTAAAAATCTTTTCCAGAATTTCTTTTATGGAGCAATATTATAGCTGTAGGACAATATGCCTTCATTCTACTGAAAAGCTGCAACTTTAAGGGCAAAGAACCTGATTCTGATAGATGCTGAATATCAGTCAGCCCATGGGGTTTGTGGATGCTGAGCACCTTGCAAAGGGATACCTAGTACTTCATAGGATCAGTCCGTAGCAGCACTGCTGCAAAAAGCTCTTGGAGTTTCTGTCATATGGGCAATAGAAAAATGTGATAAARTGTGTTTAGGTTAAATATAGCAACCTACTCAGCTGTTAATACTGGCAGTGGAGAGTCAATCTGAAGACAGAGTTGAAAGGATTCTAGCTCTAAAATTGAAAAAGTTTTGGATCAATATAGGTAAATAAGAACACAGTAGGCTTACAGAGGAACAGAAGTCCCAGTTTCAAGTCTATGAAAAGTGAAAGAATTGTTCTGTCAAGATTACTGTTTTGTAGGCCCTTCAAAGTCCTCTAGTGTTCAGAMAACTGTTTGTCCTCTTTAGGGGAGATGTGCAAAATAGCAGTGGCTAACATTTTCATTTTCATTATATTTGTTTTCCTTATGCTTGACTGCTCTGTACAAAACCATTCCCTATAATACTGGGCAATCTAGCTTGCAATTTTAAAAGCATCATTCACAATAAATAAATGTATCTATCTGTCAGATCTCAGAACAAAACACAAATGTTCTGTGTTTTCCATAAGAGAAATATACAATTCAAAAACTCCCCAAAGTAATTTTCTCCCAGGTCCATCATATACTCATGTTTAATAGGCTTTTTAGTCCAGATGGCCAATATTAGGAATTCAGCATTGTATATATAGAAATAAATTTACTAGAACAATGATATGAACATTGTATCAAAAGCATAGCATATCTGGTGTTCACATGCTGTTTCTTTTCTTTCTAACTTAACTTCCAAATCTCCTTGACCCAAATGTGCAGAGCTCCCACCCACAAGTAACTGGCTTCCAGGTGCCTGTTGCACCATGCATCCATGCCTGGGATGTATATGAATTGCAACACCCCGATCCCTTCCTTCTGCTAGTACATGCTTGAAAACAGGTAAACAAGCAAAACTCCTAATTTTTGGGTCCATAGTATATTAGACCCAGAATAAAGCAGAATTCAAGAAGATAACAATACTTGTCTCTAAATGTGAATTCCAAGYAAGCACTTAAATAAAATCCAACGAGTCTGATGGAACAAAAAGGAACAGCAAAAAAACCAACAAAACTGATGAACACTGTAGTGCCCTCCCACCATACTACCGAATATAGWTGGAGTAATTCACAGCTTTCATTGAGAAAGATGTGTGCTTGGTGTCAGAACTGATTTTGATTACATAGCTTTTGTACCTATGCCTTTTAAGTATTTCTACCACTCTACTGACCTAAGCAAGAATTTGGGCGCATGAAACAGTAAAGAGATCCCAGATCTTTTAGTCACATTAGGAAATGCAAGATATCTATGAATCCATCACTATGACCTTAATCCTTATCAGGAATTTGACAAGACCCAACAAAAGAAGCCAGTTTTTGTCCACTTTATGTCCTTTCTTATTACCTAAATGATCTGTCACTCAAGTAACAGAATAAGTATTGACAGACTTATTCTCACAGGTATGATAAGTACTGCTACGTCTCTTTTGCAGGTCAGAATCTGAACCACAGGCCATCAAATAGGGAAACACATAAGCACATGCTCACCTGAGACATGTCTGAGAGCAAAGAATACATTTGAGAATTTRCCTAGACCTACAGGACTTCAAAAGATTCATGCAGATGGTTGTAACAATGTTAAGAGTTAAAAACCTAGAGCTTCTGAGTGCTGCTGAAAGGTTTTAACCACAGGTTCCTCTGCAGCAAGTATGTAGAAAGACCTTTATAGGACAAAGTCTTTACCATAAAACTGTTAAAATATGTTGGGCTATTTGTTTGACAGTTGTTTCATAACCTTAAGACACAGAATTTTATTGGCAGCTGAAACCAAATCTAAAGTTATCTGGGGAAGAGAGACGAGAAAAATTCCATTATATAAAATAGTCTCCTTCGGTTGGCCATATTTTTGATACAGGCATTATTTTTTCATGTTTCAGTGATGGGAGAAGCAGATTTAAGGGCTTCCTCCAGATAATTTTATTTCTCTTTCTACAAAAGAATTGAATCCTACAGAAGAAAATAAATATTTACCTTTTATTTTGAMTAAACATTGTAGTAAAAGTAAAATGCACAAGGATTCAAACAGACTTGAAAATTTACTTTTAACAATATTGGCTTTGATCTGAGGAGTCTAAAGGGTTTTGGATAACTAAGAGCAGATTTTAGTTCGGGTGTGATGACTGTATTTTCTCCTGACTACATTATGTACCAATAAAAAATAAGTGKTTTAGGGGTCATAATTATTTGTGAAATCTTTGTTCAAAACTGYTTAGCCTAAGATCACTGCTTTTAGCAATTAATATCTCAATCCTTTTAAAATATGTTGAATACTGATGATATTTTTTTAGACGTAAGAAGTTCACATGTCCCTTGGYCATCAAAGATGTAATTGTCAAACAATGTCTGTGTATATTTGTAATAAAATATATTTTATGTACATCAAACATGGAGCCTGAACTATAACTGCAGAGCAATTTTTTTATATCAGGAATCTTAGCCCAAACAAAAATCTTCACATTTAGGGAAAATCTTAGGTTTACTTAAAAATATTTAAAAAGGTAATACTTTCTGAGGCTTTTCATCAGAAGCATTAGAGACTCAGCTGCAGTTGACCATTTCCTTCCCAGATTAAAAATGTATTAACGTTAAGAAAAAGTAAATCAATAATCTGAATATATCAATCTAATCTTGTTGTTTCTAGTATTGTATCTCCAATCTTTCATGCGTTCTTCCCCTTAATTTACTTATTCTCGTTTGTGTTAGTGTAGCCTTCTCCGTGCTTTCAGAGGACCAACTTTCCCTAGATTCCCAGGTGTGCTAGAGGAAATTTTGAGGTAGGTTGCCAGATTGCAAACACTTTTCCAGGTCTGATCTGGCAAAGCAGTGTAAAAAACAAGGGTCAGAACTTGCAATAAATATATTTAGCTTTTTGCTGTTTAAATTTAATCAAATGTATCAAGCTAACAGTAACTGGAAAGCATAATGCTCACTTACTAAAAGAAAATAAGTTCAAGTGAACTTCATATGTCACTGCTACAAAATTTACAGGGCCTAATTTTATTATATAAAGCAGTCTAATCTATAATGTGCTTGGTTTGATGGAGAATATTAAAAGTTGAATTACGAAATACAATAATAAGCTGTGTTTAAAGGCAGCCTATAAAATGTAATAATTTTATGACAAAAATGAGACCTCTAGAAGGAAATTTTACTATTTAATTTTTAAATTAATTTTTTTTCTCCCCACATCCATTTACTCTGTGATATCAGAAATTTAATAACATTACCTTTCTTCTTTTTAAACACTGTCATAATTTTTAGCTGTTTTTAAAATTCATCATGGGCACATCATGAAAAAATGCATTAAAAACAAATAATGACAGGGAGTCTGTTCATTTTTACTGTGAAAGGAGGAGGTAAATACAGGTACAGATAGAACTGAAAGGCATAAAGGTGTGTGACATGTAAGGTTTGTTAGAATATCACTAGTGCGGAAAAAAAGAAACAGAAACTGCACTCTCATGTCCCTGTTCCTCACTGACCTGCTCAATAAACCAATCCAATCACCGAACCACTGCCAAACACTGCTTGAGGAGAGACCATTTTGTTTGTGCCAGGAGCAGTCTAACATGCATGTGATATAGACAATTGACTAATGAGATCTATGAGCAAGTGATTCAGACTGCCCACGTAGAAGACCAAACATTTGTTTGTGTATCTTTAGCCTTTTTCCTTTTTTTTTTTTTTTTGAATCCTGCCCCTTGACAGTTTCATTGAATGTCTCTAGCTCTTGTACTCCATAATCCCGTAAAATTCTCTTTGTGATGCAGCAAACAGGCAGGATTTCATGTCCCAGAATCACTGCTAGTCACCACTGGGTTTTCCTCTAGGCATCTGTGTAAACTGTATTCATTCAGCTGCTATTTGGTTAGTGGACTCTGGAGGCTTATGTAGATATAAGATATACAGAGCTGACATTTCTGGCAGACCCTAATGCTACTTCCTTTTCTTTTGTTCTCTATTGTTCCTTTCCGTGGCATGAAGCAGATGCTTATGATGTCCGTGTTGTGAGTAGGAGCTGTAGAAACTCCACTGTTCAACTTCTTGTCAATGTTTAAGTCTCTGTAGGCATCATTATTTATACTTCCAAAGGAATACGTGACATTCTGGAATTCTACAGCATGAAAGCGGTCAAATACAAAATTTTTGAAAGTGCAAAGACCTCCTTTTGGGTACTGGTGTATTACAATAGTCAAGTGAGAGATAYATCTTTTCCAGACCTATCTTCTCCCTTCAAGCTCTGAGAGGTTTCCACTATGTAATAAAAGTAAGGAGAAGAGATGAAGTTTCAGTTTGCTACAGTAAATGAAAAGCATAAAATAAAAAGTAAAATCATTGTAATCTGAAGCTTTTTAGAAGACACTGTAAACAAAAATGAACACTGACAACATTCACACTTGTACATAAGTTTCTGACAGTAATCTTAAGAAGTTATTTGGTCTTGAAACTGACTTGCAGTAAAATGAAGACTTCAATTTAAGGAATATTGTAGAAGTTTTAATATGAATAAATGAAGGGGATTAAATCCAGGGTAACAAACTGGTCAGCAAAAACATGCTTCCTATTTGGTAGAGCAGAATATCAAACTTTTTTCTGACTAAATCTAAGTTTTACTCTGACTTCTAAGTATTTCTAAAGCATATATTGTACTGAATTCTTCCTATGTGGTGTTTTATCAGTTTATGCTACCTTTACACTCTGTATGATTCTCATTTACAGAGAGCCCTGTTGTCAAGTGTAAAGAGGCGTTACTATTTACTAATTGCAATAGCAAGGTTATTTTACATTGCCAAAAGAGAATGCAAAATGAATAAAMAACAACACATTAAAATTGCTTCAGTGGGAACAACCCCTTTATCAAGAAATTATACAAAAGATATACCTAATAATCTTCTATCATCATAAATTATATAAGCATCTGTGAGGCCTGGGAATGAGGGTAACAGAGATACCCCTTTCCTTATAATATCTCAAATATGYAGTTGATAACATTGAGTAACTGGTAACGAAACATAAACCAAATATTTCTTAAGAATAAAAAAGGGTCTTATTTTTACACTGTTCTAGTGATTGGATCGAGAAATGCAAGGYTGTCTTTAAGCCACTTTGGGGCTTCCTAGGGCTTTCCAAAAATCTGTTGCCTACTCAGAAATCAGCAGATTTGGAACATCTCTATACTCTGTTTTCTACAGTTTTGTAAAAAAAATAATGGCAATCTAGATTCTTTGTCCTTGACAAAGACTGGTTTGTTACCTGCCCTRAAATTCAACTCCAGAAATTTTGTGRTAGCTAATGCGCACTGGAGATACTTTGAGTGACCTGGGTAGCAAAAATGGATCTCAATATAGGTATTAAAAATGCAATATAGAAATTTTTTCATGTGTTAGACTTCTGGTTTGAAAATTTAACATTCCTTAATTTCTGACTATAATATGCATATTTATGTGTCAAGACTATCTGCTGACTCCTAATGTTCCTCTGTGGAAATTTTCTGTTTGCTGATGAATTTTCTCATCATGCTTTTCCTCTATGAACAGATGTAAATTTGGCAAAGACATATATTTACATTCCTGAAGAGCTTATTTGGCAGGTGGCTTTTGTTTTTTACAACCTGCTCTCTTTCTTAGATAGTAAATATTTCTCTGTCTTCTTTCCCTCTGTGATTCTGTGTGTGACAGAAACATCTATTTTGTAAATTCAGATTAATATTGTATCCTGTCTGTAGYTATGTAGTTCTCTGTAATTGCTCTGACTGAAATTACTGATTATTAATAGTTTTATCCTTGAAAGCCAGCTAGATTTTTTTTTAAACAAATGCATTGTGCCTTGCTTGACATGTTAAGACTATAATTTTTGGACTATCTGATTCAGAAGATTCTGGCAGTCTGAGATCTGTAAGCCAAGCCATTTTTTACACAAATTCCTTTCCATGGCTTTCCTTCTCTTCTGTCTTGTAGCAGGAACAGCAGTGAAGTAGAAGGCCCAAATGCACCCCAGAGCACCTTGGTGAGACAGTGGAGGTGTCCTCATGACAGGGACACCCACCCAAGTTTTTTTATCACATTCTTCTTCACTAAATTGTATTTCCGGTTGATGTCAAGAAGCGAACCTGGCATCCAGTTCACAGCTTTATAACAGAAACAGACAAATCTTATTAAAGAATATTTGTTTTCTAATCTATGACCCTATCTATTTGTGGTTTTTTGGTGATACATACAATTACACACAATATGATAGTTGTCATCGTATTGCCAGTTCTTTGGCCATATTTTTTCCATCTTTTCAAAGACTACACAAGGRGATAATATGAATTAAATTATGTATTTTTCATTCAACAGAGATTATAAAGAAAGAAGAAAAAATAGGTACTATTAGACACCATTTTGAATACAATTTCAAAATAAACATAAGCCTCTGAATTTGCACAGTGGAAACCATATTCTACACCATAAAAATTTGTTTTGGATAACAGAATAGTCATTATAATGACATATTCTGGAGAGTGCATTTTCAAGGTTTCATGTCTAGCGATCCCCTTAAAAGACTGATGCCATTTGTGTCTGGCAATGATAACTACCATGTACTATAGCATGCAAAGCCAGTTATTTTAATCTATTCATACTGATTTCAGAAAGATAGAGTTGCATTGTTATATCTTGAGGCAAAAATGTGTGTCTCTTGAATTGGTTTTGTAAAAATTTTCACTAAAATTAAAGTGACATTTAAAGCATTAGTGATTTTTCATGTCATAATTTATATACACTTACAGTAAAATACAGAAATATGTAGATTAATATAGTGAAGCAGGTTTACGTATTTGTGTTTTATCTCGGGACCCTGAGTAAAAAACAATTTTGATCATGAAATATCCAGTCTTTTTTAGTCTTTTGGGGCAAGTTCAGTGTCAGAACTTTATTTTCTATAGGCTTTTATTAAATCAGCTACAGAAGAGACAAAGTGACTCATATCACAKTCACAACTATAAAGCTCCAGATAGGAAAAGACCTGCTCCCTAGAATCCTAGTCATATGTGATGACAGAAATATCCTAAGGGAGAGCAAAGCCCCTGGCATATTTAAGTAACTGGGATTTAAATTAATGTATTTCAGTTTCTCTTCATAATTTGCATTGTTTAGGTTTTAAATAAATCAAATTTTCACCTATTTCTAAATATTTTTGAATGGTGTTGTATCTAATGACAGATTAAACTCTATGCATAGTAAGACTGAGAAATATTCTTCAGTACAATAGTACTACAATAGTATGTCCCTGATAGAGTTTAACATCCATCACTTTCACTGCTTTATATAAAATCATGATTGAATTTCACTCTTGACTCAGTTAACTACAAGTTCCCAATGTAGTTGATGTAGAATCTGTTGAAACATATCCCTAATAAATCAAAATATAAATCCTTATAGCTATGTAAATATGAGAGAGCCCATTCATGGTCCCACAGGAACTGACATAAAAAAAAGTCACTGAAAGGTATGTAATGAATTTGTATCAGTCTAGCCATTACTGCAGAGAAACCACTTTTCTCATTCGTTTTCTCACATTAAACATGAGGTAGAGCAATTTACTTCCTTTGGGTGATGGGTGTCCTACTGCACAATTGCCACAGAGTAAAAGGTTGTATATGTACTATAGTGTGTTTATATGTATATACGTGTGTGGGTGGATGTGTGTGTGTGTATAAATAAAATAGTATATAACAGATCGACTGGCATAATGCAAATCCACATTTATCACACTAAAATCTGTGAGACAGACAGACCTTGAAGTTAAAAGAAGCATCCCTGCTTTGCTCTCTGTAATGTTGTTACAAAGGCTAATATTGTTTTCCAGTCGGATAGATCCTGATAGAGGCTTTGTGAACTTCTGCCATGGTATATCATTTTAGCAAAGTAGAGTTGGCCCAAAACCTTAGGTTATTCCTAAAATATTTTTACTCATCTCTCCCCACCTGCCTGCCTCTCTAGCAAGGAGGTTCTCTGATATGATCATTGACACAGACATGGCAACTAGAAAAGGATCATGGCTGCTCCAGGAGCCAACTCTTGACTATTCTGATGGAGCTAGTTGCAGAAACTCAAACTGGCTGAGCATCAACCTCATTTTTTATACCATGTCCTTTGAATTGAAGAGGTTTGCCAGTTTTATAGAACATTTTTTCTTATATATTTCTTGCATAAAATGGTATTAAATTATTTGGAATTGTGTTGATTTCTGGCACAAATTACTTAACTATACCTGAGGTAAAAGCTAAGCAGACTAAGTTGTACTTTCCATTTCAGTGGAAGATAAAATTCAAACTGAAGTCCACAATTTCCTTTAAATCAGGACTGAGCAGTACAATCTTAATTAAGTCAGTAATAACAGATGTCTTGCCTTCCAGGTGAAGACTGGATTTCACACAGGGTAGCAGTTTTGAACTTTCTGTATATCTTAAAATTATTTATATTTCCGGGGGGGGGGGGGGGGGGGGACGTGGAGGGGGCTGTTACTTTTGTCTCCTGGATTTGTGCTTTTGTATCATTAGGGTACGACTTTGGGAACCACTTCTCTCCTGGGTTTAGGGAAAGCTTTACAGGGTTTGTGCACATACCATAGCACCATCAGTTAATGTATCATCCTTCAGCCATTGGAAGGAGCACAGAACTGGCTCTGTGCTGGAATTCAGTCAAATCTTGTCTAGCTAACAAGTTTCCTAGTTTCACATACTCCCCTGTCTCCTGGCAGAGATGACAAAATTGCTGGAATCCAAACACAMAGAAAAATGTCAGCAAAACTAGAGGGATCTAAGAGGGAAAAGGAATCCTAATGTGTTTAGTCTAGAACTGATATCTTATTATATTTGAAAAGAGATCAGAAAATAAAAGAATGAAAATACAAAAATAAAGGACTATACACATTAAAAATTAAAAAGATCCAGCAGTAGAATGGAGAAAATAGAACTATTTCCTTATATAGTCTCTGCTTTGACTCAAGTATGATATGAAGTTAACCTCAATGTAGCACACAATGAATGCCTGAGATAATAAAAAACCATTTTATTACTGTGATACCTTTATGACTAAAAAAAATTTCGAACTTATTTTCTTTTTTTCTGCCTATATATTTGTAAATTGTATCTCTCATAAAGCCTGCATCTTGCCAAGAGACTTTTGTGAGCTTCGGTCTTGCTACTTCATTTGATCATTTGGTTGATTGGTTGGTTTTTTTTAAGTCAGTATATTTCTAAGAGACTTCCTTGTGTATTTTCATTTCCAGGATATTTAAACTTATTTCCCCTTTTATACAAGCATCTAGTATATAGCTAGAGAATAAATTGTCAAAATTTACTGCCTCCAAGAAGGGCAAAATATTTTAAATATACCTGTAAAAAGCTACTGCTATCCTTTTTTTTTCTTTTCAATAAACATTGAGAGAACTGGAATAGACTACGCCAGACGAAACTAATGGCAGGAAATTTGTTCCCTTTACAATTGGTTCCTTCCCTTTATTATGCATTGAGGACTTTCTGTGGTAATTGCTAATACAGCATCTTTCCGTGTGATTGCACATTGTCTGCATCTGGGCAAGTGCACGTAGCACATTCCGAGCGCAGTGAGAGACGCCTGTTCTCGTGACTCATCCGAGCAGTGCCGGTGAATTCCCATGAAGTTGTTCACTGATCACTGCTTAGCCCATGCAAATCAAAGTAAGTCACAACAACACCAATGCTGCTGCATCTTCATGCCAGAGTGCTCTGCTGAGCCTTGGCTTGTTTACCGCTGAATTCCCTTCAAAGGGGAGGCTTGACTATGTAAACAATTGAAGACCTTAATATATAATTAATGTGTTTTCTAATTAAATAGTAACCAAGTATGTTGTAATGTTTCAATTAAGAGTATAGAAAGTAATTAATTGTAATCTTAAATACTTAATGTGAGCATGCCAATTAACAAAATGCTACTTCTCTAATTTAAAAATTGTGCTTGGCTCAATTTCAGAATAACTATACATTTTTAGGACAATTTTTTTTCATAGCAGGATTTTTTTTTCCCAAGACAACAAACTTTTAAGTTTATCAATATAGATAAAGTCTCTTGGTCTAACTAACTTTACACACATAGAGACCAACATAAAATTTTTACTTAAAAAATACCATGCTAACTATTTTTTTAAACATTTTTTTTTTTAAGTGAACAGTGTGAAATCCCCATTTTAATTATTATTTCAAGGATATTTACTCCACATATTAAGTCATATGATTTAGGCATAAGGTCAATGCATTTCATTTCCCCTGGCTAACAAGAGGTAAAATAGTATTAAAGTCCCTGGAATTAAACTATCAGTTCCAGTTGGATTTTAGTCTTTGAAGGAGTGTTTTGAGTCTCAGCTCTAAACATTGTATGTCACTGGAGACAACACAGAGTCACAACAATTTAACAGGAGCAGGGTGGAAGACATATTACAATATTTGGATTTCTTTAAGAGGCGCTACTTGAAATTCATTGCTGGCTTTCTTTTCTTCTTCTTTAGTGTTGCCAGTGGGGTATTCCAATGCCCAAGGATGGGTTCAAGTCACACGCTGCATAAAGTCATGCACAGAAAGGTAGGATGGACGGCACTGTTTTCAGTCACCATCTGTCTCTATGAAAATAAACCTGACTTTTTCCACTCATTGCACTCAAAGCTAACAAACCTTTCCTGCAATGCAATATAAGACTGGTAAAGTGTAGAAATAGATTCATTGGGTCACTGTAGTGACAGTATTGACTCAAAAATAGAGGGCAAAAGCACATTTTAACACTGAGAAAGGAGAAAAAAAAATCAACGTTGGTTCCTGAAATAAGGATAGTATGCCATATTTAGGCAGTCTAATGGAAGTCAGCTTGACTATTACACATCACATTTCCTTTATGTTTAAAGAAAGTCAACAGAAGTCCAAATTTTGTGAGCTTTGCAATGTCTTAACCCAACAAATTTGAAGCTTCTGTGCAAGATTCCTCCAGAAGAATCTAGACTGATGCATTTCATCCTGAATGGAAAGAATTCAACAGAAAAGAATAAAAAATTGTTCAGTACTCGGCTTGTGAATGTCTGAAAATACAAAGTTTGAGGACTTGTTTGACCATCTACTTCTTAAATAGACCTCTAAAATGTAATGCAAAAGACTTCCTGAAAGCAAAACATAGACTAGCCCTTCATTTATTCTGTAAAAGAGCTTATGATTTGTTTATTTCTGTAAATACAGTATAGGCAGATTGTTTATCTGAGGAATGTAATGCATTATTTCAAGGCATAAAGTCCAACAGTATTAATTATAAATGTCATTTTAAATTAATAATAGCCCGAATAATAATGATAAACAAGCCAAGTATTTAATATGCCTTTTTATTTTGATGGAGCATAATATGTCAGTACAGAGGTTACTACCTTTCGTCATTATTTAACATTGACCAAGGTTATATACATTATAATTGTTATGAAATGAATGCAATTATATAATAGTTTTAGTGCAACCACAGTACCTATGTTTAGAGGATAATTTAAGTGACAGTTTCTTTGCACATTATGCCCTCCTTTAATGTCATTCTAATTTATTATAGAAAAGCCCTTATGTGTAAGAAGTATTCAAATGCAYTTGGGAGTTCCCTTCATATCATATACATCTTATTTTCCAGTGCTTAATACTGAACTGTGTATCACAAAACATAACCCAATATGCTTGATTTCCTCTACAAGGTTCCCTTTAACTTTTCATTGCATGACTGGTTGGAATGTGCAAATTATAACTTGGAGCAGAGTATTCTGAGAGAATAATATTTGCCTTAGGAGCAGTGTGGTCACATTGTATTTCCAAGGCAGAAAGCAACATTGAACTACCTGCCCTGACAGAATTCATTTATCACCAGGAGTTATGCTATGGTAGAGCTCAGAGCAGCAGAAGTTCCCTGTTTCAGAAATAGGTGGCACAATTTTTTAACTTGCACTTAAACAAAGTGATGAAATTCTTTTCTTGGGGTTTTATGTTCTTTATCTTCAAGGATAATTAACAYGTTTAACATCTAAAAGTAGGCATTCATATTCATACAGTTGCTTGAAAACATAAACCAAGGTCTGAYTGACCAACTTGAAAAGTACCATACAGAAAACAGGTTTCTTAGCTGTCCGTGGCTTGATTTTTTTGTCTTCTGTCAAGTATCTCTTGTAAGCTCCTTTCAAAGACCCGTTATTGAATCAAGCAAATGGATGAGTGGCCCTTCACACTGTAATGTTTGTAATAATTTAAGGGTATGATTCCTTTCATTCAAAGTCAATGACTAGAGGTATGTGTCAAACCGAAGGTAATCATCTACGATCCTTGTGGAGGGCCTAAAGCTAACACCATCTGAAGGCAAATTGCAAACTCCCAAAAAGAAACTCATCACCACTGCTTTTGATATTTGTTCTGGGATGGGCAGAAACACCCTCTGCAAGAACGTGTCTCTTCATCGTCCACACAGAAAACTAAGAAAAGACATTTCAYTTTTGATGGTTAAATTTGCATAAAAGCAATCTCAGACTTAATCAATTACTAAATATGAATCTATCACTTGAAGAAGGAAGTACTTCACAGTAATGAATACAAGTTTTCACAAGGACATTGGGTACAAACAAAACCCAGTAGGTCTGAGATCCTTCTCAGTTCTCACATATATGAAATTTGTATTGCACACAAGTCAGTAATATCTCTTTTCCAGATTTTTAAATTACTTTGGGTGTMTGCAATGCAGACCGGTACGTGGTGCGATTTTTTTTAAAAAGTAGATTTAGTCATATCAAAAACCTAGTGAGAACATACTTGAGACTTGAGTCTCATAAATATTCTCATTTAGAGATCCTTAGATCAACAGAAATATTGGAAAAGAAGAAAAATAAATAAAGAGCATCTACATAATGGATGAAGTAACTTGTTTCAAAATGGTCTGAAAGAATACTCATATCTCCTCATATGTGTCCATGTGCCTTTGGATTCCCAGCAATAATAGGAAGTGAACATCTGGAAGCCATTTGCTAGGAGAATTTGGTGAATTTATCATTATCAATTCATTCAGTATTCCCTGTAAATTCACTTATGAATCTCTTAAGAGTTCTTAGGGATGTCAGTTAACATTCAATTGTTCTTATGGATCCATCTTACGGTTCAATTGCAGTACGTTTGTTTAAATGGCACCGGTTTGTGCTCAGATTGTCTCTAGACAACAAATCCATTTGCCACCTTTTGGTTGCTCTATTACTTTGCTTTTTGTTTGCTTTATTTGGAGACATTACTGGACTTTAGAGGTGCTGTGGCTTTTTTTTTAAATAGCAGTTGCCACAATCTCTAGTCTTTGCACCTAAAACATCATTAATGGAAATTTAACATAATATTTTAAAGGAGGCCAGGTAAAACCCCCTAGCTTTAGCCACTTTTTCATAAAATTGGAAAATAATATGAAGAGAAGAGGTTAATTTCCAAATTAAGGGGATCATCATATTTTTTTTTTCCTTTGACACCACTACCAGAAGTAATTATGAGTATATTTAATTCTTAGTAGTTTAGCACTTTCAACCGTTAGTCTCTCTGCAAGGTTTAAACTCACAAAAGAAAAAAATCAATGAGTAACATTTTACAGGTTCCCTGACACCTGGCATATGCTACACATTTTATGCTGCCAGGAAGGCCCTCTTTATATTCAGGTTTTTTTCCTCGTAGAAGATAAAACACTCTTGAAGAAGAAAAAGAAATAACAATTTTTTTTCACTTTCTTTATGCTCATAACGCAGAAGACTTAAGGACATTTTTCAAATTTGTTACAGTTCATCCTTTTTTTGTTTGTGTCCTACATTTCGTATACATAGTTCACACTGCAAATTCTTTTGTGTGTGAACAATCTGCTTCTCTGATCTTACCATTCCCGCTGCATGGTACATAATAGGATCACAGTTGTGTTTTATTTCCATATGGAAAACAACTGGGTAAAAGACAGTGTAGGCAGAGAGGACAGGTGAGGTCCTTTTGTCTCCTTAAAGCTCTGCAACTAGTTTCTAGTCTGCTCTCACTACAAAATTATTAAGTTCTCAGAATAATCTGGTTTTTGTCTCATGTTTTTATGAGTTAGGCTCTACCTGGCACACTAACCACTAGGCAGATAATCTTGTGAGTCTCTCAATTTTGTGCTTACAGAACTGTAATTCCTTCTACCCTTATGACCCCACAAACCCACACCTTCTGCATTAGCATATGGCCACTCTCCTGCCCATTCCAGTGGATATTCCAGATAACCTTACAGTTCCATCTAAAACTTTTTTTAATAGACTGTGATTTTAAAGCATGATCTAGTGTCCAATTTATTTTTAATTTCATGTTACTTAAAAATAAAACTTTATCCACTAGCTGAAGTAACCTGGATGTCATAAATCGAAAAGCTTGACATTCTGCAGAATATTAAGTACTTCATTATTCAGCAGTGCATGCAGTACCTTTGCAAAACGCATCCAGTTTTACAAAGTCTTATATGTTCCTATGGAGAATCTGCAGCAGACTGTCTCTGAAATGATAAGACAGTTTAGCAGCAGTAAGAAATCCTTTGAAAGTAAGTTGGGTTTTTTAAATGTAGTCAGGAAATATTTTAAGAAAGATTTGTTGGCTGTTGTTTTTGCTCCACTTCAAACTGAGTCAGTGTGCTAAAATATTTGTGATGTGACTATTTATTGCTGTATATATACTAACAATATGTGTACACTATATGGGAACACACACTGATACGCAATGGAATGGAAATAGTGTTTCATTTGTCTTTACAACAGTCAGACTAAATGCTAGCATAACCATTTTCTCAGATAATGACAGAAGCAGCAACAGTCTAAAAAACAAAGATGTAAAGTGTGTAAACCACATCAATYGTTGTGACTTATTGCCACAAGAGGGAGTGAATCCCAAAGACAGGGATCTTATGGTCCTTCTTCAACAGCCCAGTTTCCAGGATTCAACTGGAGAACCAAAGTATTCAAGCCAGTCATAACAGTACACGTTAGAGAAATGACACTTGAGATGGTCTGATCAGTGTCACTGAGGGGTTTTATATGGTCATCAACACCCACAATTACGTTAGAAATGAAATTAGATGATGACTTCTTTGTTACCAGCTTCCTGTACTTAAAGGASTCTAAGAAATTATTACAACATTTGAAAATTATTCTCTACAGTGAATTATTCAACCACTAAATCCAAAAAATAAGTGGACTGTCAGATTTGCAAAAGACCCTCTGCAGTGAAGAGCAGACTGCAGCTATCCAATTATCTGCTCCCTTGGTTGCCTAACTGATCTATGAAATCAAATTAAACACCAATCTGCAGATTTAATATTAATATTTCAGTACTAAAGGATATGGACCAAATCTACTGAAACAATGAGGAATACCTAAGTCCTTCTGTGGTTTTCAAATGGAAGATAGTAAATCTTGAATGGTTAAAATCTATAACCAGCTATTCTGTTCTCTAGAATTGAGTGTTATTAAACTGAATTCTCACTTTTTATGCTAAATTCGCAGCCATATTCACTCTATCCCACCTGCATCAATGAACAAGTAATGGAGCATACAAAAAAGGATAGCTAACAGTCTCTCTTGGTTTTCTGCAAGCTGTTTTGAGTTCCCTTGTCTTGTTGGCTTTGCTTTTGGTTTTACTTTTTCCTTACCTGAAGCTAGTCAGTCATCCGAGGGGATAGATATTGCAACAACGAGGGAACTGAGAACCATATCTGTCCTCTCATTACCTCTCTTATTTTTAYTCCGTTCTCTTCTTCTGCCCATTCCCTTCCATGTGTTTTACCAAGGAAAACTACTAAGCATTTTCYGCAGCAACCAGAGTCAAGGTGAAATACTTAGGAGTTCTCTGTTCTGGCTTTCCAGAAACACGGCAGAACAGTATGTTTCTTTGGAGGACATTTTTACTTGGAAGAGGAAGGGCAAGGGCAAGGGCAATGAAGAAGACTGATTTAAGAGAACATATGATTAATTATCTCTTTGTTTATGTATATACTAATTWAGTAACTTCCACTCTTTCCTTTGTCAATATTGCTCTATTAGTTAGTGAAATAGCAAAACGTCCCTTATCTCTGTCTTATCGTCATTTCTTGTCAGTACGTGCCACCCACTAATTGMTATTATTAAACTGAAAGAAATTAGGACCTTTTTTTTCTTTCAGTTACCTGGGATTTCAGGACCCCTCTTCTTTAAGGAGAGATGCCTGGCAACAGTCTTCAATTATTCTTTTACTATCCAGTCTCCAGCTGCTATTACATCACTGGATATTCCAAGACTAGGCCTAAGTCACCACCATTTCAGCTAACTAAAATCGTTTAAGCTCTGTGATTGACGGGGAACACATCCCATGGAAAGAATGATGTGTTCTAGATTTAGGTAGACAAAAGCATTTATTCCACCACATTCTTAGCTTTTTAGGTACCTCTTGGAGGATTCTGGCAGTGATTCTTGCCCAGAAGCTCTCCTATACCCATTTGAGCTAGATGTACCTGGAGAACTGGTGTCATATTCAGGGTAAAAATATGCTTCATCTTTAGATACCTCAATTTTTGTGGTTGTATGTATTTTATGGACACAGATGACCATGTATGGGTTTCCTCTGGTGTTAAAATGGCACAGGGTGCTTAAGACATTTACAAAAGGCTGGTAGGTACAACATAAATCTAGGAGAGCCGCATGCCTTTCKGCGGTAGCGTAGAGGTTAAGCGCTCTCTAGGCTTCACTGTTTGAACATGGTAAGATTCTAACATATCCGCCACTGTTGGCACCTATCTAAAGGCATCCAAATCAATGTATGTTAGTTTCAAACTGAACTTCAGACTTGACATCTGGCTGGAAACTGGGATCCTTTTAGACATGAACTGTGCTGCACCTACTACAAGAGCAGCATATTTGGCTTCTCATGGGATTTATTCTATTCTGAGCATATGGAAAACACCCTGAAATGCAAATCATATAGGACAAATTGTAATATCTAGCAAATCCTCAGTGTACTTATATTTAGGATTTCTCTTAAAGTATCAGTTTCTAGCACTGTGCCATTTCTCTCCCATTTGYGATGACAAACCTTGGTTTAAGTCTTAAAAACTTTTAAAGTAGCAACAGAAAATTTAGCTATTACTGGGTACTGGCAGCACAGTTCCGAGTCTTAGGACTCTTTTTTCTTAAAATCAAAWGTAATATATGCCGGATATTGAAAGTACTTAGTCTGCTTCTGATTTAATTCAGTTCCATCATTAAATTCTGGAAGGTAACTACTTAAAGTTTTTGTATGGTACTGGAATCCTTGCTACTGGCATTTGGTCCTAATAAACAAGAATTCATGAACTTTTTTAAACCCTTATACTATGTTGCTTCTATCTGAGGTCTGCTACCAAATACATACAACTGATGCTTAATCATCTGAACTCTTAATCTAGAAAATATTAGGTTCAGTTCTACTGCTTATTAGTCACACAGATTAATGAAAGTACTTGTCAACATCATTTGTCACTAAAATACAAATTTTAATGGAAGTAATTGAAACCTTTGCACAAGACCTAGTGTTTGCTGACAGAAAATGCATGTCTTCTGAAAGCAAAATTGTTTACAAGACCAGTTTTGACAGATTTATTGGGTTTGATTTTTTGATTGTAAAAGATAATTTTGTTTTCTGCTTAAATATGTTTCCAATAGGCAAATTAATTAACTGATTTTTGAAAGTAAAATTATTTATTATATTAAACAAAAGTTTTAAACATTGAAAAAACAAGTGGCATTGCTTTGTATGGACAGTGGTTGAACATTCATTTTCTTTAAGATTTGAACATTTGGTCTCATTTAAGATTACTAAAAAAAAAAAAAATCTTGAGTATTTTTTCCAAAATGGGAAAGACATTTTGCCTAAATCTAATAATGGCATTTATGAAAAAGTTTTCCAGGGAGGTAATAATAACATAATGACTGTCTGAGAAAGAGGTAGGGAGGTGATAGAAATGGATGACCACTCCCCATTCTGATTCTACATTGTTCCAGCTACTGTGTTATCTAAAACATAGAGTTCGATTTACTGGGATGCTGATCTCCATCCAAGAAGTAAAACAAATAAATATAACCTGTGCTATTTATAGAAGTAACCTTTCACAGCCTCTTTGTTGAAGGTAGATTTCTGTTTTGCTCTGCACAGGTATTGCCAGAAAGAAGATGCTTTCAATTGTGATATTAAAATCCAATTATTTTGATTTTAAACTTTGGGTTTAAAAAGTGCAAAACATTTATACCTAAAGTTACACTGGAGTTTTTGTTTTGATTTGTTTTGTTTTTCATATTTGAAAATGTCTATTTTGCTATGGTCTTTAGAAATTAAAGTATTAAGCCCTGCATGAGTGAAATAGCCAACGGCGTGAAGACACAGACATTACTCGTCTCAATTATCACTTTAGATGAGATGCCTGTATTCTATGAAGAGGATACACATTTAATCACAGTTTCATATTGGTCTGTAGCTACCAATAAAAAGATAGTTATCTGAAGCTGCAAATCAATTGAAAAACAAAACCAAGACCCTTCCATACAATTGCTTTAACGATACATAGGTTTAGTAACTTTTGCTACAGTTGCTCTGGGTTTAGGCTAACACCATAACAAAAAATCTCTTGCTTAATGCTAAGTGGAGCACCAACACATCTGTTCCCCTTCTTAACGAGAGTAACTACAAATAAGATTTTAGTACAGACTTGAGACTACTTCATGTAGAATGTTGCTGTTTAGTTGTATAGCATAAACCAGGAAAATATTTTCTGACACTATATTTCATTTGGAAAACAACAAAAATCACAAATAATTTATAATAAATTTCTGGAACTTCAGATTCTATTATAAGAAACAAATACACTATATTTATACATCTATATTCTGTATTTAAAGATAGACTGCAAAAGATTTAAATAAATTTGGAACACTCATTTTTATTATTAATCACTTATGACAGGAGAACATTTTCATATTCGAACAGATGACTTGGATTAGTATATGTCAAATTTAAAATTAAATTAAGGTTTTATGTAGTCTTTGTTAAAGTTAATGGAAAAACTTCCAATTGATTTCAGAGGGGCTTAGGATGCGTTCTTGATGACCATTTGGGCATGAGAGATTTCTTATTTGGATAGTCATATTAAAATCCAGGTGAGATTTTTCAGAACTGAGCTTTGACATAATAACAATGTATCATATTTTTACATTTGCATAAAGTGGTGTGTATACTGTGTGTGTATATATATAYGTATATGTACACAGAGTTAAATATTTATGTGTAATGAGATGATGTGGTGTGTTTTTATCATGCCTTTGGAATAAGCAAATTGCTGATGAATCTACACCGCTCATGGATTCATAGGTACAAGCATTTTCAGGAAATATTTATTGTCACTTAGGATGACCTTCCACTTAAGTCAGGCCATAGATTTCACAGGTGTCAAACAAAGGTTATCAATCCTTTATTTAAGGTGGAAATGGAGAATTCCATACATCCTGGATAAGGTTTTTAATTCACGATGAGAAAGTCTATATCTTTTACATTAAAAAAAACCCAAACCCAAAACCAATCTACAGGCAAGCTAATAAAATCAAACAAACAATAACAACCAAAGACAAACTCTTTTATCAGTTTCCCACTACATTATTTTATTTTTCTTTACAGTAAAACTGGTAATCATAAAGAATAAATGTGAAAGGGAACCTGTTCTCCCCATAGACACTTGAACATTGTGAATTACCTCATAGACTTATTTGTGATAAGTAAAGTAGGTAGTTTGTCTCACTGTAATGTGGTTTATTCACATTTTCCTTGTATATGATTCTGTTGAGGTCTTTCCAACTTTTCAGGAACGTATTTAAAATGCAGCTTATCTCAAGTGGTTATCAATAAAACCCTCCTGACATTTTCAGAGGCTTATTTTTTTCCTGTTGTTGTTTTATTTCTATTTCCTACTGCTGAAAAAGCCATCTAATTCAGTATAATGAGTACTGTTTTCCAGATTTTGAAAGGAGAGCAAAAATTTTAAAGAATATAAAAATATTTCTTCCTTTTAATAAGTATGCTGAATGTCAAAGGCAGAAAACTTTTAGAATAAACATACAGTGAAAAGATACCTCATTCCTCTGCAGAAGAAGCTTTCAAGTTGTAATCAAGCTTTTCTTATTTTTGTCAGCCACAATGCATTGTAACTTTTACCTAAAATTTAATGTTCAGGCCCTAGACACTAGGCAACTCCACTTTTCTTTGTTGAGACTTCTAGCATTCCATTCCACTGAGCAGCTGCAATCATCCATCACAAAAATAATAAAATGAAGACAGGATAGTGCTCTAAAACACAGGAGGTGATCAAAGGTACATCATATATGAAATTTACCACACGAGACTAAAGTGTATCCCATGCATGTCAACACCGTACATACGTTCAGCATAATAGTTGTATTCAGATGCAAATGTTGTCTCCAGGATTTAGAATCTTTTCTGAACACAAACTTGCATGTTTATGTCCTAATCATCCTGTTCATATATAACACAAAGTTTATAACAAAAGTATGACTAATTTTTCTCAAGCTTTATATAAACAAGGAAGCAAACCTGAAGGAAGAAAGAAAAAAAAAAAAAAAAGAAAGTTTTTTGATACAGACAGAAGTGGGCTCGCCTGACATGAAGCATCAAAATCTGTCATTCAGACGGCTTTTGGGGAACCTGAGCAGACTGGATTTGGAAAACCAATAAGAAATGGAAAGTTCTGAATTATTTTTATTTATTTGTCATTTTTAGAATGAAAATTACAATACTAGCTTCTAGAAGCACAGATAGGRTTTCACGTCATAAAGCCCTCCCTGAGTAAGTTTTTCAACTCAGGGCTAATTATTCCAGTGAATTGCATGTCCTAAGTAAATTAATGCCTACAATTCATACTTGTTGGATTCTGATGTCCCATTATACATCATTCCTCAAAAAGAGAAAAAAAAATGCTAATGTGAAACTCAGAAATGGCAGTGCTAACTTTTTAATCAGTTCCATTTCCTTCTCTCTCATAAACTCTCAAAATTTTTTATTTAAAATAAAATACTACTTATGGACAGAGATAAATGACATTTTTCAGGAATCCCATTTAATTCTGAGCCTTTTCAATTGTGTGTAGAGCTCTATGGAAAAGAAGATATATTACGAGAATATTAAGGTTTATTCAGACCAAGCACAAAAAGATTATATGTGAGGCTGAAGAAGTCAACATCATTTAGGATATCTGATTTCTCCATATTCTTCTATTTTTTTTTTTAATGTTGACTATTTAAAGAATATAAGTTACAGGGAAATAGTAGCTCATATATTCATTACGTGATTGGTGGCTAAATACGGGTGCCTAACATCAACAGGAGCCACTAAGGTTTAGTAAGAGAATAATCATGCCTGCTGGTTACAGACCCCTCAAAACAGCTGATAAAAACATAAAAACATTGGATTGCTAAAATGGAAATTACAGAAAAAAGTGAAATTAAGACATTTAAGTAAGACAGTAAATACAGGAACTGCTACCTAGCAAAACAGTAGATTGACCATGACTTAGAGCCAAAACCATGTCTTTCTTTTTTAAAAAAAGCCCTGAACTTGCTGTAATGTGGCATCAGTTTGGCCACCACTGTGGTGTTCTCAGGCTTTAGAACCTATGTGATGTATGTAAATTGCAGGCTCATGATCTATGAAGATAAAAAAATGTTCTTTACTGCCAGCAGTGCAATTCTGCATAAAACCCAAATATTGTTATTCAGAGTCCTTCAAGAGTTCCTTACCTTCAAAAATCAGAAAATTTTGGAATATGGATAAATTTTTGTCCACATCCAGATGACAGGAGCATTGCAGGGTTTTTATTAAGCATAGTACAAAAATCACTGTACATTCCTCAACTATTTTTCGGCAACCTGTTTGCTGGKTGACACCTGGCTTGTGCCAGTCTGCGGCATTTATGACTCCAGGCACCTGAGGACTTAAATGTTTGATTTAGCTCAAGTCACATCGCCCCAAAGACGAGTGAGTGAAAGATAACAACTTGTGACATGCCATAGACTAATACAGAAGATTTATTGGGTTCCTAAAGCCTTAAGTACTCTGAAGTATAAAACATTAACTTGTGCCAGATGGCTTGTATAGTTGCCTATATGAGTAAATTGACTTATGAGTTAAGTTCTGACATAGCTGGGACTCCAGAGACTTACAAGATAAAAACCTTAGTCTACCTGAATCCAATGCCAAAGTCTCTACTGAACTGAGTAAACTCAGTTTATTATTCGAGAACCTCTCTGAGAGTTTTCTGGATGGGTACTGAGTACTGATAGTCTCAGCTACAGTCTCCTCCTTGAAGGAGCAGTCAGAACACTCCAGGACCAAGCCTTTCACATAACATTCAATGAATAACACCCTCATTCAAAAGAGAAGTTTGATATCTGTGTGAAAAACGCCTTGTGTGTATTGAGATCAGTGGCATTTTGACTTCCAAAGAATGAAGTAAAAATATAAAGAAATTCTCTCATTTTTTACATTACTTACCTGTTGCAAAAATCAGTTTTTGACAGTAAACAGTATTCCATTAAGTCTAGCTAGTGAGCAGAGGTAGATGACAGTCACAGTTCAAACTGTTCACAATAGAAATCTGTCTCAGTATTTCCTACATGATCATTAACAGCCACCCAACTACTTTCAGTATGATTAGCATAATTCTTTCCAAATGGGCCAATGTTTAATGAGTAGGAGTGATTTTTTGAGGTTAAAATAAAGCTCAGAACCAAGCAGCTTCCCTATCACTTTTGTGTCTCCTTCCACAGAACATACAAAGTACCTTTCCTCCCCTCAATGAAGCAGTTACTGAAACTCCATGTCTCTTTTCTGAGTAATCTCTGCTAGCTTTCAGGGAGGACAAGCATTCAACAAGCAGCAGCTTCTGGAAACACAGAAAKAACCAATTGGAKATGATAACAACCTTCAGGCCAGATCTTCAGCCAAGGCATAGTCAAACTGGTTAACACACTGTTTAAGAATCTGGTGATYAGCGTCTGCTTATATGAAATCATTCAACACAACAGAGAGATTTGGTTGAGACCTCTTCAATGCATGAGCCACAAGTGCAACATATGCTTTCTAGCAGTTCCTAGATATTATTTATTTTTAGCAATATCCTTTCAGGGTTCTGTGTTGCCTCACCATTGGCCATTTTCCATGGGTGTTCAGCCATCCCCAGGAAAGCAGGACTCCATCATGCATGAATGTTATTTGGAAGACAAAACACCATCATTATAAATGCTCCCTCCTTCCTTCTTCTTGACCCAGCTTTATATGCTGAGCATGATGCCACATGGTATGGAATGTCCCTTTGGTCAGTCGTGGTCAGCTGTCCCAGCTGTGTCCCCTCCCAACTCCTTGTGCACCCTTGGCGTCCTGGAGTGGAGTGGGGTGAGGAGCAGAAAATGCCTTGACTCTGTGCAAGCATGGCTCAGCAATAATGAAAACATCTCTGTGTTATCAACACTGTTTTCAGCACAAAACATTAAAAAACATAGCCCATACTAGCTTCTATGAGGAAAATTAACTATCCCAGCCAAAATCGTCACATTTTGACACACGTTAATGGAATCCAAGAAATTTATTTTAAATTAATAGGGCTATGGGAGGTCATTACCTTGAACTCCACTGAGAAGTGAACCAGAGTAAGGCTTGAAAAAAGCTGTGCTTCTGATCCTCACGTTCAGGTCTCTGCACTGGAGAGGTAAATCATCCAGGTAACAAAGTTTAAAATATTGCATAGAGTGAATTGCACATGTTCTCATTCAATTTTATTAGCAATAGGATTTGTTGTAATTCAAAATACGAGGAGATATGTGTATGGAAAAATACGGAGAATAACCATGAAAGTGACTGGCTCAAAGTCCTTTTGAGACAGAAATGAGTCAAAAATGGGGATATATTCTGACCTCAGTGCAAACTGAAAGTCAGTGYACACACCTTGGACTGATTCACATTTGCACTGGAGAACACAAAGGAGATGAAAACCTGGAAACAAAGATCACTGCAGTAAGGCCTCACAGATGCAGACACAATCACTCCCCCAGTTACTGGGGGGCGCAGCCTTGTAATCATGTGAAATCTATCAGCTGCTCTGTAAGAACCTCATCTGAATTCTTTGGCCCCTCTCTTTACCTTTAACAAGGAGCAGCTTCTACAGAAGAAAAGCCAAAAAAGAACAGCAGCAAAGCCACCTAGTTAAAGACCACATATAGCCCAGAACAGAGCAATGCCTCTTTTACATATCTCTGCTGCTTAAAGAGGACATAATTAAATTTTATAAAAATTGAGGTATTTCTTTATTTCTTCTTGATTGAGGTTGCAAATACACACTATAAAAATACACAGCATTTTTGTCTTGTACATGCCTTTAATTGCATGATAACTTCATTTAGTAGGTTTACATCTGTGTTTGGATAACAAGAATCCAGTTCTCAATGATAAAAACTGAGAAAAGGAAAAGGAAAG
>RAHM01000175.1:0-24583 GCA_003713295.1 Parotia lawesii | reverse complement strand
GGAAAGGAAAGGAAAGGAAAGGAAAGGAAAGGAAAGGAAAGGAAAGGAAAGGAAAGGAAAGGAAAGGAAAGGAAAGGAAAGGAAAGGAAAGGAAAAGCAAGGCTCATTAATGTTAGTTCCTGAGGAACTTTGCAGAATCTGAACCATCAGTTATCCATTTTAACTACTTGCCCAGAGTCTGGTAAAAACTACCGGTCTATTTATTTTATGATGTTTTTCTTTTATAATCTTTGCCTTTAAGATTGGTATGGAGCRGAACAACATATTTCATTGACATTTTGTCTTAATGAAGGTGTGTTTCAGCTCTTCTGACTGCCCCCTCCTTCCAAAACGCCTACACACATATTCACACACTCATTCTGAAAGAGGAAATCTACCTAAATACGCAAGTTGCTTTTCATTTCAACAAAGGAGTGAGTAGGACTGAGAGTATTATTTCACAAGAGGAAGAAAAACTTGATTAACATTTTAAATATGTCATTATCCTTTTGTTTGTTTCAAGTTTAGGCTAAAATTGTGCACACCAGTTGTGACACTCAGGACATTGAGAATCAGAACATACTTTCCATGGAAATTAGAGACACAAAACCAGTGAAGGTTTGGCTGAGTTGTCTACGTATAAACACTTGATGTAATTTGGAGTAACTGCATGTGGACACCTAAATTTAGGTGTCTTGATTTTGAATTAAATTTTATCTTTGTAGATGTCTACAGGTATGACAAATGCTTATTGTAAACACTCAGGCCATGATTCAATTGTCTGTGATGACCACACACAGGCATCCAGTGTCATTTGAGATTTCTCAGGCTATCTGAAACATCTACACAAAAGGGGCAGATATGACATAAAACTTGTCAGAGACTAGAGACTTGGAAGTAGCTGCAGGTATCCCAAATGTCACTGGATGCCTGTGTGTGGACAACTGGACCAATTCTGCTGCTCCCTCGAGTTTCCCTCTGAAGAAAAAGCTGATTAAAGATCCACTTCACGTATGCGACATATTTAACACCTGAGTCAGTCTCTTAATCTGATTTAGCCAATTAGATAGTCCCCACAAGATTTCAAAATATACTAGATCTGTGAAATCAATGAATGGTGTCACCAGCCACAAAAATTATTAAGTCCTAGGTGCAAATCCAAATGTGTGTGACACCTGCATGTGTCCAGTCCAAGATTTTGCTTTGGTTACGGACAAAGCAAACTGAGTCAGGCAGGAACACTGGATCTGAACTGAAACCTTCCAAATTCTAAAGGTAGGTGACCTTAAGATTTTGATTCAGGTTTGATGTCAGTTTGATATCTTTTGTTCTAAAAATCAGTGTGGGTGGGTGGAGGTGTTTGCACAGAGAGGCAAGAACCAAAGGAGAGCAGCGCGGCAAACCCCGGGCACGCCCGCACTGAGTAACGCACCGATAACGTCGCACCCACTGGCAGCCTCTCAGCTGTTTGCTGCTGGGCAGATGCACCAACTTGCTCAAAGACAGCACGGAGATCATTGCACAACACTCCACTGTGTGAGGCAGACATGCCTCTTGGGGAATATTTTGAGCAGATATAAATCACTTTTTTGTGCAGCTGACGAAGTCTGTATCCAAGGGATTTTGTGTTTTAGTGCGTAAAGTTTTAAAACAGAGAAAAGGTACGATAMACTTTCTTTCTTCGCTTTTTGCTCTTCTTTTTCTCCATTGTCAGGTGAAGATGAAAGGATAGATACACACTTAGACAACTCAAGAAGACTTTTTTTAAGAAGAAATGCACATATTAACCCAGAAATCTTGCTCTGCAAATCAACTTTAGAATTGGAAATCCAGAAGTTTTATGGGTCATTACCTTGCCATATATCCTGTAATTTCTTTGGTATGATGTGCATTATTTAAGRAAAATTCTTCCACTGGAGTTTATTAAATGTATTGAAGAATAAATTCCTTTGTAAATATATACGTATTTTTGAAATTGGAGATYGGATTTTTGCTCTTGAAAAATTCGAAGACAGCCACAAGGGAGATAAGAAAAATCTTCATTGTTTGCACTTTGTGGACCAAAAACTGAGGCCCAAAGGGTTAAATTATTTGCTTAGAATTCACAATATTTTAAACAAAAGCTAAAACTGGGATGTTCAGAGCCACCTTTAAAAACTCGTGTATCTCTATTGTTCCACTATAAAATATATTTTCCAGAAATAGCAAAAACTTTCTCTTTTCAGTAATTAAACCATAGAAAGAAGCTTCTTATTTTTATAAAGCACCAAAACTACCCATGATAAAATCCATATTAGGTGTCTTATATGAACCAGAGGAAATATTTTTATTACTATTATTTTTTTCAATGGCCAACTGAGGAAAAAATAAAAGCATAAAGACACTGAGGCTACAGCCAGCTGAATAGGCAGTGCCTTAATCCTGTGTAATCTCCCATTCAGAGGATTTATACTGATTACTCTGACAGAGATGCTGAATGGATATCATACAGTAGAGGAGGAAAAGGTACCAGAAGAACACAGTAAAAACCTGAAAGAGTCTTCATAAGCCCTGATCCTGAGTTTATACTCCTTCACCGCTTTCATCATGGCTAGATCTTGATAGCAAATTAAGATACACTGGGAGGCATTCCCTGCCTTTGGAATCATATTAACATCTGGGCATTTGCCCCATTACTTTTCTGAGGTGATAACTAGTCTGCTTCTGTCCTGAGACAGCTAGATCACTCAACCTGCTTCCAGGCACCTTCCAGAAAGTAGCGTGGAGTAGGAATAGTCAGTCCCAAAGAGGCAGTTTGCACACACTGTCTTGCAAGCTTAATAGTCAGGCTGTGCCACTGGATTACTGGGCCATAAAAACAATTTATTAATAAAATTATTACTTCTGTGGCTTTATTACAAAATTAAATCTGTTAAAGATCCTATTAAAGATTTCTTCTTTTTAAATATAGCTCTAATTTGAGGATTTATCATTTTCTGTGAAGACAGCTTTGGTGGTTCTTCCTTCTTTCTGCCCATGAATCACAATTTTCCTTGCATGTAACAGCAATTTCAGGAAACCAGGATTTTTTTTTGTTGTTGATGTTACTTCTGCTGCTCTTGTAATGCTTATCTTCCTAATGTCTGCGTCGAGCTTTCTTAATATTACACTGTGCTTTAAAAATTGTATTCTTTCATGTCCAATGGTAGGAATCCATCAATCAGTTGTCAGTCTGACCATGGCAACTAAAAAGCACCACAAACACTTTGTTTACGTTTAAAGTATACCATTTCAGGGAAATGTAGTAAGAGAAGTAATCCAATGGTTGAATGGTAGTGTGAAAATCCAATATTTGACAATTTGTCTCTGTTTAAGTAAATAATTCTTGTGTCATTGGGACTTTCAAGCATCTACATGCTAATAGCCTTGAAATATATGGTGGAAATTCAGACTTCGAGTATTTAGTATTTTAGATAGATTTATTTAAGTTCTTTATTGTACAATATGCTATAAATGTTTGCCTCAGGATAACAATTATATATTCCAGGGAGAGAGAAAAAAGAGATTGTTGTGTCTGCTACATTTTCTAGAAAATACTTTGTTTTGTTGGGCTTTACCCTCCACTGATTATGGCTTCATAATGTATTTAATGCTCTTCTTAGCTTTGTCTCATCTTGGCTGAAAGGAAACCATGAGTTGTTAGAATGAGTGGTCAATGTGAGCTCACAATTGATTGTTTTCAGTGAAATAACTATGAACATTGCATCTGGTATAGTAAATATGGTGTCTGTGCATACTTAATTGTTGAGTATTTTGGAGTACAGCTGAAAGGCAGGGAAGGGAAACATTTAAGGCTCTGAAAACCTTAGTAGACCAAGCAGCCTCTTTTGGGGCCTAAAACCAGTCAGCTCTCTTGTCTTTACTCTTACAATGCTTGGACTGTGATTTTCAGCTGGTTTTTGGCTTAAACCAAAGACTATTTTGCCGTTAAAGCAAGACTCCTTAGTCTAGCCTTTCTCTGGCCTCTGCTAATGGCAGCAAATAAACTGAAGTACTAGTTTAATACTTTCCTGTGGAAAAAGAATATGTAAAAACACAATAGTTCTACATAAAGGGCCCAAGATAGTAGTTTAAAGACTTATTTCTTATATGTAAAGGAATCCTGAGCTTGTTTTTATTTACATACAATAATACAAGTCTGCAACTGTTATCAAATGTTGTTTGTTGCACTTTTCTGCATGCTAAAGCTCCATCACTTCTTCATCTGAAAAGAAAATATCTTCTTGGTTACCTTTGCATTCACAAGCTTTGTAGTTTTTAATCTCATCTGGAAACAAGACCCTAAGCCAGTTTAGTAGTGACAAGGATCCTGAGAATTTAGCTGAAAGATTATGGAGAAGGAAAAGAAAGAAAGAAAAAAATCTTAACCATAGAAGCACTTCAGAAGTAAATACTGAATTTTGACAGGTTCTAGGAGAATATGTACAGCCAACATATCTATGAACCCTATCCATAAGCATTATATTCTACATATCCTGAAAGCTTTAGCACTGGAAAAATTCCACTTTGATTTAAATGAAAATATTAGTTGGCCTACAGTAGGGTGAATGACCTAAATCAAATATAATTGTATGCACTTAGAACAGCTTGAATCTAAATTATCTATGCTATAATGCACCAAAAGGCATTGAGATAAAAAAAAAGGCTTGAGTTCTATTTTGTAACATTTTAAATCTGCAATTTGCATGTAAACCATTGCTGTGAATTATATCTGACAAATGAATAATTAAGAAAGAGCAGGATGGAAAAGAATACTTGGTTTCTTGTGATCTCATTTGGGTATTTTTAAATTAGGCTGAAACATTGTCACAGATGACCTTCTGAAATAGCTAGTTGGTGTTTTCCTATACTTTTGTTTGCTGTTGGAGTTGTTGTTTTATTGCATAATAGCTCACAAGTGTAGTAGGAAATAGATTGAAGTTAGTATCAACACAAACTGAGGTTTTAATTTTAAAATGTTGTCACTAATGAAATAACCTTTTTCTTTTTGTTTTTTTTTACTCTTTGAGACAGTGGGTCTGTGTGCCTGAAAACTGCTGCCCCACATTAACATCTGAACAACCAAGACACTAGAAGAAACTTTGCTGAGAAATTTAGGTATGAGATAGACCATTTGTGTTGCACATTTCTAATGTCTTACAAAAGTCAGAGGCCCTTGAACTAGGTAAGAATCATTATAGTTGTACTTTCTGACTTCTTTCTACTGCCTAGCATTCCCTTGCTTTTGAGGTTTGCTTTGGGGTTTTTTTAAGTCTTTAGCACACATGTATTCATTTCTAGATAACTTGTTCAATCTATGATTAGATATTTTTTTTCTTTTAAGCAGGTTTATAAAGTTTTCAAATGTAGGCATGCATATATAACTGCGTATACATCTTTACTCATCTGCAGCAATGTTCCTTTCACACACATACACAAACCAAAACTCAAAGTAGAGGAGCTGAGGTCTTTCTCATCACTGGGAGATTTAAAGAATATATTCATCATCTCAGAATTTACTTAAGGGCTTGCAGTCATCCCTAGTCAGAAACATTCCCTCTCACTTGAAGAAAAATTTGTTAACTCAAAAATTAAAAAAACATTGTAATGAGTCAGATAACAAGTCTAAGTAAAAAACAGGGTTAATTTTCTATTTAAGAGCTAGCAATTTTGCAATAATGCAATGAGTTACATTTATTGCATTGATGAATTGAATAAAAAATGTCACTTCAGTGGTTAAAATGGACATTTAGCTGCTTATGAAAAAAATGCATCCCATTAACTTGTAAAGTTATGTTTATTGTTTTAAAAAAAATGTTTTTTCCTGCAGAGAGTACTGGAATGTACCCAGCAGCTCTCACAATAATAGCAATTGCACAACACATTTGTTATTTAATTGAGGATATTTGATACATGGTATTAAAAACACAAAGCATCATGTTAAAAAAAAAAAAAGTATTTTGAAACATAATTATAGCTTTAACCAACATTTGGAACTTTTAAAATGTGAAATCTACGCTGATGCTGAACACCTACACACATATTTTATTATGTATTTTAAGTGTTAAAAAGAGGGTTGTGTAGTGCTTTGTTCCAATGTTAGCTTCATCATAATTTATTTACAATGTTCTTGTTCTAGTCTCCTTTGCATCCCTTCATAAATATATGTGGGCAAATCTGATTAATAGGTGAAAAATATTTTCATTATAATCTAGAAACATTAACAGGTATTTTGTGAGGCTTATGTGACTCTCCCATCAAAAACAGTCAGATTTTGTTGCAATAGCCCTTGGCAAAACTGAAGAGAGTGAAGGAGGATGGGCCTATGAGGTAAACAACCTGGCTATGGCAGGTGAAACCGATATGGAAGCCTGTGCCTGTGTGCAGGGCTGAACACAAGGAAAGCCACTTCATGCACACAGGAGGTGAGAAGGACTGAAGACCCCATACCTCTCCCTGCTCAGTCCACACCCTACAAGAGGAAATCTGCGCCCTCCTTTTCTTTTCCATCCCTGGTTTTTATAGTAACATTGCAGATAATTAACATAAATCAGTTTAAAATACATTGAACAGGCAATATGAATGAGGCAGATCTTATCATTTTAGTCTAACTCTTATCAGAATAAATTCTCATTCAGATTAATTTCAGGAGCTCATGAAATCTACAGAAGTCTTATACTACACCAGCACAAACATTTACCCTTGCTGGAAAAGATTATATGTAGACATCACCTTGTTTCTTACTGAAAGTGGTTAAGACAAATTATGGGATCCAAAAATGGTAATCAATTGTCTGCTCATGATTACTTTCTCATAGGAGCAATAGATCACAAGTGTCTAACTGTTTGCATGAGGCATTCAAATTATGTAGTGAGACTGAGGCCATACTGAACACCATGGCTACCATAATAGCATTCATTAATAATCATTCACACTGTGGTTGGGAATGACAGGATCGCCAAGAAAAGTAGTTGCGTAAACAGCTTTATTTTTTGGCCTGTAAAGTAATCAGATAACTTCTCAGGATTTTAAAATAATCCATTAATGTAAGTCATTACTTAACAGTTATTTGACTCCAAGTAACCACTGCTTAATTTCAGCACAACACAAAGAACTGGGAGTTTTGCGTTGCCTCGCTGCCAAATGTCAATCATTGTATATTTTAATCAGTCGTTTGTAAGCACTAGCACCAGTCATAATAAAGAGTCTCACTCACCTCTCTGGACATCTGCCTTTCAGAAACCACAAATCATAATGTCATCTTCACGGCTCCTTCGTATAATAAAATACTCATATACATGTATCTGTACATACAGATACATGTATATGTATGTGCAATTTTGAAAGCTCTATTTCCATATCTCTGCAATATGGAGAAATGAAGAAGATATTAAGGAAACTTCCAAGTTGGGGAGGGGAGAAAGAGTGGAAAATGGGAAAAAGAAGTTAAAGTGTATGGTGGAAAGATAAATACCAAGTGATGAGAATAGGGAAGGATAAAGAGATAAGTCACAGTATGTATGATTTACTAGGTTATCACCAATCTTGAAGCCAGGCTTGCGCTTCAATCAGCCTGTGTAACTGGGGGAATCACTTCAGACTGATAGCTTTTATTCAGACCAAGCCTGTTCAAAATCTTAGACTTAGTGAAATATCTGTCTGGCATCCACATTATTGTTCATAAGGAGCATTTTGTTGGGAAGCAGCAATGGTTTCCAAAAAGCTATACTCTTTTTTCTTAGAATTTTCTGAAGATACTTTACATTCTTTCTTTCAGCAGGCTTCAATATGAAGACCTAGTAGAGAAGGATTATCATAGTTTAACAAAGTGAAAAACTAATTGAATCATTAACTGACCATTCAGATTCAAATGTCTTCCTCTCATTTGCACTCATGTTTATGCTTCTGCTTTACTTCTGCACATCTCTCTTTAGTTTGCCTTGTTTGTAAAACTCCTTAGTTTATGGCTCAGTGCTGAAGAGGTCATGTGAAAATACATATCAAAATGCAAGTGAAAGTCAAGGTTTTGTATTTATTGGTTATACATTTTTTTTCAGTGAGATTTTTGCTCTTAGTGATTAAAAACACACAAAAAAGTGCTTGAGATTTTACAGCTCTAATTATTTATACAACTTTTTTTAATACAGTTCTCAATTTCCCATGAATAATAGACATCGTTAAACAAAGTGTATGGTTAAACAAAATATTCATAAGTATCAAACAAATAATGATTTTTATTTTGCAAATTATAAATGTTTCCTTTCACTGTAAATTAAGTTCTTGTGTATCAGCTACCTTGGTTGAATTGATAAATTGAAGAACAGCTTTCTCCTTTTATTCCAAATAATTCCTTAAAAATAGTAATAAAAATAAAAGAAATTATGTATATGATCAAGGGATCTTACTGGTGGAGTTCTAACATGTTTCTGCAAAGAGCCGCTGGTGTTTAAGTGTCTGAAAACAATTTTTGTTTCAAGTGTCAGTCCTCCTGCCTGAATATCCTGTTAAATCTCATGCTTTAAATCTCACTGTGGTCAGTGGATATTTTAGATTTGAAAGTAAAAATAAACTGGTCCTTTAATGTGACTATGGTTGAATGAATTAGCAGATGGTCAAACTTCTTGGAAACAATTAACTTCAATTTTATTAATTGTAATAACATAGTTATGAGCCATAGGATATTTACCAGCTTAGGGTTAGCAGCAAACATTAGTGTAAGGTGAATATGTGTTTGAACATACTCACAAAGGCAGAAATTATGGTGCAATTCCTCTCAGAAATGCAGTGTGTTTTTCTTCCAGGAGTAATCAACATTACTAGGAGAACCAAATATTGATTGCATTTTTGTATTTGTCTGTGTACAGAATGCATTTACATAYACTTAAAATTTTGCTTTCTTAATTGTTATTCCTATGTGAAAAAGACAGAAACTATAGATATAAGATCAATGCCAGAACAGCACACCTGTTCACACACAGGGATGCATATTTTAATCCCGTTGACTCATATTTATTCTCTTTTGTAATCTTTATGGCAGATCAAAGGCAAGGTGTGAGTAGAAAGGTTACAATGTATCATGCACTCCAACTTCACTTGGAAAAAAAAACAAGCAAAAATTCAGGCATGTTTAAGTAAACTTTGAGGTTTTTTTTTTCTTTTTTTTCTTTTTTTTTTTTTGAATAGGAACAACTTTCTATTAAAATGCTCTTTAAAAAAAAAAACAAACAACAACAAAGAACCCCAAACCCCAAGAAATTTATTAGAGAGCTAAGAAGAGAGAAAAGCACAAGTATGGTATGCACTTAAGGCTATGGCAGCCCCCTGAAATTCACTCCCCCTCTGCCCAATCCAACCAGTCTCTCTTCAACTCTCCTTGTAAACCTGCCTAAAAAGTAACCACCTTCACATAGATTACACCTCCTCTGATTGCTTCCTGCTGCTCCCACCTACCCGTAGACTCCTCTGACACAACTGCACTTTAGAGGTCCTGCTGCTGTATTGTAATTTTGTATTACAAGCACCAATACAGAAGGAAAAGGCTTTAACTTAGCCAAAATGAAGTTTCATTAAAGGTGAAGGGAGGTTTGGTCACGCTTTCAAGGGTGATTATCTCCCTTTAACATAGAACAGGCCAATAACAAGTGTCACAACAAGTGTCACTCAGGCATATGAGGAGAGTTTGGCTGAGCTGTCCTTACTCATAACCTAGCATGATGGGCAGGCAGCTGTGTCATTCATGATCTGCAGATCACAGGCTTATTGTTGACATCAACGCCAGGCTGGAACAGGCATTTTTGGTCAGTAAAATCATGATTTATTCCTGATGGGACAGCAAAGAACGGCTCCCTTGCCCCGTCACTTCCTTTCTTCCTCCCTCTGAGGAACTGTACCATCCTTGTGCAAGTTGTACACGCACACATGTACACACGCTGTCTGTGTCTCTCTGTCTCACACTCCCCATGTGGTCTCCAGTTTCTCCARCCACAGTTTGAACTTCTTGTTTTTGGTTCAGCAGTACAGGTTGGGTCAGTGTAACAGCTATGTGAAAAGCCAATGCCAAAGTCTATTCTCTTGTAAGAATTTGGTCCTCGGTATAGACACTATATCCATGGACATTTTGCCACACTGCACACATTTTCCAGCTACTCCTCATTTCTGTAGTAAGGTAATAATAGATAAAATAATGGGGATTTTTAGAGATCAATATATTACAGGTTCACATCTATGTAACAGTAAAGTTGTATGGAAAATGTGTATCTACCCATTCCATCTACCTATCCATCCACCACTCCATCACAAATTTCTGTTTTTAAGAACAAAAGATCAGGTATGATGTTTGAAATTTTTACTTACAGAGATTATTTTTTATACTTTTCATTTAATATTTTTTAAGCCAAACTCATGATCTCTTAAATAAATCATGAAAGATAAGAAGTAAAAAGTCAGATTTCATTTCATGAGCTAATGAATATGACGTGAATGGCAGTTAACAKGTTCTTATCAACTAATTATACAGGAGTTTCAAATTTCTTATAAAATCCATCAGTATCAGAAGTAGGCAGCTACTCTAACATGAGAAAAATGTCCTTTTGCCACTGAATAATTAATCCTAAAATAAAATGAAAACTTTGTGAAGTCTGAAACAGCTTATTCAAAATGCTGCTTAAAAGTTTAAAAGCCCTTGTCACTTKATAACCTACAAGGTTTAAGTTTGCTGTGTGGTTTTAAAATGCAGTCCTTCTGACATTTACATATTGTTGGTTTTAAATCCTCATGTACCACTTGGAGTGGAAAAATAAATTTTAAAGGGGAAATAATCTACATGTTAGTTTGATACAGCAAAACAGGTGGGTGTTATGACTACGCCAATGCAAGAAGCTACATGTAAACTATAAGTTACCTGTCCTCTCTATGCTTCAGGGGTGTTTTCAGGGCAATATTTAATTCTGTCTGACTTGATTGTCATTCACTACATTTTGTGCTTGACGAAGGGTTAGGGCAGAGAATCTGGGAAGCAAATGGARGTAACAGTCCAGTTCTTCTGTGTTTCACTTCCTCGAAGTGACTTCCACAATTGCAGTTAAATACACACAGGTTTAAAGAAAATAAATGAAGTAAAAATTTCCCAGAAAATCCTTTTTCTCTTTTCTTCAAGATGTCCTTAAGTCAAAACTCACTTTTTCATTGCAGACCATCCTGAAAGAATAAAATCATCACAATATAAAATGTCATCCTAGCTGGCATATTCAGTTTAACTAACGTAACAAATGTTTTTGAGTTTCTCTTTAACTCATAGATTCATAGAACAGCTTAGATTGGAAGCTGTCTTCCAGTCTAACAGCCATGTATGTTAGAGACCATATAGCTCCAATCTCCTTGCCATGGGCAGGGACACATTTCACTACACCAGATTGCTCAAAGCCACATCCAGCCTGGCCTTGAACACTCACAGGAACTTCTCCACAACTTCTCTGGTCAACCTGTTCCAGAGCCTCACCACCCTCACAGTAAAGAATTTCTTCCTTATACCTAATTTAAACCTACTCTCTTTCAGTTTAAAGCTACTGCCTTCATCCTATCACTAAATGCCCTTGTAAAAAGTCTCTCTCCATCTATCTTATCAGTTCCCRTCAAGTATATTGGGAGGCTGTAATTAGGTCACCCTGAAGCCTTCTCTTCTCCAGGCTGAACAATCCCAATTATCTTAGGCTTCCCTCATAGCAGAGGTAATCTCTCCCTCTAATCAACTTGGTGGCCTCCTCTGGACTTGCTCCAACTGATCAATGTGCTTCCTATATTGGRGATCCCAGAGCTGGATGCAGCACTGCAGGTGAGTTCTCACCAGAGCAGAGCAGAGGGGCAGAATCCCCTCCCTGGCCCTGCTGCCCACGCTGCTTTGGATGCACCCTAGGACATGTTTGGCTTTCTGGGCTGTGAGTACACATTGCTGGGTCATGTCCAGCCTCTCATCCACCAGCACCCCCAGGTCCTTCTCCTCAGGGCTGCTCTCAATCTGTTCATCTCCCAGCCTGTGTTGATACTGGGGGTTGCTCGGACCCAAGTGCAGCACATTGCACTTGGTCTTTCTTGTTAAATCATATAAGATTCCCACGGACCCACTTCTTGAGCTTGTCCAGATCCCTCTGGGTGGCATCCTGTCCTTCAGTTGTGTCAATTGCACCACTAAGCTTGGTGCCATCTGCAAACTTGCTGAGGGTGCACTCAACCCCTCATCTAGGTCATTAACAAAGGTAGGAAGTAACACTGGTCCCAGCAYAGACCTCTGAGAGACATATCTAGAGGAAAAGAAAAAAAATTAATTTCATTGCATCATCTGAGTAGACATCTGTTGCATGGACTCTGATGTCAAAGAATTTTAAATGTTTTATTTGCATACTAAATTTTCCTTTTTTCTAGAAAGTCCATGAACTTGAAAAGGAAAAAAAATATTTTAAAGGAGATATTTTTAAAATAAATCTTTCCTAAAATCTGTTCATCCTTAGTCATGTTACCACACCAATATTGAAATGACTGTCTGACTCTTTCCTACAAACTGTTCTGAGTCGGGGAAAAAAAGTTACTTAGATCATTCTTATTACCATCATCTAGACCACCATAACACTTTGAATAGCATCAAACCATTCTTCCTAACTGCATACAAACAAACAACAAGGAAATTCTCCCCACCACAAAGAACTTGCAATCTCATTATAAGACGATAGACACCAGATGGATGCAACAAACAGATGGAGGAAGAATAAGGTAGCAATGAGATGATTATAATCAGCATGATAAGCAGTGATGCATACCAGCAAACCGGCTGCCTAGCTATTATCTATGTGTGTGCGCACACATGTAAAATTTACATAAATACCATTCACCTGATATTAACTAATTCAGAACGTCTGATACTGTCAGTTTATAACAACAAGAAATGCAGGCTCTGTCAGTGAGAGCTTGATGACCCTCAGGTAACATTGGGAAGAATTATTACAGATGATATTAACTAACAAAGGGTTAGAGAGTAGTTTCAGTCAGCAACTGGTTTGCTGAACTTTGGCAAAGTGATCATTTCCATGTTACTGGGAATTATAAGGTGAGGAAGGGATTTTGGTTCAGGAAGATTCATCCTTCAAGGTTTTCTTTCCAAATCAAAGCAGAGAAAGCGAGTACTAGAGAGAAATGTGTCTTGGATAGGAAATATGCTGCATGAGGAAGCACCATCTGAAAGGCTTTATTGCTAAACATCTGAGGCCATTTTGTTCACTGTTAGAACAGAATTTCAAGCAGAAAATTCTACTCATAATAGCAGAATTACTTTAGAAGACACTTTAAGATCCCCGGGAAGTATGTGGTTAATGTTTCCTCTCAGAAAAAAGAAAAATTTTAAAAATTTCTTCCTACACTTATGACCTGAATTTCCACCAATATTTAGATAGCAAATACTAGTGGAAAAATATGGTTGTATCTAATTCACTTTGTTGCAAAGGAAGGTGTCTAAAGGTGAAAATATAAATTTAAATGTAAATGTTTATTTAAATGTAAATGCATATGAAGCAGATAATTCTGCATACTCATTTGTTTTCTGTGCACTACACAAATAACTGTTGGGAACATTGAGCTGCAGCCACTCCTGGCCTCCTGACAGCTTTTTTATCACAGGATGGCTGAGCTTCAAGAAATGTTATGAAAATGACAAAATTCTGCAAACTGCAGCACATATTTTTGTAATCAATTAAACAGTGAAAAACTACATCTAAAGTGCACTGCAGAAATTGTTTGCAAAAGATGTCCCATGCTCAAATAAATGTCATTCTTCCCAGTGTGGCATTCAAGGAATAACTTGAAGGGTGTTACTTTTACCTTTTTTAAATACCTATACAAACTTGAAGAATATGCAGTAATGTGGATTTGAAACAGATCTTCAAACGATGACAGTATTGCATTTGCATTTCCAAGAGGGATTGCAATGAATAGAAAAAAGTCTACTTTTAATTTTTCATGCAATTTTAGTTCTGAGTGCTTAAACAAGCATATATTTCTCATGGGTACTTTAGGACTCTCAGTGTTAATGCTGTTAAAATTCATTCAGTTTCTGAAATTAATTCAGAGTTTTTATTTAAAAAAAATAATATGAGGAAATGGATTTCTAATCTATTGCAAACAAATTAAAAACAAACTTTTCAAATAGATTGCTATTAATATTCTATTATTAATATAATTTATTTCTGAAAATATTGTACTTTTTCCTAAGATATTTTATTCAAAAAATATCCTTTTTCTCCCACAGTCTTTTTCATTTTAGATGTAGATTTARGTGTATCTGTGGTCTTAATAGTCATAACTACAAAGAAATTATTACATTCAAACAAAGGGATTCTTTAAAGATATGTTACTTTAYATTAAAGTCTTCACAGATTAACATGATGAGGACATGTGAACACCTACTAAGAGCATATATGTATCAGGAAATTTTTTTTTTATAAAAAGGATATATAGTAGCTTTTTTTACGCATGCACTTGACAGTAACCCAGTCATTCTGCCACTGTTATTTGATTTCACTGAACTAAATAGATAATTTGCTTACCCTAGTAGCCAATATCTGAAGGAGGGCAAACTGAGAATTGCAAAAGGTAGCCCAGATCTACCTTAACACTTTGAATGTTTCTTTGCCTATGACAGAACTGTATCCATTGGAGTCTTTGAAAATATCCACAACACTTCTATGGACAGGTAGATTAATCAAGCAGTTTCTTTAGTGAAGCTTTCAGTGTCTTGTCTGATACATTTGCTAGATTATTATGTTAGATGGCTTCAGATACAGATGTTAGTCATAATTCAGGTAACATTAAAAGATCATGAAAAAACATTGAAAGTTAAGAAGACGTTAAAATGAAAATTTTGTAATGTTCTTGCAATTTCAGTAAGATTAAAATTGCCTTATTTCTTTGATTTAGTGTATCCAGAGTAATGCGTTATATTAGAAAACAGCAATGTGACTTTTATTTGAAAAATTAAAAAACTTCTATCACTTCTTTGCTTTTAAATTTTGCTTTCTTTCCATATTTATGTCCTTTATAATGGTAGATATTATTATGCAAATGTCTCTTCTGCCCTAAACTCAGAGAGAGTAAAGTAAGAACTAGTAAAATAATTAAAAATAAAAAAGATAGAAAAGGAGGAACTGTAAACAGGAAAAGAAAGCAGATAAATGAGCAACACTAAGGATAAAAAAAGTACACTGGAAAGACGGGGACAGAAATATTCCTGAATATTCAATTCTATAGAAATCTTTTATATCAGACTATTGTTATTTGCAGCTTTTTAATTCCAGCTGCTGCTAGGATTTGAATAACATTCCTGAAACAGATGATTGCCTTCTCTATGAAGGGGATACAATGCCATAAAGCATTCCACCATTGCCAGATTATGTTGAAGGAGGAAGAGTATTTCTAGTTGAAGCAACACACCTTTCTACTGCTCATAGCTGTTGTAGGAAGTTGTGGGTTTTTCACCCTTCTCTGCCTATCTAGTTCATGCCACCAGATGAAATAAAACCCAAATAGTTCCAGTACAAGGAACTGAAGTGGGAAAGAACTGTGTCTTTGTCCACAATGTCAYTGGCATTTCTTTATGGATGAAGATCTCAAGTTCATTTCTTTGTGACTCTGCTGAGAGACAGAGTAGAATCATCAGTGGCCTTTAGGATATACACATAATTTCTAAGATTATTCAGTTATAAATCTTTCATAGCTTTGCCTATCAGATATTTCTTATGCTAAATTTCATAAATTAATAAAAATATTTCATTTATTCGTAAAAGGCTGATATCGGTTGTAATTAATTCAAAATTTACTTTCAAATCTCTTGTAGAATTTTCATCTTTTGTGTATCTGAAAAAAAACATAGAATAACATGAGAAAATTGTCAAGATTTYCTCACATTTCTCTTTCACATTTTTAAACTTATTTTACAAATTACTGATGTTTTTAAAATTCACCACCTTTAACCGGTAGAAATTAACTCAATTGGAAATATYTGGTAGCTTACTGTTTCACTGTCTACCTTGCTTATATGTCGTGTCTCTGATTGATATAAATCTGATAAAACCAGATCACCTAAAGTGCATATTAATTACCATGGCTACCATACTGCAAAGATGAAAAAGTACCAAATGAAAGGGATCAATTGCAGATATTCACACATCAATGAAAAATGTCTTTCACTATTCAGCCAGGGCTACAGGGATTTCATTTCCAAAGATAGAACTAAAACTGCTTTAAAATGTTAGTCTAAGGTTGAACATTTGTTTTAGTGCAATAAGCCWCATTTATTGTAGAGTTAGGACCCTAAGAGTGTAAACCATTTAATGGACACCTAGAATGCAGTCTAGAACCCCGGGTTTGAGTCCTGTTTATTCAACTGTATTTTTCCTTTCTGTTTTTGTATTATTCCTAATGGCATACTCACAGTCCATGGAATTCCATKGTGATTTTCCTTTCTATTTTTTAAATTTGAGAGGATTTTGCTTATTCTAGAATATTTTGAAATATGAATCTAATTTGCCTATAAGCAAGTAGTAATATGAGTTTTCTTTTGTTATTGTCTGTCAACAGAAAACATATGACTACAATAAAAATGGAAGGACAGTTACACAAACAGCAAAATATAACCCATCTGTTGTCAAGTCTGAATATTGACAGTGTAAAAGTGCTTGGACATATAACAGTTAAAAGCCTCAAATTACAARCACTGAGTTAGGGTTTCAAGCTGCCTATATGTTGTAGGGTTGTTGCTGGGTACCTAAGAGCGAAACATGCAGCTGATAATTTATTAAGCAGAGATGTGACCAGGTGAGACAAAAAAGCCATATCTATAATTCTGTCTTTTCTGGACCCTTCTGTAGCTGTAGCCTTCAATAAGATATCCATGGGAAACTGAAAATCCCTTCTGAAAATGCAGACCTCTTCTCAGCTCAGACATTTAAATCGTGCCCCTGAGCAGAATCAGCCAACACATACTTCTTATGGAAAAACYGCACGAGAAAAGAAGGGAGTGGCTGACTGACAACTAACTACTGCCTGATAGGTAAATATAGAGAAAATTCTCGGTGAAAGAAGGGAGTTGCAATATTCCGTGCTGCTAGGCCCAAGGATGTGAAACCAGCTGCAGAAGGATAATTTAGCATATGCTACCTAGTTTGCCATACCCTGAACCCTACAACTAAAACTCTCTAGTCAAGGAAGGAAGGGTCACAGGAGAGAGCATTAGAGATGGGAAAACTCTTAGATTCGCAAAAAATGTTCCATCACCAATAAAGCCTGAGCTGAAAAAGCCATGTCTTATTTGCACATGCGCTGCTTGCAGATATAGCACTAATGGGACTGTCCCTTCCCAGCCTGTCTCAAGGGCTGTCCCACCCTCTGCATGACCCTACTTCAGCCAGCCTGGACTATCAGCCCCTGGCCCTGAAATGCTGCAGCAGGGCCGGTCTCCAGCTCCCAATAGCCCTTCCCTGCCCAGCCGTGGGCTCTGCTGAGCCAGTCCCAACCCCGACCATTCTTGGCCCACCCTGACCCCAGGTAGATGCCTGGTGACCACGGCTATGGCTGTTCTGGTGCCATCAACTCCCTGCTCATGGCTGGGGTGGCGGGGCAGGTCCTGGTTGGTGTCCCCTGGGGACCCCCAAGGCTCTGTGGGCCCTGAGGGGGAGCACATCTGGACTACTTTATACTTTAAGTGAAATAGCTGTCAAACACAAGCTGGGCTTGGAATGTCTATAAAATTGGATATTGGTAACTCTTTTTAATGTCATTTTTACACTGTTTTGAGAGTGGAAATTGAGAATTTGTAACCCCATGTGCCAAGGAAGGAACTGAGTTATTCCTGCATCTCAGAGGATCATGTCAGCTGCTAGACAGGTACATGGAATTCCTACACTGACATCGGGCTTCCTCCTCTGGACTTACCCTTTTGGTGAATTTGACCATGGCTGCTGCATTTTGTATTGCTGGAGTGTGTTAGTGCTGCTAGCCCAGAGCCTGTGCAGGGCACAAGGCTGAAGAACTTGTAGATCTTAGGCAGCTTAAGCAGCTGGTGAGCATCTAGGTACTCCCATCAGGTAAGAGGCAAATGCTTCAGGGTCTGATTTGTAGCAGAATCTTAAGTGCCTGAGCAATGTGTGAGGCACAAATAYACTCCCTGAACAGGATAAGTGTTGGTTTTACAGACTTAGAGATCTAAATCTTGTTTTGGATGTTGCCTTCCATTCATACCTTTAAAACATTAAACAATCTGTATCCAGGATAGCTATTCTTCAAGAGAAACATCACTCCTGACAACTGTAATCCTCATGTCCTGATGAAATCTCCAAAGACAAAACTCTCCTCTCCTAAAGAGACATGACTTTAACAAAGCTGGCCGTGTTAATTACTGTAATTATTCTTCAAAAAGAGTTTACTAGAACAACTTCCCATGGGAAAGAAAAGCCCCTTCTTCCACCTTCTCTGTCTTAACATAAATAAGCAGAGTGAAAATATACTTACTAAACAGGAAGTGTGTTCCTACATAGTTTCCGTTTTGAGAGGCAAATGGTGAAACAAAGTTAATTTCTAGCAGGGCTGTTAGAGAAGTTTCTCAGATTTTGAACTAAGTCTGCTTAGCTGCCTAGGTAGGTTGCAACTGGAATGACCTGTCTACACTGAGCAGTGACCTGAATCAAGCATATCTGGCAAATATATTTGTACGCAGCCAAGTACAGGGATGTATAAGAATAACTCTCTGGATGGGTCTGGCAGGTTGGTGGAGTTAGGATCACAGAGGACACTGGGTAACCTTTCAGAAAGTTAATTGTTTCAGCAGCTATTGAATCCTGAGGACACTTTCGGAAAATTTGTAGGTCCTAGATCATTTCAGCCTTGAATGAGAGGACAGTACTTAGCCCAATCCATGCGGCAGTCAAAGAGAAGCCTGTCAAAGTTATGTATAAGGCATGGAAACACAGAGAATGGAGTAGAGGAAGGAAATAAATTTCTACAGGATTTGTTTCTTGGAGTAAGATCCAAACTCTTATACAAAATGAAACTTCAAGCCTTTCAGTACTTGTTCATTGCTGTTATTGGTGACAGGAAAGGGACTGGAAGGAGAAGAGGAATCAGTAAAGGAAAACACTGCTAGCTGAAGTATTTGATTTAAAGATACGAAGTCATATCTATACAAGAATTCTCTTTCATGTACACTCCACGTAGTTTATATTTTTGCTAAAGAAGAAAGATTTTCTTCAAGTAATCTTTCCTTAGCCATAACCATGTCTTCTTTTTCACCCTTTTAGAGAGAATGTCAGCAAAAGAAAGGTTTGTTTCTGAAGCTCCTAACATTTTCTTTATTCTTATTAAAACAATTAAGAAAAAAAAAAACCAAAACACAAAACCCAATCACAAACCAAAAAAAAAAAAAATTAGGAGCTGAAATTCTTAAACAATACAGAAGGATTTTGTTATAGTAATAACCTCGTGTAAACGCAGACTTGTGTGCAAGAAAGCCTATTTAGAGGCTGAGTTGTTAGATTTGTGATCAGCTCCATTTACCCTTGAAGGATAGATGATTGTCCACAGAATACATTGAGCCTTCCAGGCTCCAGAAGCTCATTCAGCGGTCTTATGTCTGTTTGGAAGTTCCTTCCCACCAATATAGCTTAGGGGCTGAGGGGGAAAAGGCAAGGCATCTTTTTCTAAGGCTTCGATGCTCTTAGACTTACCACAATTATTTTCCTATTTAGTTTGTTCAGTTGCTGGATAGCTCAGTATGTAAAGCCAAGGATTAAAAAGCAAGAAAGAAAATAAGAGGTGGTCTGAGATAGGCTGAGCTGTAATCTAAACAAGGAGAGAGTGACTGTGCATTATCTTCATGAGAATGGAGATTCCTGGGATAATTCTTTTGGCTCTTAACTGCAAGAAAAAGACTTTACCAATAGCCACCCATTGTCCTGCTTTTGTTAAGACTGAAATAAGAGAAGACAGGCTTTTCAGGTCCAGTCTGTGAGGATGGCAGGGTGGAATGCAGTTGGATTCCAGCTGAGTGTTTGATGTCTTCATTTTTGAGGCCTCTTCTGAAAAAGAGCTGGCAGGAAAGTGTGGCCTTACATAGAAAAAGGGCAAGTCCTGGAGCAAGTCGCTTCCCTAGTAATGAGTAGACATCCAATTCCATTATAATAATGTTCTTTCATTGCCACAGTGGAGCTAATAGAGTTGTGGTGACTTCACACCTGCTGCAGCCTGGAAAAAAAAAGTCACCATGAAATCTCCCAGAAGGCTACTGCTGTCTACAGGCAAGMGTGCAAGTGACAGATAAAGTGTCTGACAATGACATACTGCTTCAGGACTGCCATGAAATTACTAGAATGCTGTAGTATAATCTCCAAATTCCCTGCCTCTGAATAATATGAAAAAGGCAAAGAAATTATAAATGCAATTAAACRTTACCGTTTCTTTTCCTGAATATCTGTGGAAGCACTAGTATTCCATCTGAGAAGTTTGAGATTTAAGCTCTTCAAGACCATGTATGCCTATTCAATTCCATACTGCTTTTATTACTGTTAGAAAAGAACTGTTACAATCTCACAGTTTACATTCACTTTCAAATGACAATTTGTTTTAAAAATGTCAAGATCAATGGAAATGTTTCCAATGGCACAGGACTGTGTTATTGCTTTTCTCCAGATTCCACTGATAAACACAAGCTTGGYTTCCTTAAACAGCAAGATGCCATCTTTTTGACAGATACAGTATGTAGTTATGTCACAGCATCATGATAAACCTTATAGGGAAGACACAGCAGGGTCAGAGAGTTTCTACATTCCCAGCACAGTTTCCATGAAAGGAATGTTTACATGACCTACAGCGCAAGGTTTAAATATATGCACCAGTTTTGCTGTTAACTCCCTGAACTCGCTTGCTGAGCAGCCTATGACCAGCAAAATTCTACTGGACTTGTTGCAGTCTTAGTGTTAACATTTTCCTGTCTTGTCAGCTGTTTTGGACATCTGTTGTGCTCTATAAAATGACTGCACGAGGGTGGCTGGGAGGTTTTGTTTGGTCTGTTTGATGGTCTGAGGAACGTAAATATTAGTCTGTCCTTTTGTTTATATTGGTTGAGGGTAGATGAGTGAAGAAAAGGAAATCTTGGATATCAAGCCAATGAAAATGAGAAAGATTCTTGCTTGACAAGTGCTGTATTTGCAGTATCTGCTTTTTGTGACTCATTTTCAAAGCTGCAACATATATGTAGAGAAAGCACAGGTTACATATGACCTAATGTTTTGTTAACATGATTTTACAGGACTGATTCAGAGCTCATTGTAGTCATAGAGGGTTTTCACAACCTTTGTTAATATCTTTTGGCTGAGATGGGATTTGCTTTATGCATCAGACGCGTTCTATACACTGGAGAAATTAAACTGTCTAAAACACCTCGAATACTTACAGAGCACTTTATGTTATTCTCAACAAGGCCTAATTAAAGCAAGGAAGCAGAGCAGATAGGGTGCTAACCAGTGACTGGTTGAAATTTATGCMCAGAACATAGGCCAGACCCAGCTGTGTTTGTTCCTTGTGCTACAAAATCTTATTTTCCCCTCAGTTGTTCTGAGAATATTCTTATCAGAGTTTTATATCCACAACACTTAAAGCAATTTTACAGGGGCTTGGTTCTAGACTAGAAAGGCATGGAGATTCACGGAGAAAAGCAGTTATTTCTCAAGTCCCAGTGGTAGACCAAAGAATAATTCAAGACTAGGTCTGAAGTGTTAGCCACAGTAGGATCAAGTCTACATTCACTTATAGTTTAAAACTGGTTGAAGCATTAGGAGCCCCATCAACACAAAGATGAGTGTCGGCTTCAAAACTGCCCTTAAATCAGGACTGTAAGCTCATGATAGTTTCTTTAATGCCATGGTTAAACTGTTAGAGATGCTTGCCCTACCCTGTTTAAAGCTAACTTGATTATGCTTATAACATAATACCCTTGCTTTTTGTGACTGACATTCCAATTACTATCCACAAAAGAATGCTGCTTCCTTAGGAACTCTAATTAGTTTGCAAGTTTTGAAGGACTTTCTGAACAAAACTCAAAACTCTGGGGAACTGCTCATCACAGCCCTAATTTTGTGTCATTGTTCAAAACTTTCAAAGATCTTTAAAAGAAAGGCTGATTAAGATTGCAAATAACTAACAGTGCATACTTGAAGATTAAAACATTATGGCTTTGATTTATTAGAAGTTACTCAGTTGAAGCATTTGACCTTGCTTAGAGGATTTTTTTCTCTTTTTTTTAAACTTATTGGCCTGCAGTTAAGTTCAAGTATGCTTCTTGCCTTTATAAAGAACTATATGATTGGGGTTGTATTCGTAATGTGATGTCTAGTGTCTTAGATGTATTAAAGAAGGGTTACCTTTTTAAAATATTTTGTTTTCAAATATGAAGTAAATTCTTCCGATTTATTTTTCCTTTGCATGAGCATATGCTTCACCTATCCCAAATAAGACAGGGTACATGTATTTCTCCCCTTTTTGCAATGACTGTAATTGAAATATCTTCAGTAGTCGCAAAGAAACTTCAACTCAGCTATGCAAACAAACTGTGTTGATCTTTCTCTCCAAACATAAATTTAACCAGCATTGTATTTTTAGTTATTTTGTCTCTCTTTAGTATTATTACTTCTTTTCAGACTTAAGGTCTTCAACAAATTAAAAAAAAAAAAGTTCTATAACTCACTTTTTTAAGCTTTCTGCAATTAATCAACCATATCTGAAGACAGGAAAATTAAATAAACATTTGTCCATCTGAATGCAAATTCTTAATGAATGTCAATGTATACCTTCTTCCCCACAGTAAAAATTGTAAGGTAGTGCTCAGTCAAGCTGAGATATTGACAAGACGGCCTGAAAGCTCAGGAGTCAGATATAAGGGAAAGGAGGCAAAGGATAAGTCTCAGTCTTAACCGTCCTGCATTAATCTGCTTAGCAACAGTAGGGAGGGACCGAGTATGCTTTATGACAAAAATGTCAGAGATGGTCAAAGGAATGCTGCCAAGGAGCATTCCTACGGATGGCGCAGCACAACAGCAGTGACACCGAGACAACTGCCTGGCCAGTTGCTAAAGGTGAACAGAGAGCACAATGGGAAAATGAACATTTTTGACACTCACTTTTGAGAGAAAAGCATAAATGGTACTCTTGCCCTGCAATACTTCCTACCATACACCTATCTTGGACCTGCCAAATTACCTGGATTCACCCTGTGCTCACTTAGATTTGTTCATTTAGATCTCTGGTGCTTCAGGGACTGTTAATCCTGGAAACTCACAGGGAATCTCAGGTTTTGATCTCTCCACCCTTTCAGCATGTCCCACAGATGGATATGACAGCTGTTTGCATCTGACAGATTAAATCTGGTAAGTGAACTTGCTGTGTGTGCACTCAGCCAGTCCTTGAACCAGAACCCTGGGGGTATATAGAAAGCAGGTTTACCAAGTGAGTCAAAAGGGAGCCTGCCACTAATAGCTGTGCTAAGCTTCTCTCAGTTTGAAGTCAGTTATTTTCAAGTCTTACAGCAGTTCTTTAGCAGGGGAGATTTTTTTCCTGTGATGGAACAAGAAACAGAGCTGATGTTAATAAGAAGAGAGATGCTATACTTTGCCACACTGAAATGATGGGTCTGGTTTATTGCAGCAGGCTCATGGTGGTGAATTATGTCATCAGAGCCTCACCATAGACTTGTAACAGGACTTGAGAGGAAGAGAAGAGATTGAAGAGTTGCTTTTTTCCTTCCATTTAATTATATGGACTCAGTCCTTATAGAATTTTAAAATACGACAAAGAGCTTCTGTCTTTGTCACCTGATAAAATCTCATCAAGGCTGGTTGAAGCTGAAACTATTGGTTACAGAGGTGTATCTCTGTACCTTAATAGTGGAAATACTGGGGTTTAATAATTTTTAAAAAAAGATCCTAATGTTAATATCCTGAAATTGTCCCTTCAGACAGGTTTCAGCATCTCTGCCAGAGCTTCAAGGGGAAATATTTCCTCTGACCTAGGAATAAATGTCAATGTTTTGATCTAAGACCGTCAATGATGAAATTTTTTGGGTTATCCACCATATTCTCACATTTTGCATTCACTGAAAATCATCTAAAATATGATTGTGATATACTCAATTCCAGTCAAAGACTAGTTTCCTTTTTTTTAACTTTGTCCTCACCTCTCTGACTAGGAAGCTACATTTTTGAGAGAAGTAGGGAACTTAACCCAAATGATTTCTCTCTGTTTGTTCTTCTGGCAGCTAATGCAAACTCAGGGCAGGCATATCTGAACCAGGCAGCTGTGGCAGCCATGGAATTATGAGCCTAGCCTCTCCTTAAAGGACTTGCTCTGCCTCACAAAATGTGCAGAAACTAAACCATGCTTCTAAACAGATTTCTGGTAGATAATAAGGTGGTGTACTAGTTTGAAAACAAACCAGCAGGAGGCACCAAGTCAGAACAACAATTTAATAGGGAAATTAAACAAAAAGGCAGAAAAACAGTGGGTT
>RAHM01000174.1:1680291-1692231 GCA_003713295.1 Parotia lawesii | reverse complement strand
TGGAGCCCTGGGATTTGGGATGGAGCCCTGGGATTCACCACAGACCCCTGGGATTCACCACAGATTCCCAGGATTTGGGACGGAGCCCCAGGATTCACCACAGACCCCCAGGATTTGGGATGGAGCCCCAGGATTTGGGATGGAGCCCCAGGATTTGGGATGGAGCCCTGGGATTCACCACAGACCCCTGGGATTCACCACAGACCCCTGGGATTCACCACATATTCCCAGGATTTGGGATGGAGCCCTGGGATTCACCACAGACCCCTGGGATTCACCACATATTCCCAGGATTTGGGATGGAGCCCTGAGATTCACCACATACCCCTGGGATTTGCCACAGACCCCCAGGATCTGGGATGGATCCCCAGGATTTGGGATGGAGCCCTGGGATTCACCACAGACCTCTGGGATTTGGGATGGATCCCCGGGATTCACTACAGATCCCTAGGATTCACCACAGACCCCTGGGATTTGGGATGGATCCCCAGGATTTGGGATGGACCCTTGGGATTCACCACAGACCCCCAGGATCTGGGATGGATCCTCAGGATTTGGGATGGAACCTTGGGATTCACCACAGACCTCCAGGATTCACTGCAGACCCCTGGGATTTGGGATGGATCCCCAGGATTTGGGATGGACCCTTGGGATTCACTACAGAATCCCAGGATTTGGGACGGAGCCACGGATTTCACACAGAGCCCCGGGATTCACTGCAGACCCCCGTTTTTTTGGGATGGAGCCTGGATTTCACTCTCATCCCCCCTGGGATTTCACACAGACCCTCAGGATTTGGGATGGATCCCCGGGAATCACCACACATCCCTGGATTTCACACAGATCCTTGGAATTCACCACAGACCCCCAGATCCTCAGGTTTTCCAGCAGATCCTTGGGATATCCCACAGGCCCTCAGGTTTTGGGGGAAAAACCCTGGATTTGGGGGTTTTGGGACAATCCCTGCGGTTCTGCCTCAGCCTCTCAGGTTTTCCAGTGGATCCCTGACTTTTCCTGCAAGTTTTAGAGCAGATCCTCAAGTTTTCCTGCAAATCCCCAGGATGTTCCTCGGAGTTTCGAGGAACAGACTCCCAAGTTTTCCAGCAAACCCTTGGATTATCCCGCAGACCTCTGAGTTTTGCTCCAGAGCCCCAGGTTTTCCAGCGGAATCCCGGGATTTTGGGGCAAAGCCTCAGGATTTCCTGCAGAGCCTCGAGTTTTAGGGAAAACCCCTGGATTTTGGGACAGACCCCCGAGTTTTCCAGCAGAATTCTGGGTTTTCCAGCAGATCCCCATCTTTCCCTTCACACTCTCAGATTTTAGGCCAAACCCTCTGATTTCACCCCAGACCCTCGACTTTTCCCTGGGGTTTTCCAGYGGATTCCCAGCTTTCCCTCAAACCCCTCAGCTTTTCCCAAATCGCTCATTTTTCCCTCAACCCCCTCAGCTTTTCCCTCAAACCGCTCAGCTTTTCCCAAATCGTTCACTTTTCCCTCAAACCCCTCAGCTTTGCCCCCAAACCCCTCAGCTTTGCCCAAATCCCTCAGCTTTTCCCTCAAACCTCTCAAGTTTTCCCAAGCCCCTCACTTTTCTCTCAAACCCCCTCAGCTTTTCCCAAATCCCTCACTTTTCCCTCAACCCCCTCAGCTTTTCCCTCAAACCGCTCAGCTTTTCCCAAATCGTTCACTTTTCCCTCAAACCCCTCAGCTTTGCCCCCAAACCCCTCAGCTTTGCCCAAATCCCTCAGCTTTTCCCTCAAACCCCTCAAGTTTTCCCAAGCCCCTCACTTTTCTCTCAAACCCCCTCAGCTTTTCCCAAATCCCTCACTTTTCCCTCAAACCCCTCAGCTTTTCCCTCAAACCCCCTCAACTTTTCCCAAATCCCTCACTTTTCCCTCAAACCCCCTCAACTTTTCCCAAATCCCTCACTTTTCCCTCAAACCCCTCAAGTTTTCCCTCAACCCCCTCAGCTTTTCCTGCACCCCCCAAGTTTTCCCTCAACCCCCTCAGCTTCTCCCTCAATTCCTTCCCCAACCCCTCCTCTCTGCCGGCCGAACTCCTTCTCCCCGCACAGCCCCGCGTTTCCCCGCCCCGTGCCCAAAACTTTATCCCGGTTTCCGGAGTGCCACTTGGGCTCGCCACACTCTCGCACACACACACACACACCGGGGACACCCACGCCGCTGTCCCCAAGGCTCCGGGGGGGGGGGACGGACAGGGGGGGCTCCCTCAGGGCCCGCCCTCAGCGCGGAGCCCCCCGCGCGCGCTCCCCCGGCGGGCCCGGTGGCCCCCGAGCCGTGGCCTGGTGGCCCCGGTGGCCCCGGCGGTGGCCCGTCCCCTCCCCCACTCCCCTCCCCCGCCTTCCCAAGGCTCTGGCACCAATAATCCGCCTTTGCTGACATGCTCTGGTGGCTGTGCCTATCGGGCAACTCCCAGGATGCACTCCCGCTCCTCCCTGGCACCCCCTCACCCGTGCCCACCCTCCCTTCGGACTTCCCAACCTTTTCTCTTTTTTTTTTTTGGGTTTTTTTTTTATTATCCAACCCCCCCGCACACACACCCGGCCCCCCCCTCCCCCTCCGCCCCCTCCCCTCTCCCCCCTTCCCTTCCCTCCCCCGTGCCCCCCCCTCCCCTCGCGCCCCCCCCGCGGGACCCCCTCCGTTGCCAGGCAGATTTGGGACACCCTCGCGCCCGGCCACGCCCCCTGCCCAGGCCTGGGGCGCTGCGTTGGGTGGATTTTTTTTTTAATCTTTAAACTAATGACTGACAGCAGCGCCGGCCAATGGAAAGGAGGGTTGCCCGCCCATTGATCAATCAGCGCGGAGAGCCCGCCGTAGCCCCGCCCCCGTAGTAGCAATGAGGGGAAGAAGGCGTGGTTTGGTTTTTGGATTGACGTGCGGATTGACCAATCAACGCCGCGACCCCGTGGTGCGCGCCTCGCCCCCGCTGCGAGGGAGGAAAGAGGCGTGGTTTGAACYTGATTGACGCGTGCGACACCAAATGGGAACCGGCGGGCGCCAGCGGCAGCCAATAGGAGCGCGGCCCGCGGGGAGGGGGCGGGGCGCGGGCGGTGCGGCGGGGCCGGGCCCGGCTCCTCCCGCCGGGTCCCCCCGGGGCCGGGCCGCGCGCGGCTCCTCCCGGGGCCGGCTGAGGTGATGCGCGGCCCGGGGAGGGGCCCGGCCGCCCGCCGCCCTTATCCGCCCGCGCAGGCCGCGCTGAGGCCGCAGATAGGGGGGGCCGGCGGGAGGAAACGGGGGGGAGGCACCGGGGGCCTGGCGGAGCCGGTTCTGCGGGGCGGGGTTGCGGCCGGGTGAGGGTGAGGGCCGAGACTCGCGGCTGAGGCAGACGGGGCCGGGGGGTCAGGGGGAAACTGCGGCGGGAGCCGCAGGAGCGGCCGGTACCGGGAGCAGGGGCAGGTCCCGGTCCCGGAGCAGCTCCAGCCGGTGCCGGTACCGGGGGCAGGGCCCGGACCCGCAGGAGCAGCCGGGAGCGGGGTAGGGACAGGTCCCGGTACCGGGGGCAGGGATGAGGTTTCGGTGCCGGTACCGGGGCAGGTCCCGGCTCGTCCCCCGGGGGCGGCCGCGGGTCGGTGACTCAGGGGCCGATCTGGGTCAGGGGTGCCCGGTCCGGTCTGGCCGCTCCCGCCGGGATCATTCCCTCATGGATTTAACCCTTGGGATCGTTCCCGCAGGGATTTAATCCTTGAGATCGTTCCCTCATGGATTTAACCCTTGGAATTCCAGGGATGAGCCGAACCCGCCCGGTCCGGCCTTGGAGCCGGCAATAAAGGAATGAATAAAAAGAATTTTCTTCCAGAAACTCCCTGGATTCCCACAAAAGTGTTCTCGTTCCAGCCCCGAACGTGCTGGAAACCTCGGGAATTCCTGATCCAGCGGTTTTGGGCACCTGGGAGTGAGGGAAAGAAAAATCCTGGGAGAAGGAAGTTGAAATAAAGTGCTGGGAATTTTTAATGCTGGCACGGAACTTCCCTCAGTTTCCAGGTGCAGTTTTCCAGGATTGGATATTTCCGGGATTGGATCTCCCCTCAGTTTCCTGGGATCAGCTGTGCTTCCCCTCAGGATATCTGGGAGCTGCTCCCAGCTCATTCCCAGCGGGCTAACGCTGCTCATTCCCATTTTCCCAGCGCAGGGAAGGCACCAAATCGAGTTTTTTTTCCAAGGAAAGAGCCAGAGCCGGAATCMAGAGCTCCCAGCTCTCCTCCTTCCCTCTCCACGTGGATCCAGGCAGGGAAATCCCAACTTTTCCACTCCGTAAAGATTCCCAGCTTCTGGGGAACGCCGCCTGTGAGTCCRGACAAGGGACGGAGGGACGGGAATGACACTGGGAAAACTGGGAAAAGGGGAATTTGGGTGGGAATTCCTGGCTGGGCTGGAATTCCCAGAGAAGCTGTGGCTGCCCCTGGATCCCGGGAATGTGGCAGGCCAGGCTGGGATGGGATGATCCCGAAGCTCCTTCCATCCCAAAGCATTCCAGGATTTCCTGCACGGGACAATTCCAGCTCCCTGTGGCTCAGGGAATGATCCCAGCTCGGTATTCCCAACTTTCTGGTGATCCGRGAAGGGCTGGGATCCTTGGGAAGAATCCTTGAATCCATAGGGAACATCCATAGGGAGCACATCCCAAGCTGCTCCCCTTGCTGTGCTCAAAATCCACGGAATTCCGGGGKTTTTCCATCATTTTTTCCTCGTTTTCCCTTTGAGGCTTCAAACCAAGYGGGATCAGCTGGGAAAAGTTGGGAAAAAAGAACTTCCAAAGTTTTCCTTTTGCTTTAGCGGTGAAATCCAAGGGAAATGGGCTCTGGAGCCCTGGGAATTCTGGTGCTTCCCAGGGAAATTCCAGAGGAAATCCAGCAGGAGCAGCTGGGACAGCTCCATTTTCCTCCAGGGGAATTCCAGTTGGGATGAAATTCCCGTTTTTCGGAGCAGAACCTGCTGGGATGAAATTCCAGGGAAGGAGCTCAGGTGGATTTGGGAATTCCGCAGTTCAGGTTTGGATTTCTCGTTGGTTTTTTTCCAGGTTTCATTTGGGAATTCATTTGGTTTTCTTGGAATTTGAACTGTAAGCTGCCGGAAAATTTGGGAATAAAAGGCACAAGGAGGAACTTTCCATGGAAGCAGATCCGTGAGGATTAAACAGAGTCATATCCATGAAAAATAATTCTGTCCTGGGAATAAAAACCCCTCAATTCCAGGTGTTTGGATGCATCCATAAAATCCTGAGCGATCCCAGATTTCCAGCAGCTCCCRAGGCGGCCATTCCAAGCGGGAAATCCGGGAAAAACTAACGGAATTCTGGTGTAGAAGAAGTAAAATTCCACTTTATTTAAAAATCCTTCTAATATAGAAAACCAGAGGGGRCCTCGGGATAATCCCGGATGCGGCTCATTCCAGGCATTCCTGGATTTTTCCAGCAGGGCCCACAAACACCGGGAAAACGTCGGGAATTGCGTCGGGAATGGGGTCGGGAAGAGGATTCATCCCCGTTCTCCCAAATTTCCATCCAATTCCTGCTGGGAATGGGGGTGGAGAGGGCAGGAATTCCCGGAATTCCTTCCCGGATCGAATCAGGGAATTCCCTGCTCGGCCTCAGCTGGGTTTTGCTGAGCGCAGAGGAGAAAATCGGGATTTTGGGGGGGATTTTTGGGGGGATTTTCAGGAATTTTGGGGGATTTTTCTGGGAATTCTGTGGAATTCCGAGGTTCCCGGCGCGCCTGGGAGATTCCTGCTGTTGGGAATGGGATCCAAGAGGGAGAACAGCTGCGGGCTCTATACAGAAATGGCATTTTTTACACTATCTACAACCAGGGATCGGGCGTTCCGAGGGAGAAATTCCGGCTATTCCATGAAAAATCTTGGAAAAAAAAACCTGTACAATTCCCTAAATTCCAGCTCCAGGAGGAGGATTATTTCTATTTTTCAGCATTTCGTGGTGGTTTCTCCCGAGAATTCCATTATTTTAACGAAGGGGGGGGGGAAAAAAACCCCTCCAATTAAATCAACCCAGAGCAAGATTTGGAGGGAGTTTTTTTTTTTTTCCTGGTTCCTAAAAAAAAATTCCAAGGAATTTCAGTTCTGCTCCAGCAAAAAAAAAAAAAAAAAAGAAGGAAAAGCTCCCCAAAAAAACCCCAAACTATTAAATAATTTAATATACAAGTGGTAAAAAGCTCTGTACATTGTCCCTGATGTACACCCGGGATTGCAGGGAGACAATTCCAATTCCCAGCAGGAATTTGGGAATTCTGGCAGCGGGAAGAGCGCTCTGGCAGCTGGGATCAAGCTCAGAGCTCCCAAGCTTGGAATTCCGGGGGGGGGGAGGGGGAATTTTCCGGATGTTTCACGGTTTTTGTGGATTTTGCTCCGATTTGAGGCGGATTGAAGGTGGAAAATTGGGGAATTTTTGGGAATTTCTGCTTCTTCCATGCTTTCTCCAGGGGGGTTGGGAAAGGCTCCTGTCCCACAGGAAGTGCTGGAGAATTCCCTGGAAAACTCCCTGGGGAATTCCCAAAGCTCAGCCCCAACCGCAGCTCTCCGGAATTGGGATTTTTTTTTTTCCCAATTTTTTTTTTCCTGGTTTTGCCCAAAATTTCCAGGATGTGGCTGCCCTGGAAGTGGCCAAATCCAGCTGGGAGCAGCCTGGGATAGTGGAAGTGTCCCTGCCCGTGGGATTGGGATGATCCTGAGGCCTTTCCAGCCCAAAATCTGGGAATCTGATCCCAAAATTTCAAGGCGGAGCTGATTTGGGCCTGAAATCCCGGAATATTCCGGAGTTAGAAGGGACCCAACAGCCTCGGGTTGGATGGGAAGGGAAAAGTTTGGATCCTCCTGAGTGGGATTTGGGAATTTCAGCCTTTCCCAGCCCAGGAAAATTCCAAGGAAAAACATTCCAAGGTTTCAAATCGGAGTTGTTGCATCCCAGTGGCTCCCGGAGGGAATAAAAACTGGGAATTTGCTTCCCAACAAAGCCAAAACCGGGGAAAACTCCCCCAATTGTCCGTGGGGTTCAACATTCCTGATCCCAATCCGGGGATCCCACAACTCCTGGAAAATTTTGGGATCAACATTCCCGATCCAAATCCAGGGATCCCACAACTCCTGGGATGGTTCTGTCCCAGTGGGATCCCAAATATCCCAAAAAAAACCCCCGGGATCCAGGGAAGCTGGGAGCCTCTGGAAGCTCCCATGGGAATTCCAGCCCTGGATTCAGGGCTCAGCCACAGCAGGAGGCTGGAAAAATCCCTGGATTTGGGAATCTCTTTGGGATTTCTTCCCAATTTTTTTGAGTTCCAACGGCACCGAGGGTTTTCCTTGATCCCAAGGAAAAATCCCAATCCTGAATAAAAACTCCCAACCCTCAGTCCCCCAAAAATTCCAGGGATATCCAGGTCCTCTGGAGTTTCCCAGGAGGAGCTCTGGGATCAGGATTTCCATGGAAAAGATCTGGAAAAATCCAATTTTTTTGGAAGAAACTGCATCCCTGGAATGACTTCCAGAGGGAAAAATTGAGGGATTTGGGTGGAAAAAATTCCCAGTGAGCTGCTCTGGGAGAAGGAAAAACAACTGGGATGAGGGAATTCTGAGGGAATTTTGAGGGAATTTGAAGGTTCCTTCCAAATCCAGCTGGGATTAAAGATTCCCAAAAAACTCTGGAAGTTCGAAGGGTTCGGTTTTCCTCTCTCCAAGAATTCCAGCTTCTTTTTCCCTCCCTTTTTTCCAGAATTCTGGAGAACTTCCAACAGGGAAGAAGAGCTTTATTCCACCCCAGGCACTGCTGGAATCCTGGGAAAACTTCCAGCTCTTTCCTGGGATTCGCCATTCCCAGATTTCTGGGACAACTCAGCTGGAAAATCCCCCAAAAAAACGGGGCTAAAACAGGGAATTTAACCTGGAAAAAACCTGAAAAAGGGAAGTTTGTGGCTGGAATTTCATCCCAAACCTCTGGATTAAACTGAGTCTGGATTTAATCCCGGGTTTAAACCCGGCTTTGGAAATCCTTAAGGCACAGGTGCCTTCAGGCTGTGAAAAATTTGGGATCAGCAGGAAAATTCCTGCTTTTTGTCAATCCCAAAGGCGTGGAGAGAGCTGTGGTTGTGGGACAGAGATCCCTGGGATATCCCCAAATTCCTCCTTCCCTCAGGGAATTCCGGAGCAGCCTCGGATCCATCATTTCCTGATCCCGTTATCCCCAAGGATTCGGCCGCAAGGAACCGCTCCGGGAATTTTCCCCGCCGGAATTCCGAGCCCTCCTCGTTTCCTGGGAGCTCTCAACCAGCGGGAATTCCCACCGGGATCAAAGCTTGGGATTCAGGAGCTCCCACCTGGATATTCCCACCTGGAAAAGCAGCTCCAGAGGCTCTTCCCGCTCTGCCAGCCTGGAAAATTCCCGCTTTTCCTGCCACCTCTTTGCTCCCACAGGGAATTCGCTGCCTTTTCATGGAAGGGAAGCTTTTCCATGGATTTTTTTGTTTTGTTTTGTTTTTTTTCCCCAGTTTTTGGCGCTTTTTTTGTTGTTTTTGTTTTTCTTTTTTTTTTTTGGGGATGTTGTTCATGGATATCCTGGAATTTTCCTGGAATTTTCCTGGAATTCACAGGAGACTGGCCAGGCTGGTGGTGGGACCGTTCTGGGCCTGGAATTGGACCGGGGGGGGTCCATCCGTCCACTGCAAAGGAAAAACGGCATCAAAATCCCGGGAAAAATTCCCTCAGGATCCCAGAATTCCCAAGAAAACCCTCCCTGCACCCAGGGAATCCCACATTCCAACCCCAAATCCCGCTTGGATTTGGGTTTTTTCCAGGTTTTTTGGGGTTTTTTTTGAGGCATTTCACCCTCAAGGGAATGGGATTTTCCCAATTCCTGCTGGATCCCTAAAATCTGGGAAAAGCGGGATTTGCACGGAGCTGGACGTGCTCCTGTCATTCCTGATTTTCCTCTTCCCCAAATCCATGAAAATATTCCCGAAAAGGAGGGAATTGGGGATGGTTATTCCTTCGTTTTTCCCCCTCTCCAGGTTTTTAATCCCCCAGCCAAATTCCTGGATCAGGGGATGGAAACTCCAGGATGGATGGAGGCCACGGAATTCCCAAAATTTCTGCTCCCAAACCCTCAAAAATCCCAGGATCCCTCTGGAAGCAGAGCCAGCAACCAGCACTTCCCTATTGGCCCTTTTTTTCCTGCTTTTCTTCCCAAAAAATCTCCCAATTCCCGGCGTTTCCCATTCCCAGCTGGATGTTAGTGATTGTGGATCCATTGAGAATTCAGATTTAGGGAGAAATAGGGAATAAAAAAATGTGGGAATGTTGAATTCTCAGTGGAATTCAGACTTTTAGGGGTGTCCAGCACAAAATTCCCGGGAATTAAACCCAGGAATGGTGGAATTTTCCTCAAAAACAACAAAATCCAGTGGCCAAAATGGAGAAAAAATTCAAATTTGGGGTGGGAAGAAAATCCCTGGAAAAGGCAAATCCCAAATCCAGCAACCCAAACTGGTAAAAACGAATGGAAAGGTCGTTTTTCCGGTTGGAAAAGTGGGAATTTGGGATGGATTTGGGGAATTTGGAGTGGATTTGGGGAATCCCCTGAAGGGACCGGCTACAACCATCAGGGGAATCACCGGGAATCCAAATTTAAGGATAAATTGGGAAGAAAAACCCCACTGAATTCTGCATTTTTAGGGGTGTCCAGCACAGAATTCCCAGAAATTAAGCCTGGAAACGCTGGAATTTCCCTCAAAACCAACAAAATCCAGCGGTCACAAAAACCATTTCAAGAACAAATTCAATTTTGGGGTGGGAAGAAAATCCCCGGAAAAAGGCAAATCCCAAACCCAGCAACCCAAAGCGGTAAAAACGAACGGAAAGGTGGGGTTTTTTTTTTCCGGTTGGAAAAGCGGGAATGTTGGGAATTCCGGGCGCTCACCGTGATCAGGTTGTGCTCGGGGAGGCTGCAGGCCTCGATGTGGTCCTGGAGCAGCTGCTGGGAGAAGTTCTGGTGCATCTGGGCGGCCTCGTGGGCATCCATGGCATTGCCACACGCCTTGTTCAGGTCTGGGAAAACCGGGAAAACACCGGGATTCACCCCTGGAGCCTCCTCCAGCCCGGCCTGCGGCACTTCCAGGGATCCAGGAGCAGCCACGGCTGCTCTGGGAATTCCAGCCCATTCCCTCCCAGCCAGGAATTCCTTCCCAATATCCCACCCCAAATCTCCCCTCTCCCAGTTTGAAGCCATTCCCTGTGTCCTGGAATTCCAGCCCTTATCCCAAATCCCTCTCCTGGAGCYCCTTCAGGCTCTGGAAGCAGCTCCAAGGTTTCCCTGGAGCTTCTTTTCCAACCTGGCCTGGGACACTTCCAGGGACGGAGCAGCCACGGCTGCTCTGGGAATTCCAGCCCATTCCCTGCCCACCTTCCCAGCCAGGAATTCCTTCCCAATATCCCACCCAAATTCCCCTTTTCCAGTTTAAATCCATTCCCTGTATCCTGGAATTCCAGCCCTTATCCCAAATCCCTCTTCTAGAGCCCCTTCAGGCTCTGGAAGCAGCTCCAAGGTTTCCCTGGAGCTTCCTCTTTCCAGCCTGGCTTTGAATTCTCCCAGGGAACAATTCCTCCCCAATATCCCATCTATCCCTGCTCTTTTCCAGTTTAAATCCATTCCCTGTGTCCTGGAATTCCAGCCCTTATCCCAAATCCCTCTCCTGGAGCTCCTTTAGGCTCTGGAAGCAGCTCCAAGATTTTTCTGGAGCCTTCTCTTCTCCCACCTTTCCTTGGACACTTCCAGGGATCCAGGGGCAGCCACAGCTTCTCTGGGAATTCCCTCCCATTCCCAGCCAGGAATTCCTTCCCAATATCCCACCCCAATCTCCCCTTTCCCAGTTTCCATCTATTCCCTGTGTCCTGGAATTCCCTCCCTCATCCCAAATCCCTCTCCAGCTCTCCTGGAGCCCYTTCCCCCCTTTGGAAGCAGCTCCAAGCTCTCCCTGGAGCTGCACATTCCCAGCTCTCCCAAACCCTGGGATCAGCTCCGTGTTTTCCCCTGGCATTCCCACCCTCCCAGAGGCTTCTTCCCAGTTTTTCCAGGATAATCCCTGTTCCCAAATTACCCCGGAGCAGGGCTGAGGACCAGAGCTGCACGGACATGTCCGGGATCTTGCTGGCCAGCTGCATGGCCGGCACCACCATGTTGTTGCTTTCCTAGGAAAAATCGGGAAGGGAAAGGGAAAAATTGGGATATCTGGGAATTATTTTACGCCTTGGAAGTACAAACGTACTCAAAARGATGGGAAATTTCGGATGGAAAATTGGATTTTTGCCGTGGTCTTGCTCCGCTCGAGTCCTTGGGATGGAGGGGAATAGGATTCCCAAGGATTCCTTGGATTGAAGGGAATGAGTTCCCAAAATTCCCAAGGAATCCTTGGTGTGGAAGGGAATTAAATCCCAAGATTCCGAGGGATTCCCTAGGACTGAAAGGAATAACAGTCCCAAGATTCCCAAGTATTCCTTAGGATTCCAGGGAATAAAATCCTAAAATTCCCAAGGATTCCCTGGGATTGGAGGGAATAAATAGAAGGGCTGAGTGGGACATCCCAATGCTCTCCATTCCAGGAATTCTGGACTGGGAAAAATCCCATCTTTCTGGTCTGTCCATGGGAATTCCCAGGGAATGGTGCCACAATTCCACCCAATCCAATCCACTCAGTGCCGAGATTTTCCCCTTTTCCAGCTCTTTTTTTTTTCAGGAATTACAGCCTGGACTCTTCCAGAACAGATCCCAAACTGCTCCACTCCTAAAATTCCATGAAAACACAAATTCCAGGATGATCCAGAGGGAAGAAAATCCCAACTTTCTCATTGGAGGGCGCTGAAAACGCTTGAAAAATCCCATTATTTCCACCCATATCCCGATGTTCTTGGGGATTTTGGGGGGATTTTTT
>RAHM01000174.1:1658294-1678082 GCA_003713295.1 Parotia lawesii | reverse complement strand
TGGGGAGATCCCAGCTCACCTCCTGGTGCCGATTCCCTTCCCGGATGTAGACGCTGGCCAGGTTGGTGACAATAAATGCCCACAGCTCCTGGTGGGTTGTGAGCTGGAAAGGGGAAAATTCCCAAATATTTCAGTCTTTCCCTCAGGATTTGCTCATTTCCCAAAAAAAAATCCCGGCTGAAAAATCACTTACTGATATTTTAATGTTATAAATCCCCCCAAATCCAAGGAAAATCATTAATAAACAATGGAATTAAGGAAGTTTTCCCTTCCAAATTCACATTTCCATGCCCAAGGCTCATTCCCATGTTTCCAGAGGAAAATTTGGGAATAAAATCTCACCCTCAGTGCCGTAGTGAATTGTGCTTCTGCATTGTCCATACAGTTGACAGAGATGCAGTAGAGGCCCTGGAAAAGAAAGGATATTTTTGGGAATGAAGCCCAAAACATTCCCAAATCCACGGAAATATTGGGATAACAGCAGGGAAAAGGGACCAACRAGTCTCAGCTGTGGGGAAAAATCAGGAATTTCTCGAAGACGTCCTTTAAATTAAATTATTCATGGAAAAAGCTTCATTTAGCTAAAAAGCCTTTCTTAAAATCATGGAAAACTCAATATTCCCTAAATAAACTCTTCCCTTTCCACAATTCCCACAGAAAACCATCTCCAGTGGGCACAGCTGAAATCTCTGGATTTCCCTTTTTCCAGCTGATTCCTCCCAAATTCCCACTCCCCTCATGAAGGAGCTGCCACCAGCCAAGGCCCTGCTGGCAAAAATGCCCAGGAAAAGCCGAATTCCAGGAATTTTCTCCACAGAAAAGCGGGATTTTCTCTCCAGGAAAGTGGGATTTTAGAGAGAGAGAGGGTGGGAATCAGGAATTTTGGGAATAAACAACGACACTCAGGAGCAGATCCCTATTCCTGGGGCCAGGGCAGGGGTTATTCCATGGATTCCTCATCCTTGGAAGTGTCCAAGGCTGGAGCATCCTGGGATAGTGGGAAAGTGTCCCTTCCCACCCAAAAATACCATCCTGGAATTCTTTTTTCAAAGGGTTTTAAGCTGGGAATGAGCCCCCACAGCAGGGGATGATGCAGATCCTGTTATTCCCAGGGAATCTCCCCTCAGGAATTCCTGGTGGGATGTGGAATTCCCAAAAACTCACCAGGAGCGTGTGCAGCTGGGCAGCGTGGTTGGAAAAGAGCCTGGGAGACTGCTGGCACAGCTGGCAGACCTGGGAAATCTGGGAAAGAACAGAATTCCCACTTTTAGACACATTTTCCATCATTTTATGCTCCAAATCCCACTCCTCACATCCCTCACGGATACAGGGATTGGCTCCAGGATCCCAAATCCTGGATAAAAGGGGAGGCTGGATGTGCTTCCAGCACAGGAAAAGGGATTTCCACACATTCCTCCCACATTCCAGCTGGCTTGGAATGGTTTCCCCCACCCTCTGGAATTCACAGCTGCAGATCCCTCCTGAAATGCTCCAAATTTTCCAGGAAAAATGGGATAAAAGCTTCCAAAATCTGGGATTGGGATGAGTCTCAGGAGACAGAAGCAGGAGGCTGAATCCCTCCCCATTCCCAGTATTCCCAGTAAAGCTGACAGCTGGGATTGGATGATCCAGTCCATCCACTGGATGGATTCCCAGGATTTAAAAATGATTGGGAAAACGGGAAGAAAGTTCAGTTTCCTCTGGAACAACAGAAACCAACCACGAAAGAGGAGGAAAAGCAGGAATGTTAAAAACTGGGAAACACCTGGACAAGGCAGGAACTGGAAGAGGAAGGAGCCACTCTGGAATGGGTGGAATGGGAAAAAACACCGGAATCAGCCTGGGATTCCCACCAGGAAAGTGTCAATCCAATCAATTATTGATCATTCCATGATCCCAAAGCGCCCTTAAATAAATATTCTAGAGGACAATCCCACATTTTCCAAGTCCTGAGTACCACCAAGCCTGGCTGTATCCATGAATAATCCAGCAGGAATTCCCCACCTGAGCCCAAAACCGCAATTCCCACGTTTTAAAAACCATTCCTGCACAACATTCCCGTTTTTTAGGAGCCATTCCCAGCCAGGGAATGCTGGAATTCCCACTTTACCTCCTGCAGGGCCGTGGCTTTGTGTCCCGTGACCAGCCTGCACATGATGATGTGTTCCAACAAAATCACTTGGAATGAGGACAGGATGGGGCTGCAGTCCAGCACTGGGAAAGAAACAGCAGGAATTCCRTGAGTGGGATTTAAGGAATGTTTCAAATCCCATCCAAAAAACACCCCCCAAAAGTTGATTTTTGTACTCAAAGCCACCACCYGGCCTTAAAATCAGGTTTTTCATCYTGGTTTTAGTCTTAGGCTGTCCCAGCAGCTCAACAAAGCTACGAGATTGGTTTAAACGAGGAATAAATGATGGAATTTTCCTGGATTCCAGCTGAATTCCAAGCCCTTTTCCTTACTTTTGAGCTTCTCCAGCTGCATGAGGGCTTTGTCCGTGTATTTCTGAGCCTTCTCCAGGTATCCCGCCTGCATGGAATGCATCACTGTCACCTGCAGGGAAGCACAGCAAGGATTACCCACCCTGGGAATTTCCCTGGGATGGAAAGTAGCTCTGCTTTGTACTAATAACTCCATTTTCATTTGAGTCCGGTGTTAATTAATAAAATAATGMATTAATAATTMATKAATTMMWATTTCCAGSYTGGAATCTCCTCACACMYYGAGCAGCTCCCTCAGCATCACTCCACGGACACCACGGCAGAAGCAGCTAACAAAATACAGCCAAAGTGGCTCTGCTTTGTACAAATAACTCCATTTTCATTTGAGTTGGGTTTTAATTAATAAACACATTAATTATTAATTAATTGCCATTTCCAGGCTGGAATCTCCTCACACACCGAGCAGCCCCCTCAGCATCACCCCATGGACACTGAGGTGGAACCAGCACCAAGCAGCTGATAAACTTAAGCCAAAGTGGCTCTGCTTTGTACAAAGCACTCAATTTCTCTTTGAATCAGGTATTAATTAATCAATTAATTAATTATTTATTAATTAATTCCCACTTCCAAGCTGGAATCTCYTCACACACCGAGAAGCCCCCTCAGCATCACCCCACAGACACTGAGGCAGAACCAGCATCAAGCAGCTGGGGGGAGGCTACAAGATCCAGCTCAGATCATTAATTAACCCTCATTAATTAGCAATTAGCGCTAATTAGCAGCTCTCACCAGGTAGACCAGCACACACATGTGCTCCTTGGGCAGCCAGTGGAAGAGGTCAGCGGGGTTGCTGGGCAGGATCTCGTCGTCGTGCAAGGTGGAGATGGTTTGGATGCACTGCTGCAGCTGCTTCAGGCACGGCTTCACGCTCTTCACCTGGGCAAAGGAACAATTCCCAGCRGGAATTCCTGACATTCCTGCTGCTTCCCAGCTTTTGGAGTGGGGAAACTTCCCAGAGGATCCATAATTCCCATGTTCAGGGGGTTGGTTCAGAGTTTGGGGCTGATTTAGGATTGACGACGCTCAGCGCTTCACGGTGGTAAACAGGAGCAAGGGATGCTCAAAATATTCCCAAAATTCCCAAAAAATTCCTGTTATCTCCTCCAACACACCATGGAAGCAACAGAGACCACCATGGATTTAAAAACATCATGGAAAACCTGCCCAAATTAATGTAGTTCCCTCACTCTTTCTTTCATTTCCAATCAAAATCAACAGGAATTCACTTCCATTATAAAAAAAATCCCCAAAATCCCCTCAGGGCTGATTTTTTAGGAAATATTCCTCTCTCAAATTCCCAACTGGAATGTGCCACGTACCTGGCCAGCATCCAGGTAATGTGTGACCTGCAGGACCAGGAAGAAGACCCTGAGGGATTCCTTCTGGATGGGATTTCCCTGCCAGTTCTCCACGATCTGCCCGCACAGCGTCAGCAGCGGGTGAACCTCCTGCAGCTTCCTCTCCATCAGCAGCAGCTGCAATTCCCAAGGAAAAACTCRTTATTTTTGGGATAAACACTCAGGGAATGATGATTTCCCATGGAATTGTGGCTGTCTGATCCCTGGAATTCCCCAAGGCCAGGCTGGAGCAGCCTGGGATAGTGGAAGGTGTCCCCGGTTCTTCCAACCCAAACCATTCCAGGATTCTTTAATTCCAGGAAATTAGGATTGGAATATTCACCTGATTCCCACAGCCCTTTCACCCCACCACCCCTTCCATCCCTTGTTACAAAAAAATCCAGGGAAAATTYGCAATGATCCTTTTTTCCTTCCAGAAAAACTGAGGAAAAAAGGTCAAACTTATCCACAAAAATCCAGCTTATCCCAAAAATATCCTGTGGAATTTGGCATTGAACAGGGAATAATTTATTTAAAAATGACTTCCAACTCACCATCCCCTTGCTGAGCAGAAAGAGGGCTCTGGAATGAAATAAAATAATGTTAAATTCCCAAAAAAAATTACTCAAGCCACAAAAAAAAAAACCACCAGGAAAAACTAAAAATCTGCCTTTTTCCACCTCCAAAAGCAGGGGCGAAAAATGGGTTAAGGGACCTGATAGAGAAATTCCTGGGAAGCTCAAGGAGGAAATCCCAGGGAATAAAGGAGGAGGAAATCCCAGGGAACTCAGGAAGAGAATCCCAAGGAAATCGGGGAGGCAATCCCAGGGAACTTGGGGATGAAATCAGGGAGGAAATCGCAGGGAACTCGGGGGAGAAAACCCAGGAATTCAGGCAGGAAATCCCAAGGAATTCAGGCAGGAAATCAGGGAGAAAATCCCAGAGGACTCGAGGAAGAAATCCTAGGGAATTCAGGCAGGAAATCCCAGGGAATTTGGGCAGGAAATCCCAGGAATTCTGGGAGGAATCCCGGGAATTATCACCTGGTGTACTCGGAGCCCACCACCCGGGCGTACTCTGCCCCCACTCCCAGCAGGTCACAGGCCGACACCAAATCCTTCTCCAGGGTGTGGAGTTGCTGAAATGGGGAAAAACAACAAAAAAAAAGCCATAAAACCTCGGGATTTACTTTGTGAATCCCAAGAAAATGCCATTATCCCTGGATTTACAAATTCCTGCTCCTTACAGGAATTATCTGCTTTTAGATCCGTTTCCCAAAGAAATCGGTGGCGTTTGCAAGGATTTGTCTGAGCACAGAAAGTTTTTTTTTTTTCCTTCAAATTCCTGATTAATGAGGAATGGGTTAAAACCTGGAGGCAGATCCTCCAATTCCATCCTTGAGAATTCCTTGTCCCCTAATTCCCACAGGGTGATCCCAGCTGATTCCTTGCTCCAATCCCAACACCAATTCCCAGCCCGGAATTGCCTTTTCCCTCCCCATTAAGAGCGATTTTTTAGGGAATAAGGGGGTGAAAGGCATCCACRCTGTTTTTAATGGGAATACGGGGTTTTTCCAGGCTTTTTTTCCAAGGAATTGCTGCCCCAATGACTCACAGCCAGCTGGAAGAGCAGCCTGCAGTGCCAGTAGGGAGTTTGCTGGGAGATCTGGATGGCTTTGCGCAGCAGGGGCTTGGCCGTATCCACGGAATTCTGCAACACAAACACCCCCAGTTAACACAAATCCTGGGATTCCTGGGATTCTGGGATCGCCCAGCCTTTAAATTCCTTGGATAATCACGCTGATCCCTCTGGGGAGGCTTGGGAATGAGGGGCCAAAGTGTGGGAAGCAATAAAAACAAGAGGAGGAAAGTTTGGTGGGGCTGCTCCATCCCTGGAATGTCCAAGGTCGGGTTGGATGGGACTTGGAGAAACCTGGGATAGCGGGAAGTGTGGGATTGGATGGGATTGAAGCTCCTTCCAATCCAAACCATTCCAGGATTTGGTGATTCAAAGTAAAATCCTGTCCAGGAAATGACTGTGGAGGAAATCAGCACAACTTCCTAAGGACAGGAGTGAAGAGAAAATGTGGGATGATCCAACTGGGGCTTTCCACGGAAAGAAAGACTTTGGACAAGGGATGGAGACAGGAATTGTTTCCCCACTTTCCACTTCGATGGGATTTTGGGATGGAATTCCTCCCTGTGAGGGTGGGGAGGGGCTGGGATGGAATTCCCAGAGAAGCTGCGGCTGCCCCATCCCTGGAAGTGTCCAGATTGGAGCAACCTGGGATCACGGATTCCTTCCCATTGGAATGGATGATCCTTCAAGTCCCTTCCAACCCAAATCACTCCAGGATTCCAAAACCCTGAGGAAAACCTTGGATTTTGCTCCCTCCCTCCCCCAGAATCAGCATTTGTTTAGTGAGGACTTAAAAAATCCTTTGGCCAAGCAAGTGGGAAACCCTCGTCGCAATTCCAGCAAAAACGTCCACAATAAGACAGAAAAAAAGCCTCTCATCCCAGAAATCGGACTCCTAACAGGAATATCCCATTCCAAACCCAAATTAAAGGAGCACAGAGGGGTTTTGGAGGGTTTCTCTCACTCACCTCCTGGCAGTACAGCTCTGACAGCAAACTGGCTGCCTCAAACTTCACATCTTCAAACTGGGGGATCTGGCAGCAGGGTTAAGGGAATAACAAATCCCAGGTGGGAAACAGCAGCAGCAGCCTGACCTCCAAAAACTCCCAACCCTCAGGAAAATTGGGATGAGATGAGATTTAAAGTCCCTTCCAACCCAAACCACTCTGTGGTTCCATGAAAGCAGTGATGAAGCACATTAAAAACACCCATCAAATGCCCACCCCCAGGCCCTTGAAGGTGTTTTGGGAGTCTCCAGGGAGTTGTTTCCAGCTCAGAGCCCTTCCTGGATCCCGGGAAAAGGATACCTGCTGGGATATCAGCCACTGCAAGAGAACGCAGCACATTAGGCTGGGATTAAAACCCACCAGAACCCCCCGTTATCCTCCCCCTCTGTTCCCCTTCCCTGCTCCTCACCTTTTCCAGCTGCCAGGACCCCCTCGGCCACCCCCTCCCCTACTCTTTACCTTCTCCAGGTGCCCAGATTCCCATCCCCACCACCCCCAACCCTTTATCCACGCTCTAGGACCCCCCGCTTCCCCCTTCCCAAGCCCCCCGTGCCCCCCAGCCCTGCCCACCACCCCTCTAACCCCATTGCAGCCCCCCTGCCCCTCTCACCGCCTTCTCCAGGTGCCCGCGGGCCTGGTCGCCGTTGCGGGTGTGGTGGTAGAGGACGGAGCCGAGCTGGAGGTGCGTGCGGGCCTCCATGCGGGCCGGGGGCTTGCGGGGCAGCACGGCCTGCAGGCAGTGCACGCACAGCCGCACCTTGGGCGGGCTGGACGTGCGGAAATGCTCGGCCAGGCCCAGCAGCGCCAGGTACCACGACTCGCCCGCGGCCGCGCCGCCGCCCGACCCCGACCCCGGTGCGGGCCCGGCTGCGCCGCCGCCGCCTCCGGCACCTCCGCCACCGCCTCCGGCACCACCCGCGGCTCCCGCCGCCTCCCCGGAGCCGCTCCCGCCGCCTCCCGCCGGCTGCGGCGGCTGCTGAGGCGGCGGCGGCTGCTGAGGGGCCGCCGCGCCCGCCGCCACCGCCGCCATCTTGGGGCCGCCGACAACACGGGCGGAGGGCGGGGGGCACGATGGGAGTTGGAGTCCGACCGCCTCTTGCGCGGAGGGGAGATGGGAGTTGTAGTCTGGCCTTTCGCACCGATACGATGCCGTGTGAACCGGGGAACGACCGTAGCGGCGGAGCCGCCTGCGCGGGGCGGTTCGGCCACGCCGCGAGAGGGGCTCGGTGTTGCGGGGGGCTAGGCCCCCTCGAGGGACTACATCTCCCAAAGGCCCTTTGCGGCGGCGCGGCCCCGGCGCGGCGCGCCCGGTGCGGGGCATGCTGGGACCGGGGCTCCAAAATGGACAACCACAGGGATGCGCCAGGTACGGCCCGGCCCGGCCGGCTCCCGCCGCTCCCGGCTCTGCCCCGGCCCTCCCGGGGCTCTGCTCCATTCCTCGCGCCTCGCTGCCATCCTTTGACTCGGTCCCAGCGCCCCCGGGGCTCCGGGAGCCAGGGGTGGGGGTGTGTGCCCTGGGGTGGGGGTGTGCCCGCGGAGTCGGGGGCTCCGGGAGGCTCCCCCCGTTAAATTCCCTCATTTTTTCCCACAGCGGAGTCGAGCCGGGGGTTCGGGATGGATCCCCGCGTTCATTCCCGGCTCGTTTTCCCGCAGGGAAGCCGGGCTGGTGGTTCGGGATGGCTCCTCTGATACTTTCCCCCGCTTTTCCTACAGGAAAACCGAGCCGGTGGTCCGGGGTGGTCTCCCCGTTAATTTTCGCCCTCTTTTCCCACAGGGAAGCAGAGCCGGTGGTTCGTGGAGGCTCCACTGTTGATTTTTCTTCCYCTTTTCCCACAAGAAACCCAACTGTTTATTCCCTCTCTCTTTTCTCGCAGGAAAGCTGAGCTGGTGGTTCGTGGAGACCCCACTGTTGATTTTTTCTCCTTTTTCCCATAGGAAAGCTGAGTTTGGGATGGTCCCCCCGCTAATTCCTCCCCTTTTTCCACAGCGAATGCAAGCCTTGATTTAGGATGGTTTCCCCATTAATTTTTCCCGCTTTCCCCCAGGAAAGCCAAATTCGGAATGGTCCCCACATTAATTCCTCCTTTTTTTCCCACAGGGAATGCGACCCTTGGTCCAGGATGATCCCACATTAATTCCCCCCTTCTCCCACAGGGAAAACCAGCCTTGGTTTGGGATGATCTCCCTGTTAATTCCTTTATTTTCCCCCATGGAAGCTGACGGTCCCTACATTAATCCTGCCTTTTTCCCTTAGGGAATGTGACCCTTGGTTCGGGATGATCCCTGTTCATTCCCCCCCTTTTCCCACAGGAAGTGCGACCTTTGGTTCGAGATGATAACTGTTAAATCCCGCCTTTTTACCTCAGGGAATGCGAGCCCGGGTCTGGGATGATAACTGTTAAATCCCGCCTTTTTACCTCAGGGAACGCGACCCTTGATTCGGGATGATCCCTGTTAAATCCCGCCTTTTTCCCACAGGGAATGCGACCCTTGGTTCGGGATGATAACTGTTAAATCCCGCCTTTTTACCTCAGAGAATGCGACCCTTGATTCGGGATGGTCCCTGTTAAATCCCGCCTTTTTACCTCAGGGAACGCGACCCTTGATTCGGGATGGTCCCTGTTAAATCCCGCTTTTTTACCTCAGGGAATGCGACCCTTGATTTGGGATTATCCCTGTTCATTCCCCCCCTTTTCCCACAGGGAATGCGAGCCCTGGTCTGGGACAGTCCCTGTAAAATCCCGCCTTTTTCCCCTCAGGGAATGCGACCCTCGCTTCCCGATAATTCCCGTGTTAATTCCCACCCTTTTCCCTCAGGGAAGGCGAGCCGGTGGTTCGGGGTGTCCCAATCCAAGTCGGCCAAGACGAGCGTGAACATCCTGCAGCAGGAGGAGCTGATCGCCCAGAAAAAACGGGAAATCGAGGCCCGGCTGGAGCAGCAGGCGCGGCAGAATTCCCTCAGCATCCCGAAGCTCCCACTGCTCGGAGAGTACGCTGGAATTCCGGGAATCCCGGGGGATTGGCTGCCGGCAAATGGGAGTGGTTGGGAAGGGGAGCTGAGGGAGGAAAATCCCGGTTTTGGTGGAGCTGAGGGAGGAAAATCTCAATTTTAATGGAGCAGGAACCGGGTGGGGAGTATGGATAAATCCCTGAGCGGGAATGAGATTTGGGATTCTTTTGGGAATTCAGTGGTAGGTGAGGAAAATGACCAATTCCTGGGGTTTTTCCTGCCCCAAATCCCACGTGGGAAGGGCTGGGAAGCTCCAAAATTCCAGCTCCTGTTTTCCTGTCCTTGCTCAGCGAYGATGGCTCTGAAAGCGAGGCCTCTGTGTCCAACAAGTTCGTGAACGATGGGAGCTTCCTGCAGCAATTCCTGAAGCTCCAGAGGGAAAAATCCAGTGCTGGTAGGTCCTTCCTGGCCCCAGGAGGGCTCCAAATCCCTGCTGCTCCCTGAAAATATTCCATGAGCTCTTCTAGAGGAGTTTAGGAGGAATTTATACCTCAAAAATGTTTTTTCCTCCCCTAAAATTTGGGAGGGTCTTCCCCTTAAAATTGRGGGGTTAATCCTTAAAAATCTTTATTTAAAGGGATCCCAGGAATAATTTCCCTTTCCTTCTCCTCTCAGAAACTGCCCCAAATCCCTCCAACAACTCTGGAAATGTCACAGCTCCAAACTCTGGGCAAAAGCGGCTGGGGCAGGCCCAGAGCCTTTCCCACACCAAACCCGGGATTCCCAGGAACAATTTCCCTTCCTTTTCTCCTCAGAAACTGCCCCAAATCCCTCCAACAATTCCAGGAATGCCCCAGCCCAAACCCAGAATTCCCAGGAATAATTTCCCCTTCATTCTCCCCTCAGAAACTCCCCCAAATCCCTCCRACAACTCCAGGAATGCCCCAGCTCCGAGCTCCGGGAAGAAGCAGCCGGGGCAGGCCCGGAGCCTTTCCCACHCCAAACCCRGGATTCCCAGGAATAATTTCCCTTCCTTTTCTCCTCAGAAACTGCCCCAAATCCCTCCAACAACTCCAGGAATGCCCCAGCTCCGAGCTCCGGGAAGAAGCAGCCGGGGCAGGCCCGGAGCCTTTCCCACACCAAACCCGGGATTCCCAGGAATAATTTCCCTTCCTTTTCTCCTCAGAAACTGCCCCGAATCCCCCCAACAACTCCGGGAATGCCCCAGCTCCGAGCTCCGGGAAGAAGCCGGCGCTGCTGGGGAAGCGGCCGGGGCAGGCGCTGAGCCGGATGCTCCAGGCCCGGAGCCTCTCCCATCCCAAACCCAGCCCCGTCCTGAGCCGCCTCAGCGTCTTCCAGGCCCCGGATGAGGATGAGGAGGAGGATTACGAGCAGTGGTTGGAAATCAAAGGTCAGTGGCAGCTCCTGCTCCGGGGCTGGAGCTGGGAATGCTCATCCCGGGATAGGGGTTCAGTGGGGATAGGATTCCCTCAGTTCCAGTAGGAAATAGGGTGGGTTTTATCCTGGGATAGGGGTCAGTTTGGGACAGGATTCCCTCTTGGAATAGAGGTTCAGTTTGGGACAGGATTCCCTCAGTTCCAGTAGGAAATGGGGTGGGGTTTTATCCCAGGGTAGGGGATCAGAGAGGGACAGGATTCCTGCAGTTCCAGTAGGAAATGGGGTGGGTTTTATCCTGGGATAGGGATCAGTTTGGGACAGAATTCCCTCTTGGAATAGGGGTTCAGTTTGGGACAGGATTCCCTCAGGCCTAGTGGGGAATGGGATGGGTTTTATCCCGGGATAGGGGATCAGTTTGGGATAGGATTCCCACAGTTCCAGTGGGGAATGGGATTGGTTTTATCCCGGGATAGGGGATCAGTTTGGGACAGGATTCCCTCAGTCCCACTGGAGATTTGGGATGGGTTTTTATCCTGGGATAGGGATCAGAGAGGGCCAGGATTCCCTCCCGGGATAGGGATCAGGGTGGGACAAGATTCCCTCAGCCCCATTGGAAAGTTGGGTATTTTATCCCTATTTTCCATAAATTTATATTCCCAGCACAGTTTTGGGGCAGATTTCTCCTTTATGGAGTGGAAATTCCAGCAGTTGATGCTGGTGGGCTTTTCCAAATCCAACCAAAATCTGAGGGATGAAATTCCCAGTATTTTAGATCTGAGCTTCCCGGTATTTTGGGTATTCCTGACCCTCCTTGAGTTCAATATTTAAATATTACTGACCTCAGCCTGGAAGGATTTATATTCTCCAAATTATCCGAGTGCTTGGCCAGCCAAAAACTTGGGAAAATGATGGATAAATGGGAAAATGTTCTGTTCCTAATGGATTTGGTGGGTGGCAAATCCTGAAAATTCCGATTCGCACCTTTGGAATGTCRTGCCAAGTGCTGGGCTCTCCAGGAAATCCTAATGCTTGTGCTTAAAATGGGATTTTCGGGGATTTAAGTGGTGGAAAACRAGGAATTAGTTTGGGAATGCGCAGGGAAAATTGTGTGTGTTAATAAATAAAATAAATGACACATCCAGCACGGAATCGGGACCAGGTAAAATCCAAATTCCAGTTAAAAAAAAAATCTCACCTGTAGCTCCTGACTGCTTGGAAAAACAAGGATATGGCAGGAATTATCCCAGGTTTTATTGGGATAACCCAGGCCAGGAAGCCCCGAGGCAGGTTTGCCTCAGAATGGGAATTTCACGGGAGTGTTTTAACGGGGGATAAAATGAGCTCAGCGAGTCGCACTCGGCTTCGTGGCATCGTTTAGTCCATTATCCCTTCCCAAAATCCCATGAAACCGTTTCTGCTGGGATTTGTACCAGCCTAATCCTGGGAATTCTGAGTTTGAGCGTGAAAGGCACTCGGGAAAATGCAGAGAGCTGAGGTGGGTTATCCTTAATTGAAGGATTTTGGGGCCGATCCCATTGGATCAGCGTGGGTGGCTCTGCCCTTTGCTGCCCACAATTCCCAAAATCGCTGGGTTTCGTTCCCGCTCCGTGATCCCTGGGKGAATTCCTGCGCTCCTTCCTCGGCGCAGAAGCCAAAATCCAGGTTTTTTGGAGCACACCAATCAGAACGTGCTGGGAATGGCTCGGGAGCTGGAATCTGGAATCACTAGGGATGACTAAAACCAAATTCCTGCTCTTTCCCTGCTGGGTTTTGTAGGGAATGAATCCATCGGGAGCCAGTTCTGCCACGATTAAAGCTGGGTTGAACTGGGTGCAGTTGGAACTTCCCAACTGCGATGGGGTCGTGGATTCCTCATCCCCGGAAGTGTCCAAAGAAAGTGGGAGAAGGGAAGCTCCAGGGAGAGCTTGGAGCTGCTTCCAGTCCCTGAAGGGGCTCCAGGAGAGCTGGAGAGGGATTTGGGATAAGGGCTGGAATTCCAGGACACAGGGAATGGGTTCAAACTGGGAGAGGGGAGATTGGCAGGGGGGGATATTGGGAAGGAATTCCTGGCTGGGAGGGTGGGGAGGGAATGGGCTGGAATTCCCAGAGAAGCTGTGGCTGCCCCTGGATCCCCAGAAGTGCCCAAGGCCAGGTTGGGATAGTGGAAAGTGTGGGAATGGGGTGAGCTTTAAGCTCCCTCCCACCCCACCCTACAAACTTTGGGCATTCCCTGTAGGAACAACTAGAAAATCCTCATCCCAAGGGAGCTCAGAACCCCRTTAAAAACTCGGGAATTGTGATGTTGACACCTGTCTACAACTGGCTGCCCCATTTCATCCTTTCTCTTCCCATTCCCATGTGTCTGCTCCGTGGTTTTCGGCAGTAATTCCCTGTTTCCTGTTTGGGGGTGAGTTGAACCCCAAGTACTGACAGCCTCCTTAAAGTTTTACCCCCAGAGGACTCGGAGACGCGGCAGGTGGTGGAAAAGCTGGCCAGGTTCGTGGCTGAAGGCGGCCCCGAGCTAGAGAAGGTGGCTATGGAGGACTACAAGGATAATCCCGCTTTTTCGTAAGTCTGGGATGGCTTTTCCCGAAGGAAACGCCGCCTCCTGTAGCGGGAAACGGCAGGAATGGGGTTTGTTGTTGGTTCCCTGCGAGGGGGGAAAAGTTTGGATTCATTGTCCTTCCCTGTGAGGGTGGAAAAGCTTGGATTTGAGAGGGGGAAAAGCTTGGATTTGAGAGGGGGAAAAGTTTGGATTCATTGTCCTTCCCTGTGAGAGTGGAAAAGCTTGGATTTGAGAGGGGGAAAAGTTTGGATTCATTGTCCTTCCCTGTGAGGGGGGGAAAAGTTTGGATTCGTTGTTTGTTCTTCCCTGTGAGGGGAAAAAAGTTTGGATTTGAGGGGGGGAAATGTTTGGGTTCGTTGTCCTTCCCTGTGAGGGTTGGAAAAGTTTGGATTCGTTCTTTGTTCCTCCCTGTGAGGGGTGGAAAATTGATCCAGAGGAGTTGTGGATTCTCCATCCTTGGAAGTGTCCAAGGAGAGGTTGGAGAAGAGAAGCTCCAGGGAGCCACTTCCAGAGCCTAAAGGGCTCCAGGAGATCTGGGGAGGGATTTGGGATAAGGAATGGAGGGACAGGACACAGGGAATGGCTTCCTGCTGGAAAAAGGGGAATCTGGGTGGGATATTGGGAAGGAATTCCTGGCTGGGAGGGTGGGCAGGGAATGGGATGGAATTCCCAGAGAAGCTGTGGCTGCTCCATCCCTGGAAGTATCCAAGGAAAGGCTGGAGCACCCTGGGATCATTCCATGATCCTCCCCATGGCAGGATGGGACTGGATCAACCTTCAGCTCCCTCCCAACCCACCCCATTCCAGGATTCCCTGCTGGAGCTGGGAACAGAGCTCCTGTGCCACTTCCAGATGGGAATACTGGATTTAATCCCAGCACTGGTGGGCAGAGGGTTTGTCCTTAATTTTCCCTCAAGCAACACAAATTTGGATGCAAATCCTTGGATTAAAGCTCCAAATTCTGATTCCACATTTTAGGTGCATTTTGAGTAATTCCTCCATTTTTCCATGTGGGAGTTGGAGCTGTTCCCATCCCAGAATATCAATATTTGGATAATTATCCCTCTTTTTTTCCCTTCTTTTCCAGGTTTTTGCATGATAAGAACAGCAGGGAATTCCTTTACTACAGGAAGAAAGTGGCAGAGATAAGGAAAGAGAATCAAAATTCCCAGGCAGCCTCTTCCCAGAAAGGTAATTCCCACTGGGATCTGGGAATGGGAACAGCACAAGTGAAATTTGGATTCATTTAGGACCGGTTTGAAAGGATTTGGGGTGGAAATTTGGCTGCCTGGAAAGAAAATTCCCAACTGGAAGGAGATGGAGTCAAATCCTCGTGCCAAAAATGTTGATTCCCAAACCCCCAGCAAAATATTCCTGGGATTTTGAGTGGGATTTTCCTTGTAGTTGTCCAGAATATTCCGAAATCGTTCTCCAGCACTGAAAATTCCTTTAGGAAAAGGGGATTTTTTTCCCCCCAGTTTTTATTGGATTTGTTCTAAATGAGAATTATTGGATTGGGATTGGAGTAGCCACCCTCTTCCAGGTGAGGATTGGGAATTTTCCATAGGGAATTTCCCCTCGAACAGCCTCCAGGGCTGCAGTGGGAGGAGAAATAAGTGGGATTCTAGGGAATTTTGTGTTTTCCAAAGGATTTCCTGTTGTTGCTGGGAATTTCAGGGGTAAAATCCTTAAATGTGGATAATCCTGGGTGGTTTAATCCTTTGGAAAAGTGCCTGGCACAGGGAAAAAATCCAAAATCCTGAAATACGGATTATCCTGAGTATTTTAAATCTATGGAAAAGTGTCTGACACGTGGGAAAAAATCCAAAATTTTTAATTAGGGCTAATTCCAAGTGCTGTGAACCTATGGAAAAGTGCCTGGCACGGGGAARGAATTCAAAGTGGGGATAATTCCGGGTGTTTTAATCCTATGGGAAAATGTCTAACACAGGGAAAAAATCCTGAAATATGGATCATCCTGAGTGTTTTAAATCTATGGAAAAGTGCCTGACACATGTTAAAAAACCCAACATTTTTAAATAGGGATCATTTTGGGTGTTTTAACCCTATGGAAAAGCGCCTGGCACATGGAAAACTTGGAATTTGGGAGCCCAAAGCTGCTTTATTTCTCATTTCTCCCAACTCAGGGTGCAGTGCCCTGTCCCTGCTCCCCAAACCCGGGTCTAAACTGATGTTTTCGTGCTGTTAAACTGTTTCTTTGTACCAATTCTCCCACTTTAAACCCGACTCGTGGCYTAATTGTGCTCTTGGAGTCCTTAGGCTGGGTTAGGCCCCATCCCTGCTCCCTAAACTTAGGCCTAACTCATGTTTTCGTGCTGTTCAACTATTTCTTTGTACCAATTCTCCCACTTTAAACCCGACTCGTGGCCTAATTGTGCTCTTGGGGTCCTTAGGCCAGGTTAGGCTGGTCTGGGGTGAGTTGGGCCCAGTACTGATCCCTGCTTAAAGTTTCACCCCCAGCCGACCAAGAGACCCGGAACTCTGCTGAGAAACTGGCCCAGTTCGTGGCCGCCGGGGGGCCCGAGGTGGAGGCCATCGCCCTGCAGAACAACAGGGAGAACCCTGCCTTCAGGTACACAGAATTCCTGCTTTTTGGGGCTTCTTTTCCAGGGAATTCACAGGGAAAGTTGTGGGAATTCTGAGGTTGAGGTTTAGGAGCAGTGAGAGTTGAGGGGCTCAGATTTGGGGTGCAGAGGGGTCTGAGGTGGAAGTTAATGTCCTACAGGACAACAGAGACATCCCTGCCTTCAGGTACAGCACATTCCTGGTTTTTGGGGCTTCTTTTCCAGGGAATTCACAGGGAAAGTCGTGGGAATTCTGGATTTACAAGGATATTGTGATTTTTAGAGTGGTGAGAGTTGAGGGGCTCAGATTTGGGGTGCAGAGGGGCCTGAGGTGGAAATTATTGCTCTGCACAACAACAGGGAGATCCCTGCTTCCAGTACAGCACATTCCTGCTTTTTGGGGTTGTTTTTCCTTTATGGAATTGTGTTTGTGYGGCACCAAAACCAGGGAAACGCATTCCCTGATCCCAAATATCTTGTGGAAGCTGCACTGGCTGCGGGAATACACGGGATGGTGCTGGAGAGCTGGGAATGCTCTGGGAATTGCAGGGAGGAAAAATCCATTGCTGGATCCCAGCCCTGGAAAGCTGGGAATGCTCTGGGCACTGCAGGAAGGAAAATTCCTGAGGAAAACTGCTGGATCCCAGCCCTGGAGAGCTGGGAATGCTCTGGGCACTGCAGGAAGGAAAATTCCTGAGGAAACTGCTGGATCCCAGCCCTGGAGAGCTGGGAATGCTCTGGGAATGCTCTGGGAATTGCAGGAAGGAAAAATCCAGTGCTGGATCCCAGCCCTGGAGAGCTGAGGATGCTCTGGGAATGCTCTGGGCATTCCAGGAAGGAAAATTCTTGAGGAAACTCTGCTGGATCCCAGCCCTGGAGAGCTGGGAATGTTCTGGGAATTGCAGGAAGGAAAATTCTTGAGGAAACTGTGCTGGATCCCAGCTCTGAATCACTGGGACGTGCCTGGGAATGCTCTGGGAGTTCCAGGAAGGAAAATTCCTGAGGAAACTCTGCTGGATCCCAGCTCTGAGTGGGGCTGGAGAGCTGGGAGTGCTCTGGGAATGCCGTGGGCATTCCAAGCAGGAATTCCACGGCTGGATCCCGGCAATCCCGGCCCGGCTGAGCTCTGGATCCCTTCCCTTGCAGGTTTCTGTATGAGCCCCACAGCAAAGGGCACCGCTACTACCGGCAGAAGCTGGAGGAATTCCGGAGGGCCAGAGCCGCCTCCGGGGGCTCCCCTTTTCCCGGGGGTTCCCCTTTTCCCGGAGAATCCGGCCTCAAACGCAAAACCAGTCCCGAGGCTTCTCCGTCCCCTCTGTGCTTCCCGCCTCTCCCTCTTCCCACTCCTCCCCCTCTCCCTCTTCCCTCCTGTCTCCCTCTCCCCATTCCCATCCCGCCGCCTCTGGCTCTTCCCGTTCCCTCTCCCGTTCCTGCCGCTCTTCCCGTGCCCCTTCCCGTGCCCTCGGCCTCTCCTTCCCCATCCTCATCCTCCACCTCCCCTCCGGATCAGCCAGCCCCAAATCCTGCCGTGACCCCAAATCCTGCCGTGACCCCAAGTCCAGCCATGACCCCAAATCCCACCGCGATCCCAAATCCCGCCACGACCCCTCCGGCGGCTCCGGGCACCACCAAAAAGAAGAGGAAGAGCCGGTGGGGGCCGGAGGAGGAGAAGGTGGAATTGCCTCTCCCGCAGCTGGTCCAGCAGCTGGATTCTCCCTCTCCCCTCTCAGGTGAGTGGGATTGGATTTTGTGTCCCATGGATTGGGTTTTCCTGGGAATTTTGTGGTCCTGGAAGCAGAAATCGCGGAGTTTTATCTCCCTTGTATCTCCTTGGCTGCCAGCTCTGTGTTTGGGAATCCCTGGGGGTGGAATCCCGGATATCCCAGTGTCTTTTCCCACCCTTTTGTTCCCTGGAATTCCCCTTCTGAACCCRGGATCACCATTTCAATCCCTGCCCAGATCCCGGGAATATCCAATTCCAGGCTTTATCTGATCCAACAGCCACAAGAATTCCACRGGAGGAGCTTCCTGCCCCTGTCTGAAATTGGAATCTCCCTCGGGAATTGCAGCTTCCAGGGGCAGGATTCCCTGGATTTGTTTTCCTGGGCTTTTCTTTGGAAACAAAGCTGCTCTGGAGAGCCCTGGGAACTCGGGGATGGCTCTGAACTCCTGGATAATGAATTCCCACTTTTTTGGGCTGGCTGGGCTTCACCTGAGGAGGGAATTCCTAAGGAAAAAGGAATTTTTAAAGCGGGTTTTGTGAGCCCTGGGAGTCTCCAGACACGATCTGGGATCAGGAATTCTCGACCTGCTTCCCAATGGTTTTCCCGCTCCTGTGCTTCCTAAATCCCTCCAGATGGATCCTAATGAAGTGCTGGAATTCATTACATTTCCTGGGAATGGGGACACCCCATCCCTGGAATTGTCCAAAGCCAACCTGGGATGGTGGAAGGAAGAATGGGATAAATCCTGAAGGTCCTTCCCGCCCATCCCAAACTGGGATTTGGTTTCTCCTCTCTCCCAGATTTTTCCAAAGCCTTTTCCCGCTTTTTTTTTTATTCCAGTTCAGGACCTGAAGGGTCTGGGATACGAGAAGGGAAAACCTGTGGGATTGGTGGGAGTCACGGAGCTCTCCGAGGCCCAGAAGAAGCAGCTGAAGGAGCAGCAGGAGGTGATTCCCAAAAATCCTCCCCAAATTCCCCCCTGTGGGAATAACAGAGGAGCTTTTCCACCTTTAAATCTATGGGATTCGTGCCTGGGAACCGCCTGGGGCTGGAATCAGTGGGAAGAGCAGAGGATTTGAGGGAATAAGGACCTTTCCAGCCCTAAAATCCCAAATCCCAAAGGGCCTTTCCAGCCCTAAAATCCCAAATCCCAAAGGACCTTTCCTGAAATCCCAAATCCAGGAGGTCTGGGAGTCCCAGCTGTGCTGGGTGGGGCTGAGGGGGGTTCCTGCAGGATTTGGGGGACTGGGAAAGGGATTGGAGCTGGGCAGGGATGTCTGGGAACATCCCGGGGCCTCTCTGAGTAACCAGCCCAAGAAACCTCCTGGATGTGGGATCTGGGTGTGTGGGATCTTTCTCCTGGATTTTGGGATCCCYTGGGTGTGGGATCTCCTGGATGTGGGATCCCTGGATTTTGGGATGTGGGAGATCTCCTGGCTGTGGGATCAACCACCAACTTTGAGGGTTGAGATTTGGGATTTTTGGGCGTTCAGAGCCGTTTTTTACGGAGCAGCCGGAGCGGGCTGTGCTCCACTTGGATTTCTGGGATGAATCCCATATTTCCCTCTTCCTCCACTCGGATTTCTGGGATGAATCCCACATTTCCCTGTTCCTCCACTCAGATTTCCGGCATGAATCTCACATTTTCCCCATTCCTGGATTCACAACACCCATGAAGCATTTGGGATTTTTGGGGGGGTTCGGAGCCCTTTTTTGTGGCGCAGTCAGCGTGGGCTRGGATTCCCGGGATGAATCCCGCATTTCCCTGTTCCTCCCCTCGGATCTTTGGGACGAATCCCGTTTTTTCCGCGATTCCCAGATGCAGCAGATGTACGACATGATCATGAAGCACAAGCGGGCGATGCAGGAGATGCAGCTGATGTGGGAGCGGGCGATCCAGCAGCACCAGCACGGCTACGACAGCGACGAGGAGGTGGACAGCGAGCTGGGCACCTGGGAGCACCAGCTGCGCCGCATGGAGATGGACAAGACACGAGGTGGGCCGGGATCGGCGTTCCCGAGAGTTCCGGAGTGGGAATTCCACCCCATCCCGCTGGAGTGGGAGCTGTGGGGGCAATCCC